>ML682016.1:4203619-4340837 GCA_007922195.1 Podocnemis expansa | reverse complement strand
AGGGGGGTGCTCACTAATTTGGTATAACACTATTACTAGTAGAGAACTGGGGGGTGATGGGAAATTCGGGGGGGTGTAGTGAGGTGTTGAGGTGCTCACTAATTTGGTATAGCACTGTAACTAATAGACAACTGAGGATGTTGGGGAATTCAGGTTGTGTAGGGGTGCTCACTAATTTGGTATAACACTATTACTAGTAGAGAACTGGGGGCTGATGGGAAGTTCAGGGGGGTGGGGTGTAGGGGTGGTCACTAACTTGGTATAACACTTACTAACACACAACTGCGGGGTGTTGGGGTGCTCATTAATTTGGTATAACACTGTAAATAATAGAGAACTGGAGGTGTTGGGAAATTCGGGTGTGGTGGGGTGTAGGGGTGCTCACTAATTTGGTATAACACTATTACTAGCAGAGAACTGGGGGTGTTGGGAAATTTAGGTGGGTGTTGGGGTGCTCACTAATTTGGTATAACACGAACAGACAACTGGGGGTGTTGGGAAATTCAGGTGTGGTGGGGTGTAGGGGTGCTCACTAATTTGGTATCACACTAACAGACAACTGGGGGGGTGTTGTTGGGGTGCTCACTAATTTGGTATAACACTGTTACTAGCAGACAACTGGGGGGTGTTGGGAAAATTTGGGGGAGGCATAAGAGGTGTTGGAGAAGTCCCTGGTCTCCGGTCAGCCATGGCAGATAAAGAGGTTTAATGGATCAGATGCCAGTGAGGGCAGGCAGGGAGTCTCAGAGGAGGTAGGAGCTGGGTGTTGGGTTCAGCTACAACACTGGCCCCTGTGGGGGAGGCTCATGAATTGATATTGCTTCATTTTATTGTACAGCATGGTTAATTCAATCTTGATGGATCAATTTCATCCTTTCCTGGATAAAACTTTGCAGAGTAAGGGTTTGGAAATGTATCCAAAAAAGCTGGTCTAGAATGCCTACTTTGGTACATTTTCAAGTGTAGACAAGCCCTAAGAAATGGACCCAAATCATGGAATAAAGTCACTAGAACATTTGACATTTCAGTCAGGGGAAGGGAATTAAAATAGCAGGAGATAGCACAGCATGTTAATCTTTATTCTCTTCCTTTTTATTTCCCAGAAGGAAAAAGGTATGAATTTTCCATATTTAATGCATACAGGAGGAGGAGAAGGCTGGCTCAGTTGATAATCCAATCTGGTTTTGAGATTCCCTTTTCACAGGTGGACACAGTTTGTCAGTGAATTGTAAATTCGCTGGAACTCAGTGGAAAAAGTACCCATTGATTTATGTAAAGGGAATGTCTGCCTGCTTTGAAATGAAAGAAAAATCAGCAATGGAATCGAGGGGCATGTGCATGAATAAAAATCTGACCAATTCTGGAGGGGCATGTTGTGTATCTGGCACCTCCCTCTGGGGGCTGGACGAACTGGGTTCCTCAGCTCTGGTCCCAGTTTTGTGCACCAGCAAATTATTGGGAGAACTCCTGCTTGCCCTCCCTTGTGCACTTCCCTGATGGAATCTCAAGTCAAGGGAAATGTGATCTGGCATGAATTTGCTTTGCTCATGTGAAGATCCATCTCCTTAGAGTTTCATGTCCCTGTATTTATAACATGCCAGAGCCAAACAACTTCTACAAACTAACTTTGTTGATTTCCTTAAAGCACAAGACACACACTGTTCCTGCCTCCCCATGTCCACAGTGAAAAGGCCTTTTTGGATCCCTGCCATCTGTATAACTTCACACCTACTCCAAAAGCAAATGGTTCTATTGCTAATGGGCACAAATCAGTGCTGCTCATTTGAAGTTACGCTGCACCCAGCCTCATGCATCACCTATTCTCCCAAAGGAGAGATGTCACTGTACACAACATTCACACTGCAGAGGCAAATAGACATAGCAGGGTGTTAATAAAAGACCAGGGGAAGAACAAAGAAATGTGCTCCTTAAGAGATGTTATGCCTAGGCCATGGGCTATTTCTGTTTATATCCACGTGCTAAGATTGCAAAAGGCCGAACTAATTCTTTAGTTGTAGCCAACCTCACAGACTCCCCTGGCAACCTACCTGGCCTGGTGTCAAAAAGCCTGAAGAAATCTAAAGTTTAAATATTAAACAACATTTTCAGCTGATCAGTGGTGCAATGTAATTAAGGGACTGGCAGTGAAGCTATCACTTTGGCACGATGCACAAGTGCCTACTCATCTCTAACGTATGGATCAGGAGGATGTATTACAATGGGAGTAGGAATATATAATGGTGAGAGGACAAGGGTGTTGCTAACAAGTTCAGCTTCGCCAAAAAAAGCAAGATGTGAAATTCAGCCAGAAGGAAGTTGCTAGAGCATCCCAACAAGGAACACACATGGAGCACTGGATTCTCCTCTCACACCAGTTAGCCTTCAGTGGAGTTGTTCTTGGTTTCCACTAGTATGAAGGACAAACCAGGTATATGAGAGCCTGTTCTTTATCTATTCATGTTAGGGATCTGAGTCTGGTCTCACAAATGCACAATTTGTAATTAACCCCATTAAAGCCTATGATGCAAAAAGAGAACCAGACCAATTCAGCCACTTTGGGGCTTGGTCAGCATTTCAGAAGCATTCATAGTAGTTCTCTATAGATAGTAAACATATTACAAAAGATCAAACTTGCATTGTGCCTTTTGCATCAGCTGCATAAGAGCTCCCTGGGTAGGGCAAAGTCTGTGTAGCTGGCTCAATGACACCATTTCCTGACACTGCAGTGCAAGTGCTCCAGGGCTGTTTGCTAGAGCAGGAAGTTGTGTCCTTAGCAAGTGATTTGCTTTAGCAATCCTGGGACCCGTTGTCATCAACCTCAGTTAAAGAAGCTTTGAGGCTGCTCTAATTCATGCCTGTGGCCCAGCTGACTCCTAGCTACTCCCAAGTTTGGGAATGCAAGGAGTAACCCCTTCAGTTCTGCATATGGCTACAGCAAAACTCTCAAGCAATGACACCAGACAATTCAACTGTTGTCTCCAAATGTAGGCTGAGTCCTTGCCATTTGACCATTCACTTAGTGTTTGCTTGGAAATGTTGGAAATGTCTGGAGAGAAAGTTGGTCCTTGTGGGGCTCCAGAAGTGGGAGGTCTGGTGGCAGAAGTTCAGTTTCCCATCACTCCTGCTTGAATGCATCCCTCCAGAAAGGACTTTGCTCATTCTAGTACATTCCGCTGGACCTCTGGCATGACAGCAGTGTCTCCTGGTCATTAGTATTGAATTTTGCAGAGAGTGATCCAGAAGGCTGAGATTAGATGTGGGACCTCTGTCTACTGACAGGAGAAGTGCATCCATCAATGCCACTAAGGTGATTTCAGTTCCATTGCCTCATCTGCATCCAGTCTGTGCTGCTAATAGTTCCCTTTTACCCTAAGGACTGTGCCCATGTGTTCTTTTATCTCTATGAGACACCATAACATTTATTATTGTTATGCTATAGCCTAAACACTAACCTACAGTAGGATCCCCTTGTGCTGGTGCTGTACAAATACAGGGGAGTAGGTAGTCCCTTCCCCAGAGATCTTATAATATAAATACACAAAACAGACACGCAATGGAGGAAAAGGTAGCAGAGTAAACAAAGCCAGCAACAAAATAATAGAGTATTCTCACTGTGTGTGTGTATGGACCAATATTTTGCCTTAAAAAGGATGTTATGGTACTTTTAGCTTTAAATGTTACTCTTCACTAAAGTTACCTTGATGGGGTAAGTTCTCTGGCATCTCAGTACTTTACTACTTAAAAAGAACTATATTGTCATAAAAAATAAACCCAAACAAACAAAAAAGGACCATGGTTCAGGGACTGAATTAATCCAAGTTTGTTTGTCACTCCGTCTGCTACATAATCAGACATGCACCATTTCCAGAAATGTTTTGGCATGAGAGATGCTGCTCGTGCATAAAGATTTCCTGGTATAAGGCATTGTGGGCCTGATTCTTCATTTGCACCAGTATAGATCTGGAGTAACATTATTGAACTTGTAGCATGAGGTCAGACTTACATCTGTGATATCTTTAAAGACAATACAGAAAAGCAGGTAAATACATTTCTGATCTATTTACAGCAATGGGAAAAATCTATGTTCAATAAGTGTAAGAGAACAATATAGAGAGAATTTTTCCAGTTTGCTAAGAATAATTACAAACATCAAAGAATACATAATTTTAAGTACTTTAAATAGACAATATGTAATTTTTTTTGTGTCTGTGACTGGGCATTGCATGGTTACATTTTCATAAACATGTATAGGCCAACTTCTGCATCTGCAAGCCTTTTCTAGGAGCATGATGGACTGAGCTGTACAGAAATGCAATGGCTGGAATAAAAAGATAATGTGGACAGGAATTGGTCTGGTGTAATGTTCGTTGATTCAAGATCAAATAAAATATCACATTGATTTCCCACCAGATAGTTTGGTTTTTGATTGAGCTGGAAGGAAAGCACATAGAAATCTGTGGCACTGTAGAGAAATACAGAGCCAAGTTTACTCCACTAGGGTCACTATTTAAATTAATGGAGTCATATGGGGGTGAATTTGACTC
Organism: Podocnemis expansa; assembly: GCA_007922195.1. Lineage (NCBI taxonomy): Eukaryota > Metazoa > Chordata > Testudines > Podocnemididae > Podocnemis > Podocnemis expansa. The sequence goes on along the minus strand of ML682016.1, from coordinate 4,336,293 downwards.
AATTACATTAAAAAGGAGAGCTGATGAGTATAAAAAAACAGCTGAACTAATGCTGAAACTAGTTGTCAGTTGAAGTCAGTGCTGTACATATCTAATTTGCAGTGCAAATATACAAGCAGGATTTTTCAAGTGGTCTTGAGCTCACATTCAGCCAGACCCAGCTCCTGAAATTCACCCCCATCCAAAAAAGATCAATGAGTTTTATAACATGATTGGTTTTTCAAAGGGGAGCTGTCAGTTTCCTACCACAATACACTACGGCAGCTGGGAAAGAAAGGGAAAATCAAATGAACAAATCCTCAGGCAAACAGACAGCCTTACTGCCCCTGCTTGATTAACTCAGGATTTTTTTCTAGGTGGAAGCAGGTGAACTTGGTGCTCACGAAAATCAGGCATTGATATTTTTTTCAGAGCCCCACCCTCTGAAAATCAGTTTAGTTCAAACCTTATGTGGTGATTTTCAGAGAGGCTGTGATCCTGCAGCCCATGTTAATTTTAAGGACTCACATATTTCCCCAAAGGATTGCATTAATCTCTCCTGGGTTACAAGCAAAGGTCAGTGGATTTAAGTGAGGGTTTATCTTCCTTTAGATGCCTAGGGACACAGCCAATCTCGGAGTAAAACACAGGTTCCTTCATCACCAGCAAGAAAGACTCAGAAGCTGTCTGATAACAAAGCCCAAATAAACAAGACCCAATGAATCACAGAAGTCAGAATACCCTGATTCTCCTGTCAGCTATGCCAGTTTCACAGCAGTCTAATGTTATTAACTTCAGTGGCGTTACACCTAAATGATGATAGTACAACTAAGAAGAGAGGCCAGGGAAGGCAAAGAGCTACTAGATTGTCCAGAAACCATCAATTTCCTCATCACTAAGACAGGGTGCAAATATCAGCATCCTCCTGCATACTTTCAGGCTTGCATAACTCTTAACAGCCTTCTTCTAGCCTTTACATCCAGGAACATGATCTGCTGACTACCCCGTCATCACCTGACAAAGGATTTTCAGTTGGCTCAGCTGACTGCTAATTGGGGGCATAATCTGAGGAAGACTTTAAATCTGAGAGTAGTTTGCCTGCTCACAGGTGTGGGGCAAGGAGGGAGAGAAGTGGAAGGGAAGCAGAGGAAAGGAAGACAAAAGAAGAACTATAGGAATAAAAATGTTCTTGCTAGCAAAAAGTTTCAGAGAGAGGAAAGCAATTAATATACAAATGGAGAGAGTAAGTCTATCTCAGGACATTTTGAGCCTGGTCCCATTAGTTTTTGAGTGGCTTTGCTGTGGATTGTATAGTTCAGTTGCTGTAGGTTGACTGTTTTTATAATGATGTCTGAAGATGAAATGATATGGACTAAAAATAAAATATGCTGTTTGGTGTACAAATTCAGGAAATCATGAGGAGTCCTACTCTGCAGTCTCTAGGAGGGTAACAGAAATATACCTGAAATCTGATACCCAACTTGTGGGGTGATGGGAATTTGAATTGGGGCTGACTAGTTCAGGTCTCTCTAATAGACTGAACCAAACACCTCCGCATTTTGAGAGGTTCAAAATCCACTTTTTTCAGTTCTTAATGGGAAAAGGATCCCCCATTAGAGTGCCTTTTCTCTGTAGTAGTGATGCATAACCTATGTTTGTAAAATGCTTTGCCTAGAAGCCCTCTGGCAATTTACAGATGGTATAGCTGGTGGCCATCCACTAATCTCTTCTGTAATTCTGGAGGTCAGCCAATACATGCAGTGTGTGAGACCTGGTTTGCTAAGGGATGCAAAACAGACAGAAGAGAGGACAGGATCTTGCCCATTGGCTTTGCAATGCTGGGTGGGTCTATTAGGCCATGAAAGCTGATAGGCGTTGGTAGAGATTTCAGAGTAAAGTCAAGAAGAACCCCAATCTGTACAGTACTTAGCTATTTGTACAAGGCTGCTGGCAGGCAATGTTCCCATGGATAGGATACTGATTCAGGCATGAGGAGAATTTGGTTGTGTTTCACATTCTGCCACTAATCTCATTGGTGATTTTGGCCAAGTCATTTCTGCTTTCTGTGCCTCCACCTGTAAAATGGGCCAGGTGATGTTTCAGCCCTCCCTTTTACAAAGCACTTTGAGACAGATAGTCAAAAGTGCTATGTAAGAGCTAAATATTTTTATTTTTACATGGGCTGGGATGCAGAATTCCTGATCTCAACAGGCAATCATCTTCTGCTCCAAAGCAAGAGATTTAATTAGTTTTATTACCTTAACTTGCAGAAATCCATGTGATGTGGTGCTGAATCCAAATATGCTTCTGAGCAGCCCACAAGAATTGGAGAGTAATAAACCTAGATCCTGATAGGCTAATAAATAGCATTTCCTTGGTCAGTGGTAATATATAACAGTATAACTGTCAAATCCTCTGAGAACTTCAGCATCCAATACCAGGCCCTTTGCATTATATCTGTTGGGTTCAGACAAGGATCTTTCCCAAGCCTGCTTTAAATCTCCAGAACCAGTAAGTTTCTGAGGATGGTGTTTGCCCTCCCCTTGCCCTGTTGCAAGGCTGGCATGTCTCATCCAAGCTAGCGCTGAGGAGCAAAAGGGGCTGAGTTCCAAGTTGAAATGATTCAATGCCTCAAGCTTTATCCTATGGTTTTAAGTAATCCCCTTCACCATGAGCCCGACAGGAAAAAGCATCTGCCTTCTGTGCTGCAGAATCTCCACTGACTCATGAGTTCCAGTTTGTGACAGACCTCATGCAGCTGGACCTGGCTAGCTGCACTAGGTACCATCTCACCCTGCCTTCCCTCCTCCCCCATTTTCTTGGAAAGACGGTGCATTTCATCTCCAGTGTTCTCCCAAAGTAACTGAAAAACCTGTGGATTTAAGGAGCTTACAGGCCCAGGCAGTAAATCAGAAACAGTGGCTGGAGTCTAGAGTCTGCCCTCAGATGAGTTCAGTATGTGGTGGGTGAGAAAGATGCCTATTGTTAATTAGGTCCACAGCAGTCCTAGGTTCAGTGACGGTGGTGGTGGGGAATCCCACGGTTTCTAGAACGATGGCCCAGGCAGTCATTCAGAAACATGGGCTAGCATTCACAGAAAATTGCTGGCTGTAATTCACAGAGGGGCCCAGAGGCCTGCACCTGGTTAGTTTTGCCCTGTCCAGCAGGAGTCACTGCTCGGGGAATGAAACAGGGCAGAATGGAATGGAAAGTGAGCCCTAGAGAATTAGTAGCGAGGGGAAGGGATTTTATTAACAGTGGGGTGAGTTAGCCTCATTCAGGCTGCAGACCTGCTTCTTCGCCTTCCTGTCCATTTCCCATTTGCCTTCCAGAACTAGGAAACCTCGGTATCCCCCAGTGCTAATCAGCACTGGCATTGAGCCCCTTCTCCATCTCACCCCCGCACCATGGGAGGACCCAGCAGCCAGGTGGTGGAGAAGAGCCCATTATGAAGAGTGGTGGAGAGTACACTGCTCAGTCAGCTATCTCTGGCTACCATGCGCTGCTCTTTGGATGTAACTGTCACCGACTAGGGAGCCACATGGCTCACATCACTGTGGGGGGGTCACTGGAGCTTGATTGCAGAGAAACATGACAAGTCTTACAAGTGCCAGAGATAGCTGTGACCAGACTGAATGTCATAGGCATCAGCGGACGCCATATGGGATGCCTGCTGGGCTGCTTTCTGTGACGCTCATCTGACTCAGCAGAGCTCTGAGGGGCCCTGACCTTGGGTCCCATGGCAGAGGATCAGGGCATGCATGAAATCCATGACAAGGCTCAGGGATAAAGGCTGACAGGTCTGATTCTCCGCTCACTGACGCAGGTGCTGATCACGAGTAACTCCATTGAACTTACTGGTGCTATGATGTAAAACCAGTATAAATAAAAGGAAGATAAGGCACTCTTAGGGGCATAAGACCTTCTTCTCTCTTGCCTTATTACAAAGTACATTGTCAATAAAAAGACTCTCCTGTCTAACTAACTACACTGAGGTTGAGCACCCCCTCCTGTAACGGGCCTCCTGGGCAAGAAACTCGAGGCTGGGGATTTACCTGGGACAGTCAGAGGCAAGAAACTCACTAAATCAGCCTGAACATGTATCAGGCCGATAGCGGACTCCTTCAGCCTGGAAATAATGGGGTTTCAGCTGATGTCAGACACAAGGTCTCTTCCAGCCTGTAATCTCCCTCCCTCTTACTGTTCTGAGTTATGAGCTGAGCATCACGGTTTTTTAGGTTTCCTCTTGTTTATGTAAACCACTCATAGCAGCAGCATCTGTTCTTATAGCTACAATCCTGCCTGACCCCACCAAGGAGGTTTAAGGACAGCGAGCCTCTTCCTGCATGTCCAGGACCTTGGGGCACCCTGCAATGCATCAGTGCATGTCTTGCTGCTGTGCTCAGCCATTTAAAATGCGATGCAACAAAGGCATGGCCTGCGGGGTGCAGACAACTAAGGGTATTACAATGGCCCCACGGTGGGGGTGGGGAGGGTTAATTAGTCTCCTTCAAAGCTGCAGACCATGCTGGCTCTGCTCTTCCACCTCCCACCCCAGTTTCAGCCTCCTAACTGTTAATGAAGGCCTGTTTAAAGCTTGTGGGAGAAGCCTAGTGTCTTTTTCTTGAAGCCAAAAGATTAGTAATGTGGTCTTCTGCCACATCCTCTCCTGAAAGAGAGCGTTGGGGCTCAGCAAACCTCTCAAGTTACCCTGAGCAGCAGATAACCTGGACCAAGAGACTGAAGCAGGTAGTGTCTGGAAGCCTAAATCATCATCACTATCAGGCTGCTGAATTTTTTTCTTACGCCCCTTGTTTAAGTGTAGTGACCCATAAATGGCAGAAGCAGGCAACACTGAGCCACAGGCTACAGCTTGCTTCCAGTAGCACAGCAGTATTGCTACACTTGTGCTACTGTAAGTTTTAAATACAGACTAGCCCTATGTCTCCATTGACCCTTTATGGCCACCAGTTGCTCTGTATCTGCATTTCCATCTGCACGCATGAGACATGCTGCAGCCATCAAGCACCTTTCATTGCTAAGGATGTCAGTCGCAATTTGAGGATGGAGCAGTTAATATTGCTAGTCCAACAGCAGCTCCACCACTGTGTCAGGGGCGTCTGTGCTCTGTTTCTTTGTGCAGATAGTGGATGAGTGAGCTCAGCTGATTAGCTTTTGGGCAGGCTGAGGGAGATATGTGTTTCAGAGTCACAGTGCAATCAGATATTGGCTAATTTTTTACAGCAGGTCTTTTTATTTATTTGTTGTTGAAATATGTTTGTCCTATTCATCCAGGCTCAGGGACTGACGTCATTGGAATGGAGGAATATTTACAGAATGATGGAATATAAATGGAGTTTATTGCCATATAGCTACCATTATTATGAATTCCTTCATCAGTTCTCCCCCATGAAGCACAGTCAGCATCATGAAACTTCCCAACAAAGACAATTTAGAAGAGCAATTTCTTCCCACTATTGTTCAGCCTTATCAGAGACAAGGCAACTTTTAAGACTTAAATGTGCTAGTCTGACTCCACTTGCATTTGTTTTACGCCAGTGTGACTGGATTGACTGCACCACAGTTAAATGTGGGTTTTGGCTACTGTACTTTGGATGGGGATCAGACTATAAATGCTTCTCTTCTCAAAATAAGTCTCCTCCTACGAGACTGATCCCCAGCTGGGGACTGGGACCAAGGAGGGGCTGATTTATTCCAGAACAGTAAGAAGCTCCAAAACTGAATGAACACGGAGAGTGAAAGAATGTTTCACATCAGAAAAAGGGGGATTCTTCAGGTCAAAGTGGGACTTAGTGGAGTAAGGCCTGGACGAACAAGGAGACTAAGTTCTCCTGTCATCCCAGGTACATCTATCGCAATTCCCACCTTCTTTCATGGTTGCCATCTACTAAACGTTTTTTCTAATCTTTCCATGTGAACACATCTGTTCTGGGCCCTCTTGTGTTTCCTCAGTCTTTCCAATGAGAACATGAGGTCCTTGCGTTATGGTCTGGAAAAGCCATCCACTTTGAAGAGACTCATAAATGTAGACACTGCAGTGATCTGTGTTTTGATTGGTGGACTATTCACCCCTTCCTCTTATGTTATTAAGACTATTCATAGAAGGAAATAAGAATGATCTCATCCCATCAAACTAAAGAGTTCTGAAAAGGCCAGAGCAAAACTTTGATGTTTCACTGGACACATAATAATTCTTATGCTTTCTACCAATGCCCAGAGGGGTACGGAAACTGTGATGAACATATAAAATAAATTCCTCTTGGTGTAAATGACAGATAATGGCCATTTGTCCTCTCTCCTGATGGCTTGCCATTTAGACCACGCTCTGTCTCATGCCTGGGGAACAAGGGGAGAATTTTAGGTCAGCAATAATTGATCTTTTGAATTAGTTCATGTTCATATTTAACCATGATGACACTGTTTACTTCACTTTATGAATATTTGCCCATTAACAGCCAGGCTTCTGTTGGTGTGCAGTCAGGGGGTCAGACACATAGTATACCACAAAGAAGTGGGCAGGAGAAAATAGGAGAACAAATAAGTGTGTTGGCTCCATTGGGTTGAGAAAGAAGAGGAAAAAGAGGGAGAGAGAAAGATGGAGTCTAGCTGCCCAAAATGTGGTGCCTTGTGTTTATCCGGAAACACATAATTGCTAGAACCCTATCCTAGGTTCCCTCAGTATATAGCCTAACTGAATCTCCAAGGAAGTCTGACAAAATCATTTGGACTTAGTGCGCATGAAACCCTCCCCATTTTGACCCATAAAATCACTCCTGAGACCTATGTAATAACAGGAGAGCTGGCTAGAGCTGAACAAATACCTGTATTGTTGAGGAGCTGACAAAATTATTCAGCGACATCTTGCAAAATCAGTTATGTGACAAATTTTATTCCTCAGGCTCTAAACAGGCCTTTGCTTTTCATACCATCCTCTAAAGCTAACAGGCCTTGTTTTCCCACTCTTGGCGAGTTGGTGACAAGTGACTCCCTCTGTTAATGGGAGTTAGTTGTATCTGATAGGTGGGGAATCAGCCCCTGACTAGATTCCCCAAGGTAGGAATAATCAAATTGATCTGACCAACCGGTGAAATTTTAGCACTGGGATTTCTTTATTGGCAGGCCTCATTCTGTATGAGGGTAGGAGCAAGGAGCATAGTTTTCTGCTACTGTTTGTTAGGGATCCCCTCCTCTACAGGAGGATAAGAACTTCCTGTGAGTCACGCCACAGGGCTGAAGAATTCAGAACCCACTTCCACAAGTGTGGTTTTTCAGATTTTATTGGTGATCACGTTGACATTGTTCCACGCTCCAATAGGCACATGCCCCTCGCCAATTCTTACCCAGCACTTAGATCAATGTCTACCCAGCTGAAAAGGGTGGCTAATCATACTCTGTTCTTCAGTAGGAATAGAAACACTAGGATAAAATTCAAATCGTATTACCATTTGGTGCAGACTCCCATATGCAACAAATTTCTTTGTGGCCTTCCAGACAACACCACTGTTAATTACCACAAACTAAGTGAAAATGCCCAGAAGTCCACTTCTCCATGATAGGTGTCAAGAAGAGCCCAGGGATCTGGACTGACTGACTTTAGCTAGATTACTGTGCATTGCCGTTGTATTGCTAGGACACAGTACATTAGGGGCATGGCAACTCTGTGCTATAATGTTCTCCAGCAACAGCCTTCCTTCCTTGCTGGAGACTGCAAATGCTGGGTGGGAGAAACGGGGCAGAGGGTCACCTGATGCCTACTGGGGCAGGGCTCTTATGGGTGGGTAGGCTGGAGAGCCTGTCCCAGCTTTGGTGCCTAATAAAGGCCTCGCTTAGTGATTTCCATCGAAGAAATGTTGATATCATTCACAACCTGCAGTTTGGTGATAGCCAAGAGCTGTTTCTGCCGATGCCTGTACTGAAGGATTTTGTTTTCATCGATGGAGACATGAAAATAGTCTGGGTCAGAGTAGATTTCAATCTGAAAGAGAGGGGGTGAGAGTTGGATCGTCATTTATTAACCAAAAACCTCACCAAAGCAATTGACCCAGCCCAAATGCCAGTATCTCTGATGCTGTTATGTTTAAAACTGGGGGGAATCCCTGAAAGCAAGTCTTTGATCTGTGGTCAGTCACATATCTAGGCCACTGATGGGTGTGTTAGCAACCTTCCATTCAGGCTAACTAAGGGAACAAGTTAAACAGCTCTTGTCTAGTTACAGCTGAAAACTACAAACACGGGAACTTGGGGATTCAGTGGTAAAATGGTGAAGCAGTGTAACTATCATTCATTTGTCATCCAGGGGTGTGCAAAGCAAGCATAGCTTACACTGATCTTTGGTGCTGTGAGAGGGTAAGTCAGCTCTAAGTAAGTGAGACCGGGACACCACTGGCTTTATGGGTATCATTTAAAGGGAGTGTGTGTGACAGAGAGCGTGAAGGGTGGCATGCTTTGTCTTACATCTTCTTGTTAATTGATTTTTCAATTAACACACCCTCTTATGCTGCCCACTTGCCTTGTAAATGACACTTGCTTTGGACAGCTCCTGCATGACATGTAGGTGCAAGTCACACCACTTAGACACGCGGCTTATAACTGATGCGTAGTTTGTCTCATCAGTTCCATCCCAGTTAAACAGGGACCAGGGATTTCTCTGGGAATTACACCTGCTTACTCCATACATCATTTCACTGGATATGGCCCAGAGTGCTAACGTGGTCAAATTTTAGTTCTCTTGTTTGTCACCGGATTTAATGAGGTTGGTGGAGTTACTCCAAGTTTACAACCATGTAACTGAGCAGAACTGTGTATTGCTGAACCAGCTGCAGGGGCTGGGAGTCACGTGTGTCTCCCAGCAGGCAGTGTCCCCAGAAGATCTGGGGCCTGATATTGAATTACCTGGAAAGGTTCCTTTGCTTTTAGGGGGAAGGTATCAGTTACTTCCTCTGGCCCCCAGCGGCTGGAGAGGAAGGAGTTGCAGATGATTTTGGAGTCAGAGAACCGAGGGTTAAAGTGGAAAGCGATTTGGTCTGCATTGCAGAGGAAATTAATTTCAAACCTAAAACATTGAGAGAAACGAGTGATTCAAACTCACGAAGCCTGGCAGCCAGCTCCCACGGGACACCATGACTCTGAAAAATGGCTGCAAATAATGTCCTTACATATTTGCATTGGAGCTGGCTTCTCCTTTAACTATCACACTCCAACCAGGACATAGCCCCTCTGGACATGATGCCTCAAACTGTGAACAATATAAAAAGTCAGTGACGCTCAGCCATAAAGAGAGACCGAATAGGTGAGGCAATAGTTTTTACTAAACCAACTTCTATGGGTAAGAGAGACAAACTTTCAAACACGAAGAAACATGTTTCCCCTGCCCCCCCCTCTCCTTTCCCATTCCCTCCACAGTTTTATCACCAGGTCATTGTTCACCTTTTTTCTCTCTCTTCTCTTTTATCTTTTCTCTTGTCTTCATCTGTCTCTCTCCCCTCCCCACTTTACTCATTCAGCAATGCCATAAAATAAACATAAAGAAACTCAGCCCTCTTTGCACTCAGAGTTCCCTTTTTCTCTCTGATCTAGTTCGGCTGTTAATAAAAGACCTTTTAGAGAAGCCTATCCCATTTCATCTGCTGATAGGTCAGAAATCACTGCTCTGCACCAGCTTACAGACAAATGCCAAGACTCTGGTTGCAAAAACCTGCCTACAGTCATGTTTGCCGTCTCCCACACCCTACCCAGAATGCAAAATCTTCAGACCTGCCTGGGCATGAGACTTGGAGGGTCTTTGAGGATGGTTGGAAAGGCAGGAGTGATCAGAGGGGAATTCAATCATGAATCATAGAAATGAAGGGCTAGAAGGGACCTCAAAAGGCCGCATAGTCCTTCCCCCCATATGAAGACAGGATTACGTACACCTAACTCATCCCTGACAGTTGTTTGTCTAACCTATTTTTAAAAACCTCCAGTAGGGCAGCTTCCCAAACCTCACTAGGTAGCCAGTTTCTCTGCTTAACTCTCCTTATAGTTCAAAAGATTTTCCTCATATCCAACCTAAATCTCTCTTTGCTGCAAACTTTGTTTCTTATCCTGGCTCCAGGGCACATGGAGAACAGTGGATGACTAAATTTACATATTTGAAGACTGCTCCCCCTCAGCCTTCCTTCTCTTCTAGATTAAAGGTGCACAGTTCTTTCAAACTGTCCTCACAGCTCATGTTTTCCAAACCTCTTATCATATTTGTTACTCTGCTCTGGAGTCTCGTCTATCTGTTCTCATTTTCCTGCCAGATAATGAAGGATGAACAGCTGGGTAAGGACTCACCCACAGTTACACACATCAGGCTTTCCAAAAAGGGCCTGCTGGTGTCTTTGCCCAGTCCCGAGAGTTAAACTTATATAAAACATGAGCGAGCAGGTTCCTTTCTCAACCATTCATGGTTTCGTTAAATAACCCACTTTCATAAGAACTGCTTGACCTTTCTGATGTGCTCATTATGATAAGCCAACTTTCTCTCCTGTACTATACACAAAAGTCAGACCAGCACATATAGCAAAACATGTCCCATGTTCCTGCAACAGCAACTCCCTCTCTGCCATTGGCCTGTCCAAAGACAGGTTATTTTAGCATGCCAAAGATAGACACCTGCTAGGGTTGCTCCATTAGTGGCTGGGCTGGATTCTGATCTCAGCACTTTTATTCTGAAATAACTGTACTGAAGTCAGTGGCGTAATTTTGGATTTGCACCAGTGTAGCTGAGAGCACAGTCTTGCCTGCTACCTTAAAACACCCTTCTGTGCCTGATTACATAGAGACATCTTGGGGTTTGTGACTGAAACAAAAAAGCAGCCCCATAAGCAGAACTCTCATGGACCTTTAGGTTTCCAGCTATGCTCTTGCAATGTTTTTGTCCTTTCCCTCTTCCATCCTGCCCAGTCTACCCACTGAAATGCTGTTTCTTTATCTACCCTGTCCTTAAATTACCTGAACACCAGACACTGCCCACCAGCTTGAGCTGGTGACTTTTGTTAGATGCTCATCAGCCCTGTTCCTTACCCGCAATGCCATCCTGCTCAGCTGCTTTTCCACCATCATCCATGGGGAATGTGCAGCTAGCACGGCCTGATATAAAGGCTGCATGTCAGGAGAAAGTGGGGGGGGGAAAGGGGATTATCAGAGACAGAGGAGGGAGTTAGCTCCCCGAAACTCTGTGGGAGGAGAGCAGTGGAGAAACTCACTCCCTGCCTGCCCTACACAGTCAGACTGTTCATTCTCTTAGCACTAATCCAGACTTTGTGTTCTCGCTAACAATAACACCAGCAACATAATCCTGACTGGTGACATGGTGGTGTCATTTTATCAGTGAGGCAAGAATAGAGGGTTTGGATTGTAATCCCAGATATCTCCTGGTCTTTACTGCACTAGCCCCCGCCACGTTTAGGATAGGTCTCCTGATGGGGAGACGGCTGTGAAGAAATCCCTGTGCGTTAAGCCTTTGAGAGATTCTTCTTTTAGGACCAGACACATGAGGGAGAGAAAGCCGACTGCAGAGAAAGCACCTGGGATCAATTCTACACGTGGTCTGTACTGTTATGTGATCCTTTTTGATAGTCAATATTAAGTGCATTGCTTGCCAACTGATCAGATGGTGATAAGGTTCTGGCCCCAGAATCAGACAATCCAGTACTAACCCCAATGAGTTCAATGTCTGGTGAGAACCACTGGGGCGTATGACAAGGCCATTCACACTGCAGACAAAATGACGTCTTAGAACTTTTTACTGAAATAATGAAGAAAGCCATGAAAGTCCAAGACACATGAACAAATAAGAGTAATAAAGTATTGGGCATATCTATAGTATCATCCTTTGCACAAGTGCTTAGAATTGCGTCCTTACACCCCTTCTTGAGGAGCCGGTGGTAAGAGACAAAGGATCAGCTTTGTCCCTGGCATACCAAATGATGGTCCAGGCTCCTCCACACCCAGGACTCATGGTAATGCTGAAGGATCAACTAAACTAAAGACTAACAAGCTAGGGGAACCTGAAGGCTCTCGAAACCTAACTCTGCCTTGTGGGAAGGCCTGGTATAGGGCCTGCCTATCATGGCCATTCATGCCGATACTCAGTATTGAAGGCCCAAATCTAGCTTCTTTACTCACACAATATTGAGGTGCACTTAGTCTATGAATCAACATATTAATGACATTTCAGCTCATTATCATATCCATCACTTCTCGTTTAAGCCAGTTTTTAGTTATAATTTCCGTGCAGCTGCCATTTATTGTTAAAGTCTAACTCCTATTGTTGAACAAGCTATTCCTAGTTCCCAAAACATAAAGGTCACCATTAGGCCATTTTTCTGTGCCAAGGCCTACTTAACGAGACTTATGCTAATTATGGTAACTTGCTGAACCTGATGGGATACAGGCCTGTAGGTTCCTTGTGTTACAACCGATTATAAAAACAGCAAACAGGCAAGCCAGCCCTGTGGCTACAACCCCCTGGGAAGGGGTCTTCAGGGGGAGACTATTAAGCTTTTTTGTTCACATAGCTACTCTGATACTCAAATACGAACACACCTCTTTCCGTCTTCCCCCTCCTCTGCCTTGCCCCCACCAGAGGGTGGTGATTTCTATGCATAGGGGAATTTTGCACATTTGTTTTTCTCTCATTCTTTGTAGTTTGTAATCCTGGCTTAGAATCAGCTGATTCTAGCTCTGTCCAGGCCATTTTTTTCACTACGGCCTCCAATAGACCAGACCAGACAAAGCCTGGATTGTCAGCAGACCATTAGAGTTTAACATTTCGCTCATGTCAGCACATCGCATTGTGCAGTGCATCTATTTTGGGACTGAACAGATATTTCCCAGCACTGAAAGACCCCAAGCAATGGACAGCAATAAAAATGGGGGGCAAGTCTGCCCTAGAAAATTAAGTCGAACTAAGTTACATCGACATACAGCTAGCACAATAATTGAATTGGTTTTTATGTGTCCACACTATGCACCTTGTGAGGGCGAAGCATGTCCTCACCATGAGTGCTTGCACTGAATCAGGTCTGGAGCTAGCATTTGTGGGCCCCAAGGCAGAATATTCTGCCTAGCCTCTTCTGTCTCTGGCCCCCTCCATAGCCCACCTTCATTCCACTCCAAGCCCCACCCCTTCTCTACCCCAGGTCCAGCCCCTCTTCCCTCTCACTCCAGTCCCTGCATCCAGCTAACAGGAGGCGGGAGGAGCAACATGACAAGCAGGGAGTGGCAGGGCCTGGAGGAATGGGGATGATGTGTGGATAGCGCTCCCCAGAGAAAGAGCCCAGACAAGCTTCCTGTACTATATAACTAGATTATTCATGCCAGGTAGTGGGTTTCCTATGCCAGTGATTTTTGGCTGAGCCACAGTGAAGGAATTTCCTATGCCTCCTGTGTAACCAGTTGGAAGAAATTTGCCATATCAGCTTCAGGGGTTCCCTCTGCCAGCTGAAAATTTCTTCCCTTCCAGGTGCATGATCTTGCCATGCTGCACCATCTTGCTGTTTCCCTGAGTCCTGGAGGAGGGAACTTTTCTCCTGCCAGCTCACAGACCCCACAGACCTAGTCGCTGGGATTGCTAGTGGCTGGCTGTTGTGTATTGCCCTCTCTTGATGGTGCAAATGCATTAAACACACAGGCTACATTTTTCTCACTGGCTCTTTGGTAGCCTGGGATGTTCCATTATGGATTTGGCAGAAATTCATTGCTTGTGGCTAGACTATCCACACTGTATGGTTTCTTTTTCCTTGTATGCACACTGGGCTTTGAAGTGGATGTTTAATGTATTTGTTTTGACTCCAGCAAGTAAGCATGAAGAGCATCTATCCCAGGCTCTGATGGCCTGGACAGATCATTAAAAACGCAGTACAACAAGGAGATGAACTGTCAACCCTTCTCAGTGCTACAGAAGCCAAGCCACAAACCTAAGATTTGCTCACCATAGCTACCACAAACCTTAATCTGCCCAGCTACAAATTCCTCGCATCCCCATCCAAACCTCCCATACTCCCCACCTTTCAGGTGTCCCGAAATAGGCTTTGCAGCAGGCCCTAAAGGCCCTCAAGTGTTGCATGGCCTGGAGAGAGGGAGACAATGTCTCTGGGAGGAAATCCCAGCCCCATTTAAATCTTCCTAGGTCAAAATCATTCTACTCACCCAGAAGCCAAGAAGGGGCCAATGCAGATTCATAGAATCCTAGGGTTGGAAGGGACCTCATAGGTCATCTAGTCCAACCCCCTGCCAGAGGCAGGACCACTCCCACTAAACCATCCCAGTCATGGTTTTGTCCAGCCGGGCCTTAAACACCTCCAAAGATGGAGACTCCACCACCTCCCTCGGCAGCTCATTCCATGGCTTCACCACTCTCCTAGTAAAAAAGTTTTTTCTAATATCCTGCCTCGACCTCCCTAACTGCAACTTGAGACCATTGCTCCTCGTTCTGTACTCCGTTACTACCAAGAACAGTCGAGCTCCATCTTCCTTGGAGCATCCCTTCAAGTAGTTGAAGGTTGCTATCAAATCCCCCCTCAATCTTCTCTTCTGCAGACTAAATAAGCCTAATGCTTCCAGTCTTTCCTCATAGGGCTTGTGCTCCAGCCCTCTAATCATTTTGGTTGCCCTCCTCTGAACTCTCTCTAGCATGTCCCTGTCCTTTTTGTAGTGGGGAGCCCAAAAGATTCGAGAGCTCCAGTGTCCTGTAAGACTTAAGAAGAAGGCCTTGTGCTCCAGTTTCAGTTTACAACTTGATTTAAGATGCAGTCCTGTGTAGGCCACATGGCAAGAAAGCAGGAGTCAGAGGAGAGCCACAGATAGTGTCAGATGCCTAGTAGGACAGACAAGAGCAAGTATGAAAACAGTTACGTTAGTATGGATGGGATTTGCTAAAGCAATCAGCATTTTTATAATTGTTTTGGACTAGATGCTCTCATAGCTTGTGAGACTTGAGTCAACACAATGTTTCCATCTCTGTCTAATACTACATTTCTTGCTCCATTATAGTATGTTTCTATGACAGCAACATCTTTCTGAGTGGTTTTTCTCATATGTCATCCATTGTCTTCTCGTCTCTCTTCAACCCAGTACAGATAGTCAAAGTCTTTTCTAGGAATACAGTTTTTTGGCATTTGTACAGTCTCCCCAAACCTTTCCTGTCTTCTTTCTTGAATCACTGATGCTCCAGTCTGTTGACCAGTCCTTTGTAACACATCATCAGGGGTTACCCCAACAGTGGCATTACCCCACCACACCATCAGGGGTTACCCTACTGGTTATCCCACCAGTGGTGACCAACTATTCTGAACCTGAAGCCACTGACTGCCTTTGAAAACCCCACCCTGTGAGGATCACTGGCCAAAGAGAAGCCCACAGGATAAACAAATGTATTTATTTTTTAATTATAACTAAATAATTAAAAAAACTAGTTTAAATAAATAAATATTTATTGTCGCTTATTTATAAATAAATAAATTGGTTAGTCTTTAAAAGTGCCATCAGACTCCTTGTTTATTTTGCTGACCTAGACTAACATGGCTGCCCCTTTGGAACTGGATAAAGAAGTGACTGCTGAGAGGAGAATACAGAAATGTGACCAGTTATCAGTCTCTGAAAGGTGTAAATACCCAGAATGGGGAGGAAATCCCAAGAGTGCTGGAAGGGGGAGGAAAGCATAGAGCAGTGGGTTAGAATATAAGGGAAGGGGAATTCTTGGGTGACTAGCAGGAAGGCTTCCTCGTGCCCATGAGATTGATTAGACCGTAGAATAATCTCCCAAAGAAAATGATGGCCAAGGTTCCAGGGCATGCCAGCATGCTTTCAAATCAAATCAAATCATAGGGCTGGAAGGGACCTCATGAGATCATTGAGTCTAACCCACTGGGAATTGAACCCAGGCCCTGCTGCATGTTAAGCAGAGGTGCTAGCCACTACACTGGTCACAGCTTTTTGCAGGCTTGGGATTTTGTTAGATCAGACTGGAAAAGAGACTGGATAATGTGCTAGGAGTCAATTTAGGCTTTGCTGCCTAAAAATAAACACAGAAAGACCTCCATCTGCAAAAACATGTCTGAAAATATATAGGTAAGAGACCAGGTAGGTCCTGGGACCAACATAGCTACAACAACCGCTATGAAGCTATGCATGTCTTCAGACATCTTTGTTCTGCAGTTGCCATTCACCCCAGCGCTAGGAGGCAGTAGGAAATACACACACTGGTGACAGGTGATGTTAAAAATGTTAATAAGAGCCACTGGAGCGGTAATGTTAGTCCTGGGCTACAGATGGCAGCATTGGGCAACGCAATAGAAGTAGGAGTCTGGTAAAACTTTATGAGGTCAAAACATAAAAGCTCAAAGTATAAAAGACAATGCTAGACTGGTGACCAAATTCAGACCCCATGCTTTTCATCACAGCCGATGAACAAGCCTTTTGCTAGTCACAGAAGGCTGGATTTACACCTTATGCACCATTGAACAGAGGAGTATCTTCAGCCTCCCCCCCCACCTTCGTGTTGGTGAGCTTTGTGTTTTCTTGGCTGGGGGGATGACAGGAGAGAGAGGAGTTCTCGGGTGGGGGCCGGCTCCAGCTTTGGTCCTAGGCAGAAAGCCCCAGGGGGAAGAGAAGGAAGAGGGGGCAGGACCACTGTTCTGCACACAGGGTCCCCAGATTGGCCAGGGTGCTGGCCACAATCCTCCGTGGACCATGCAATAATCTGCACTGTTTAGGCACCCCTAGATTACTGGCAACCTTAGGCACAGGCCTACTGTGCCTGATTGGAAATCCAACCCCCTATTCACACTGCATTCATTGAGCTGGATCCTCCTGAGCCAGCGGGGAGTTTGAGATCATTCCTTATTGGCTGGACTATACATATGATACAATTCATTCTTTGTCCTGTTTTCCCACCCGCTGTGACTTACAGGCATCGCCCCAAAACTTCACCTCTTGTCCCTGCTTAGTTCAGTTCTCCTGTTGCAGCATCTTGTGACTTACAGGACTATGCAAAAGTGACAGGCAAAAGGCTGGTCCTGAAAGGGGCAAATCCCAATCTAGTCCTGATCCACAGAATGCAGGTGCAGAAGAGCTCCCACCGCAGATGATGGCTTTGCCAGCTCTGCCATCAAGGAATCACACTGGGGTAGCAACAATGTGAATTTAGGAGGAAAATACCCAAAGTCAACACATCCAGAGTAGCAGCTTAGAAGGGCCTTTGGATGCCCAGCCTGAGACATCCTGAAGGGCCCTGCTAGTTAGAGGGCGGGTGTGCAGCACAACAGGCTCCACTTGGCACTAAAAGTGCAAGGGAAGAAAAGTCTCTGTTATTCTGAAGGGGAAAGGCTGCTGTGAGCGATGTGTCCCGTGGAAGAAAGCAAACACCATTAATCTAATTGTAAAAGATTCTTAAATAGAGACCAGTTTGACAGGTGTGCTTTCATTAGCCTACCTGTATTTTTCCTTCCATGTCCCTCTCCACAACTGATCTTAGCAATTGTTTGTTTAGCTGCTGAGGCAGGAGAGTGTAAATATTTACAGGCTCTGGGGATGGAAAGCGGAGGATAGCAGGTGGTTAACTTGCAATGTCTTAAAGCTTCCTGTACTGTTTCCAGTGACAGTATGAATTGCATGACACCAGTTCCCATCCCACAAATGTATATTGCACAGTCATGTCAGGGTATTAATACTGATAATTATTCAGAGCACATTGATGAAGCACCCTGAGTACCTTTTTGGGGGCCTGCGCTTTATCAAGCTCTTACTTTACCTATCTTATTCAAGGTACAGAGAACACGATAATCCCACATACAGCTGAATAAAACCAGAATTAGAAACCATTCTCCATGCTACTCCTGTGCTGTATGCCATAGTGCACAGCATGCTGGAGTGAGCCACAGAAGATCTTTGTTGTGTTCCTAGTTCTGCCACTGTGTGATGTTAGCAAGTTTGTCTGTCTTGTCTGTTTAGTTTGCAGGCTCCTTGAGGCACAGACCAGCTCATCCATGTGCTTACACAGTGCCTAATGCAACAGTGTCCTGGCCTAAACTGGAACTTTAAGCATTGTCCTAATGTGAATAACACTATTTGTATATATTATACATAATAATATTAGCAATAAAAATAATTCAGTTCATGCCACAAGGCCCGGTGGAATTCCCATTCTGTTTTCTGGAAAGACTCCTATTGGCTGTGATGGGATTTGGATCAGCCCCATAACATGCAACATTCTCACTCGCCTTAGAACTATTTTATTTTATTTTATTTTATTTTATTTTATTTCAAGAATGTTGGAGAAGAAGGCAAATGAGACAGATTGAAGCCATAATTAAGATGCAGAGCATCTTAGGGTCCAAGAAAAATATTGCATCATGCAAAGAAGCACGAGAAAAACAGCAAGAGCTAGTACCCACCGGCCAACACTGTGTCTGTTGAGCTTGCTATTAAAATACGCTGATGGTGTTTCAGATATGCTGCAGAAGTGTCAGTTTCAGCACAGCCCAGAAGTGGTGGTCAAACCATGGAAAATTGCCTCCTCAACTGGGGTTTTGGTCATTTGTTCTGTCAGAGTTTCCATTATTCTGGCTGTCATCAGAGTGTCCCATTGTGTTGCCAGTTAAGCAATAATAACAGGGGCACTTTTTTCCCCCAAGACTCATCCAGACTTCATCTTTGCTGCAGTCACTCAATGTGAAGTTCAGTTTGTATTTGAAGATTAAGGGATCAGAGGGCACATCTATGCTGCAATAAACATTTGTTGCACAGAGGCTTGGCGCTGGTCATTTGACTCTGCAGTGTGGATGGTTTGGTTGGACTAGAACCTGGACTCTGAGATCTAGCCCCCTTGTGGGGTTCAGGGCCTAGGCCCCAACCTGAGTCCAACCATTTGCAGGATGATTTTTAGTCCCCCAGGCTGAGGCCCATGAGCCTGAATCAGAGACCCATGGGACGCAGGCCTTTCCTTGCTTACAGACAGCACCCCCAACCGTAAGCAGATACTCACCAGCTACTACACACCATGCAACAGAATCCCTAAGGGTATGTCTACACTGGAGCCTGAGGTCAACTTAAGGAAGGTTAAGTTGACCTACAGACCCCTGCAGCCACACTGGGCTTTTCTTAAGTTGACTTAATAACATCGCCTCTTAAGGTTGACTTAACGCTTATATTGACCTTATTAAGTCGACTTAAGCCAATGTAGACAGGGAAAAATCCTTAAGTCACCCTAATTGGCCTCCAGGCCCTCTCCCAGAGTTCCTGGCCACCAGAAAGGGTCCACCTAGCACCTGCCAGTGTGGGTGCAGGCAGTTGACAAGAGCTTTTAGTGTGGATGCTCTGGCTACATCTACACCTAAAATCTTAGTTTGGACTTGGTTAGTTTGTACTAAGTAGTTTGAAAGATAGTTTGAACTAAGTGTGTTTTTTTCGTTCAAACTAACTTTTGGTTTGAACTAGCCATGCTTTTTTTAGTTTGAACTAAAAAAACGCAGTTAGTTCAAACCAAAAGTTAGTTCAAACTAAAAAAAAAACGCCCTTAGTTCAAACTAACCACTAGTTTGAACTTAGTTTGAACTAGCATGTCTGCATTGTGCTACTTCTAACTAAATATGCCAATAAGTTCGAACTAAGCAGTTAGTTCAAACTAACCAGCCAAACTAACTAGTTTGAACTAAGCTTTCTTAGTATTTTTTAACATTTTTTATTTCAAACTAGGCAAAGCCTTGTGTAGCCTGGGATCACATTAGTTCAAATTAAAGCTCCTTAATTCAATCTAATTTGCTAGTGTAAACATAGCCTCTAAGTCAACTTAACAAGGTCATCCTTAAGTTGATCTAAAGTCGATCTTGTTAAGTTGACTTAACAGAGCCTCCAGTGTAGATATACCATAAGACAGGCACCAGTCCCTGCAACAAACCCCATTGACAACTCTGCCTGCATATCTACTCAAGTGACACCTTCACAGGGATCTAACCAAAACAGCTACTCTGTCAAGGGCTCATTCACCTGCTCATCCACTGATGTGATATATGCCATCATGTGCCAACAATGCCCCACCGTCTTATACATTGGCCAGACTGGATTGTCTCTTCACAAAAGAATACATGGATGCAAATCAGAAATCAGGAATGGTGACACTTCAAAACCAGGAAGGGAACACTTCAACCTACCTGCACATTCTGTGAAAGACATGATGGTTACAGTGTGTCAACAGAAACCCTTCAAATCAAGAATCCAAAAGGGAAACTGCAGAGTTCGAATTCATAGACAAATTTGACACCAATACATCAGGTCTGAATAGAGATCTTGGCTGGCCTTCTCATTCCAAAAGGTGATTTTCCTGTTTTTTAACCTTCCCATAGTCTTTATCTTTTGTTCCACACTGTTTGAATCAAAACAATTAGCTTGGTTTACTGGAAAAATCTGAACTGACCTTGTGACTTACACTTCTCTGCATTCATCTATTCTGTTCCATATGGTAGTTTCCATTTCATGTGTGTGATGAAGTGGGATTTTTACCCATGAAATCTCACGCAATAAAGTAGTTAAAGTGCCACAGGACTGTTCCTTTTGCTGAATTAGATGAACATAGCTAACGCCTGGAACAAGGGACCCACTGAAGGCAAATTGTAAAACTCCCACTCAACAAGCAGGATTTGTGGTTAAATGCTTTCGGATGCTTGGATGGAAGGAGCTCTAGTAACATGAACTGTTTCTCTTTCAAGACAAGCTGCATCTAAGGGAAGACTGTACCACTCCCACCCAGATGGGGCAGATTAGGAAACGTTACTCTGAGAGTTTAGTTTATGATTTGGTACTAATACAGGCTCTCATAGGGGGATTTCCCCTGGTGCGTAAAGTGATCCTTAACCCAGTCTCTGTGGACATGGTTGACGCACTAACAGCATCGACTATCACAGCTTGAGCTAAAGACCATAGTACTGCAGCTGGGGCTCCAACAGTTCATATTTTCTGCAGAGCAGTATGGAGGGGACCTGTTCCAGGCACTCATTAGTGGGCTACATCAGTGATATAAATTATCTGCCTGTGTCTTCTGAAGTGGTGAGGCCCTTTGGCACATCACCTATCCAGTGAGTCTCCCTTTAGTTGCACAGAGCAGATGTTAGAGGAGAATCTCTTTTTGCAGGGCTCTGTCTCATCTTTTCATATAGGTCGGTGTCAGTTCAAAGCCCAGTCTTGGTGACTCCTCATATTATCTGGAAATCAGTCCCCTACATCCAAGGGGTTGGCGTATCACCATTACTGGTACCCTGAAATCCTTTCGCATCCTGATGGCTCAATGTGTTAGGCTTCAGCTGGAGGAAAGTCAACACTGGGACTGGGCCAGAATGACATTTATTGCAAAGGTTTTCCATAGCCAGCATTTGATCATCCCCACATAATTGCCTTGTGTACAGACCTGATTTCTCCCGCTGCAACCAGCTTCCCTAGGGCAGTGGTTCCCAACCTTTTCAGTAATGTGGCACTCTGCAATGAGACAAACAATTCCACAGCACACCCACTTTTTTTCAGTGATTGCTCATAAACATCACATTTACTGTGGTTATGGTCTTACTAGAGTGCTTGGCAACAGTGCACACAACAAGCTAAAAAAGGATCAAATGCATTAATGTTTCAAATCCACTGGAAAAAAAATACACATCATCTCAATTTTGCCTTTTGGCCTCCTGCATTTAGAGTGTTCTCATTTTAGAAGCAAAAGACCAATATCTCACTTTTAATTTGATGATTAATTTTCACAAGTTTTATGAGTTGTATGTTTGGTTGGATATAATACTGTTCAAGATGAAACAATGTTTGTTTTTACATGGATTTTCATTACCTTTGTATAGAGATGCATGGCACACTTGGACAGTTCTCATGGCACACCAACGTGGTGGCACACTGGTTGAAAACTATTGTCCTAGAGAGCTGTCTGGGTCTTTTCTGGCTACTGTTAATAGGGATGAAGCAGGGCTGGCTTTAGGCCTTGCCATGGTCCTGAGGCTAAACATGGCTGTGTGCTGTGTGCCTCTTCATTGTGGTCACTGGTTTAAAGCCTAAACAATGACAGATCCTGGGGAAGGAAGGATAGCTTGTGGGAATTCACCCTGCTCACTATTTACTCAGGTTCTGTGACACTGAACTATATGGGCATGTAATTGGGTTCCCATTGGCATGTAGCCAGCTTAGAGTTGATAGGTCCTGCCACCATAGGAAAAGCACTTGCTGAAAGGTTTTGTAGCTTGTTACGGCTGTTGAAATTAGCATCGGAGGGCCAGATTCTCCACAGTGCCCAATACCCCACAGCAGCTGGTATAATTAGCAAGTGAGAGACTGTATTGAACGTGAATGTTTCCTCCCATTCTATAAATTCCCCCATCTTCAAAGCATCTGACGAAGTGAGATTTTCTCCTACAGAAGCTTATGCGATAAATAAATGTGTTAGTCTTTAAGGGCCACAGGATTTGTTGTTTTCCCGTCTGAGCATGCTCTGTTGCACAAGGGACAGTGGTGGCTCTGTTCCGCAAAACACTGGCAAGGGCTGTTCTGCAGATTGCTCCCACAGACTCAAAGCCCAGGGTCCCTTCTTTCCTCTGTTCAGGTGAGGGGCATTGCCCAGTGGCATTGCCTCATGAGGATGGGGCTGTCTCAACACCTTTCTCCTGCTTCCCATTCCTTTTCCCACAAAGCCCTGCTTTAGTCACGTAGGCGCTCTAGACTGAAGCGTGTTCCTGTGGCAATCTGCCGCCAACAGGGCTTTTTTAGTTTCTGCTGGAACATGGTGTCAATGTCCGAGCATCCACTTGAAATCCTGTGAGTCAGAACATGCGTATTTCCCAGACAGCGCCAGATCCCTGTCCCTCTTACCTCGGCTGAATTGCCGAGGAACCAGAAAGGAAGGATTGCTCAGTGGTGAAGACACTCGAGCCCAGAGAGTACAAGAACCTGGGCGTCAGTCCCTGCTCTGCCACCAACTTCCTGTGTAGCCTTACGTATGTCACTTAGCGTCTCTGTGCTACAATTCTTCATCTGTAAAATGGGTATAATAGTACTGCCCTGTCTCGCAGGAGTGTTCTGAAGAGAAATGCATTTAAGCAAAGATTATGTGTTGCTCAGAAACTACCATAAAGGGGACCAGATATGTACCTTAGATAGGGAAGGAGTGCTGGGTTCAGTCCCTGGCTGGTTCCAAATCTAGAGCACCAAGGTGTCACAAGCAAGCATCAGGGGTTGTGACCACACTGCCCTTCCTGTATCACTAAATGGGCAGGGTGTGTGCGTGTTTGGGGGGGGGGGGGACTGGCTTACTGGGAGAGGGAGCCCTGAGAAAAATTGCCCAACAGAATTGTTGGTTCTGGTCAGATCCAAAAAGGAAAAGCTGATGAAAAAGCTCTTGAGATGCTTCCAACATGTACAGCTGAACCCATAAGTGAATAGCCAATTCACAGTTTTCAGCTCCAATAAATTGGAAGCCAGCCTCAGCCTGATCTTGACTGCCCTTTCCCACACACCCAAAGATGCAAATGTTCTTTACCTAGCAGAAAGGCGTGGTGAGCCATAGCTACTGCTGATTTAATAATCTCACCGTAAACAAGCAGCCAGGGGGTGTCAGAGCTGTTGGCAACATCTGTCAGTTCAACAAAGCAGTTCTCACCCTACCTGCCTATTGTAGGGAGACCAGGATGTGTGGCTTTGCCCAGGATGTGCAGTTTTGCCTTGGGGAAGATCCGTGGTGACTAGTCCTGGGACACAATAGGATGTGGATCAGGTTAGAAGCGTTGGTGACAGAGACATGAGCCCCACCTGAACCAGCCTTTCAGAAGGGCATATCCCGGTTCTTCCTCCCTCTGTGCGCACTTGACTCACCCATGGCTCCACCACTGATTCCCTGGCTGATCCTACCCACAGGCATTGCAGGCTGAATTCTGATGCTACAGTGGCCTCTTGATGCAGCCGTGGTGAAGTCAAGGGACCACAGTGGTCCCAGAGGAATTTTCCTAGCCCTGCTGTGGCTTAGAGTCATCATATGAAATCCTGTGCTGCACCCCTTCACAGCCCCCACTGCAGAGATGGGCCTGGAGATGAAAAGGTTGCAGCGTTTCGTACTCCAGCTATTCTGGATGTTGACCAACCCATAGGCAGCCTGGGATAAGGCTGCTTTAAATTGGAGCAGCCAGCGTGACTGCTCCGATTTACATCGGTCCCTGAGAGTTGCTCCAGCTCCCCCAGCAGAGCAGCTTGGAATCCAGGAGGTACAAAGACGGTGCAGCATAAAATGCACCCTGAGAAACAGAGTTAAAAATCAGACCCATCTTCTCCTAAACTCTACTCTCCCTGTCCGCCTGTAAAGCGACATCTTGGCTGCACCTGCTGGCTCGCCTGGCAGGTATAGGGTGGATGGAGGGTTATGGAAACCATGGAGACTCACAAGCAAGTGAAAGGCAGTTTTCACAGCCTTAGAGAGACTGCAGCCTCTGCATGCATGAGAGCATAGAGTTGACAGCACCTAGCTACAAGTGGGCTGGAAGCCTGCTGGGATGATGCAAGTGTTACTCCCATCAGGCTCTGTCAAACCTAGGACAGGCACTGGTGTTAGGAGTTAAATGCCCTGAAACACCAGGCCTGCATTAAGAAACTAGCAAAGCAGATGGCCACGGGGACCACACATGTGGGAGCTCTGTTAGTCCCATCTAGGTCTGCTGTTTACTAGCCCCTCAGTTCTTGGTATCAGAGTACGGCATGCAAAGACTCACCTCCAGACGCTCCCCCGTCACATCGCATCCCCCCAGTAGTGAGGCCAAGGCACAGGGAGGCAAATCACAACTTAATTTTAATTTCCCAGCAGCTCTAGCTCTGCCCTTGCCAGAGGCCCCACAGTGTATTAGGCTGGCCCTGTTCTAACATCCCAAGGCCACCATAGCCACGTGACACACTCCTCCAAACCCCACGTTACAGCCATGCTGAGCCAGGGCATATGGTCCAACCGGCCTGGGGCTTTGCAACCTCTTCAGGACAAGGTTTGGAGATTACAGCTGTAACTGTTGCTAAGGAGAGCTGGGGCACTGAGCTATTTAAGGCAGTTGGCACTTCAGCTTTTTTTGGGTTGTTTTAGTTTTGGTTGACAAAGAACAAAACTTGAAAAATGGAAAAGTTAACAAAGATCTCTTTTTATTTAGGGAACCGAATTCATATGTTTCCTGACATGACCTGGGTCATCCAACCCAAGGTGACTCAATGTTGACTTATTAAAAGTCAACTTCTCAAATCCTGGTGGGTCATTTTCTCTTGAAAATCTGAGCTCCTTATTGGACGCCCACCCAGATAGTGTCCTCATTTTGGGCCTGCTAAAAGGCTCCTTGCATCAAAGGCCTGGATCCTGAGCTCTGGCTGAACTGCAACCACCTCTGCTCATTCTTCCTGATTTTAAAAACATCTGGAACACACCATTTTTTCCAGATGTGTTCAACAGTTACAATCTTTGTTACTGCAGTATAGGAGCCTCCCCTCTTTCCTAAGTATAATTTATTATTTGAATTGCAGCAGGACCAAGCAGGTCCAGTCATGGGCTGGTATTCCATTGTGCTAGGTGCTGTTCGAACACACTCTGGGCTGCTAAGAGCTAATAGTGTAAGTAAGAAGATGTCATATTCTTTGGTGTCTTATTTATCTTCTTACTGATTTTTATGGCTACAGAAGGGGCCAAGACAGGAAGCCCCATTGCCAAAACCTCTCTAGAGTTTGGTGGTGTTTGGATCCAGAGTGTTATTCAAGTCTCTCTTATTTTCTGGTGTTGGATTGCATGCATTGTATTAGATATTGTGGTGCAGCACCCAAACATTGGCCAAGGATGGTGGCAAAAAGGGATGTTTTATAAATCAAATACTAATTAGACCAGGATTTCAGACAGAAAGGAAGCAGTGGAAAGTGATGGGAAATAAGAGAGTTTAGAGGAATAGGAAAGTTCACATTTGAGACTGAAGCATATGGAATAACTCAGTAACAGGCACACAGATTCCAGCAGAGGCAATCAAAATCCCAGCCTGGGCTTTTGCTGCTCCTAGAGCAATATCAGTTATGAGAATCTGTGTTTGCAACAACTGGGAATAAATGCACTGTCAGAGCTGTCTCTCAGTCCCAGCTCCCCTACATTTTAGTTATGCTGAAAAATAAACAAATCAAAATAACCTCCTGGTGCTGGATTCTGCAGTCCCAGCTCTTTGGCTTTAACTTGGCTACATCTCCAGTACACACCTGTGACCTTCTGTTCCATCCTATCGCCTTGCACACAGATGTGCAAGAGATGGACACAGTTTGGACTGTTCAAACAGCTCCAACAGTTAGCACTTTCACCTCCAGTGGGAGCTAGTTCCTGCATTTCCAGAAGGAAAAGCACAAGGTGGTGGGCAGTGAGATTCTCTCACTGATCACAAAACAGGCCATTTAACAGCAAAAGGACACTACTGTATTATAGTCTCTATTTTGCAGGCAAAGGGGAACTTCGGTCAATTGCCCCTTCATTCTAGCTCAGGGGTCTCAAACTCAAATCACCATGAGGGCTGCACAAGGACTAGTATATTAGCCCAAGGGCTGCACCACTGAAACCCCTTCAACAATGATATTGCAAATGCCAGTAACAATCGTGTTGTTGCAAGCTGCATGAAATAGCTTTAGGGGCTGCATGTGGTCCATGGGCTATGTGTTTGATACCCCCTGTTCTAGGCCTTCTTTCCCCTTTGTGTGCTCTTAGCCCTCCCACCACACATCATTTACTTATCTGGGAAGCTGAAGGCCAACATGTCTAAGGTCATTAATTAATATTACTCTCCAGGCAACTAGTAAGGGACACCGCGGTTCAGCAAGGTGGTCACCCTCCTTGTGGGGATCATGTCTGCCACTTCTGCTGGAACATGTCCTCTGGCCTCCCTCCAAGCCAGACTGGTATCTGGGATTCTAACACATAATACCTGGGCAGTCCTTTGAAGAAAAGCATGAGAGAAATCCTGGTTCCCCTGAATACAATGGCAAAAACTCTGTGTGTTTGCTTTGGCTTCTAAGAAGCCTTTTCTTGCTTGTACATGCTTGTCTGCACCCCACATCTCTTCTGTTGTGCATCTGAGGCAGATTTCAGCTTGGGGAGGGATTCCAGACTCCCAGGTTTTTGCTGTGCTCATCGTGGCCTTTTTTTTTCAAATCTGGCACTTTACAGCATTTTTCTGGAGCTTTTACTGAATAGCAAAGAGGTTGCCAAAACATCTGGAACAGCTCATAGATCTAGAGTGGAATCTCTTCTTTCCACTGGAAACCTGGCCTGAGAATAGTGCCTTCCCCTGCTAAGCTAATGGACTAGCCTATGGCTTTTGGAGACCTAGGTTCAAATCCTGATTCAACTCACATACAAAACGGGTGTGACGATTCCATTCCGGTTCCTAGGGGACATTTGTCCATGTGACAAAACAACTGCACAAGTGAGTGTGACTGGTAGTCTTTGCTTCCCAGACAATGGGCCTGGAACAGTTATGCAGCCATAGGTCAAGACTGATGTGCATGGCTTTGTGGCAGATGAGGATGGGAACGGCAGGAGATTCTGCAGGCTGGGATTGAGGTGCTGTGGCAGAGTTCTGTGAAAAGTCTGGAAAGCATCTGTTGTATTACTATCCCTGACTCTACCCAATAAGTCACGTTCACATCTGGATGTGGCCATAAAAGGCAGGATGGAGACTTGGTGTCCTAGATTCAGGCATGGGATGTTCCTGTTCCATGAAGCAGTGAGAGTTTTTTCAGAGGAAAACCAGCTGACCAGGCTCTTGCAGCCAGAATCATTTTTATACAGTTGTTAATTTGCTTTAGCTTGTCAACAGTTTGCACACATCTTTGAACAATGCAAACTGACTAGGACATCCGGCTCTTGTTCAGCAAGTACTAGAGAGTCTTTAACTTCCATCCATCCCATGTAGCTTGGGGAGGTGGTAAGAGGCACCTGACTGAAATACCTCCACTCGTGCAGTCCTGCAGTGTCAGCACTGAGTGTGAAAACTGAAATCTTGAAGGTGTAAGTCAGCTCTAGAGGCTGGGCACTTCCCTTGCTCAGCAGCTAAAAGGGGGGCACCCTTTTTGCATGAACTAAATTCCCAATGAAATATTTTACTTTCAAATGGGTCTATCAGCCCAAGGCTGAAGATGAGACACGTGGAAGCTGAGGTCAGACTTGATTGTATCAGACTGACTTTGTGAAATGTTTAAATAATGTTTACTGGGTGCAGTATCCTGGCTCTGTGAGGCAGAATGGCCTTTCTGTGCCCTCAATTACCCTTCCCAGCAGCAGCTGATGTGTTGGGCATAAACCTTCGGGGCAAAGTTCAGTCCTGGCACAACTTTTCCTTGACTTCAGAGGGAGCTGCATTCACTCATGCAGGGCTCAGTTTGGTTCTAGATGGCTGGCTGGGAGCAAGACCATAGAATTAAGTGGCAAAAATCAAGCCAGACCTCTGAGAACCAAACATTCACTAAATAGGACCTCTGTGCCAGCTATTCTGCAAAAACAGAACACCCCCTGTCCCCCCTTTTTTCCTCAGCTGATGAAATGGGTGTGTGCTTGCCTTCCCTTTATTAACACACAGCCCAGTCATTGTTTATGTAAGAAACTGGTTACAGTGCCCCCCCCATAGTGCGGTTCACTCCTGTTTCCTGTATTTGAATCTCTTATCACAGTGTTGCCCCAGGAGGGGGGGGGCGGTTTACAAGTTGATAAGCTTTTATTGCTGGCAGCCCCGTATATGGGTCTCATGAGTAATGAGCCTGGAGTGGCAGGGCGTGCATGCATGCGCATGTGTGTGAGAGAGAGAGACAGAGAGAGGCTGTTTTCCCTTTTCATGCCCCACGCCCTGGCCCATTGCAGGCTCTGACTGAGGAAGATGGCAAACATAGGCTACGTTCCCCTCTTTCTTGTTGCTTTATGCCAAGGTGGGGGCTACATGAGAGGATTCTGTCTCCAACCCACACTGAGTGGTCATAGCTATGTGTAGCTCCCTCTGACTCCTGAGTTCACAGCATGTATCGCCGAGCGGTAAGGCTGTGATTAGGCCGTGTACAAAGTGCGCAGTGCATGGATTTTTTTCTCCTTGTTTCTAGTGGTGGGTGTAGACTATGGGAATGAGGAGATTGCAAAGGAGAGCTGGTGTGGCCACTGGACATGGGCAACTCACTCCATCCATCCAGTGCTCCAGACCCTCATCTGTACAATGGAAATAAGACTTTCTGCCCTTCTGGAGGTGTTTAGAGACTCAAATCAAATCAAATCATAGGGCTGGAAGGGACCTCGTGAGATCATCAAGTCCAACCCCCTGGGATCCAGAAATAACTCTTAGGCAGTCCAGAGCTGTGGTGAAAGATGCCAGATGAGCATCTGGTACAATGACATTTATTTTGCTCCCGTTCTGTAAGTTCCCCACCTTCAAGTGGGATTGTCTTCCATGAAAGCTCATGTGACAACTAAATTTGTTAGTTTTTATAAGCATCACAGGATTCCTTGTTTGTTTTGCTGGTACAATCACACTCCAATAACTGCCCACCTCAACCCTTGTGGTCTGGAATGGGAGGGCATTTTCCTGGTGCAGCTTATGTTACCTCCAAAGCAGCGTAAACTAGTTTGGCGAAAGGCCCTTTTATTTTGGAGTAAAAGCCTGCACATGGAAAGTTATAATGGTATAACTGTGCTAGTAGAGTATGTTGGTACGAGATGCCTTTCAGATCTGAGAATCTGTCCACTCCTGCTCTATATACTAGTGTTCTCTAGTTGTTAGAGCAGAAGCCTATAAATTAGGATGCTGGGAGGGTTATACGCCTGGATCTGCCACTGACTTGCGGCGTGGCCTGGGACAAGTCACACACCCTCCTTCTGCCTCGGTTTCCTCATCTGAAAAATGGGATGCCTAATAATTATCCACCCTGCAGGGGTTCTGTGAGGGTTAATTAATTACTGAGTTGTCAGGCCCTTTAAACTCCTTGAACACAACGTGCTAGGGAAGTGTAGAGTGCTATGGGGTTTGTTTTGGAGGAGGGTTATCTGGAGAAGGAGGGTGGAATCTGTTTATAGTGGCTGAACTGTACTTTTAATCATGGTCTGTGAAGTTTTACTATTGTACGAGGGGTTTTTTTAATGTCAGCTCTGAAATAAATGAAATAAATAAAATGGCAAGTAACAGTCTTGCCAGGGGCTGGCTGGCTCTGAACTTCTGCTCTCTGGCTCTCTCTGTGGACACCCATGGCAGTGATTAAAGAGGCTTTACTGACCCCAGGGCAAAAAAACTATCACAAGAAAAACCTACATCCTTCTTGTCAGCTACTGGTGAGGATGGCTAGTTTTGAACTCCTCTGCCTTGTCCCTTCCCCAGCAGAGAATATGATGTAACATCATAGCTTTTGTAGAGACACTGCTGAACATCCTGAGTTGAGAGTGGCTGAGAGCAGGAGCCAGGCCTGCAGACATCTCTCCTCACCCCCCCAGGCTGCCCTGCTGCTGCTGCCAAATACAAGTATTGCCCTCTCCGAGCTCTGGAGACCCATGGCACAAATGGGCTCTTTCCAAAGCTTTGAGAGATGGCATTTCTCTTCCAAAGATTTGTGGTTTGACCTTGCTGTGCTTCTGAAAACAGGCAAGCTTTCGCCAGATGTCTGGGGCAATCCTGACTCCGAAGGTCCCAGGGAAGGGCTTCTCTCTGCAGACCTCTGGGATGATCCGCTTTGAAATTTGGAGATGGAATGTGAGCATTATGGAAAAGTTTTCTACAAATGGACACACAGGACTTTTCAGGGTCTTGTCATGATTTCCTGTTCTCCTGAATTGATGGACAGCGGTGCATCTGCCTAGGTTCCTTGGCTATCCCCTAATCTGTGTTGGCATGGCACAAGATGATCACTCAGTGTCATCCAGTTGCGGTTAGTGATGACTGTGGCCCTTGCACTGGAATACCTATGTTACAGCTGCGTGCAACTATCTCTCACCCAGAATGATGCAGAGGAATACTGGCTATCCGTGACCCCGGGCATTAGGTAAGAGGAGCACTCTATTGGAAAGACGAGGTTAATAGATATCAGCATTTCAGGGAAACAAAACAACCACAAGTTAATGTTCTCCATGAAAAGGGGCTGGCTGTTCCCAAGCATTGCAGGCCAATGGCTGCAAAGAAGCCACTCGCATCAGGCAGTTATGGCTTCAGTTTACCCTCCACGTTCAGCTATGCTCTTAGACCCAGTGATGCAGCCCAGCTGCAGTTCGTAGTGTGGATGGGAACTATTCAGATTCCAGTCAGAGCCTGACCTAAGGCTTTAGCCTGGTTACCTAACCCAGTTATGTCACAGTGAGCTCCTGTCTGCGGTATATTTTTTTACCATGTTGCAATAAGGTCAGGAGATGAGTAAGTTGCCTCTAATATAGATGGGCTCTCTGTGGTCATCGGGAAGGGCAGATTTATAACAGAAGGCTAAGTAACAAAGCAGATACTGCATAGGGCTCTAGAGCGTGGAGTATAAAAGCAAGATCTTAAGCTCCTTGGTTCCCCTCTGCACCACCCAGAATCTATCCCACACAGTCTACTATGTAGCGTACTGCATCCCTGTGTCTGTTTCGAGAGGCATAGTCAGGTTTTCAAACAATGTATTGGTGTCAGGGGCCCAGGAGCTTTTATCTGAGTTTGATATCACTGAATAACTTAGAAATAAAACTTCCAACGGCTTTGCCAAATTCACACACTGAGCTGACAGTGGCATCCAATTGCACGTGTAAAAACCTGCCTTTACACACACACACAGACACACACACATCAGTGCCTTTTTGATCCGAGTCTTTGAAGTACACTCCAAAGCTCTTTCCATTTCTGCCTCATGTGGGCTCTCTTGTTCTGTCAATTCCAGGTGTGTCTATTTTCCTCCAGGTTGCAAAGACATTCATTTCACAGGATCAGTGACAGCGGGCCAGATGAGAATTAATTTAGACTCTCCCCTACAAAAAAGTGCCACCTTGGAAGGATTCCAAACTTCTGCTCCATAGAGGACTCTGATGGAAAAAACAAAGTGGTGCAAGCCA
This sequence comes from Podocnemis expansa, assembly GCA_007922195.1. Classification (NCBI taxonomy): domain Eukaryota; kingdom Metazoa; phylum Chordata; order Testudines; family Podocnemididae; genus Podocnemis; species Podocnemis expansa. Next base: position 4,304,201 of record ML682016.1, on the reverse strand, counting down.
GGATTATTTAGTCTGGAAGGGCCCTGTTTTGAAAAGAACTCAAAGCTCCCCATGTTCCTGTGTAAACAATAAGAGCTCTGGGCAGTGAGTGCTATAGAAAATGAACACAGGGACAATATTTCTATGTTATGTGACACATCACCACAGTGATAGCCATGTCACTCTTGCTGTATGAGGGCCAAGGTTTGGGAGAAGAGGGATGTGCTGGGGGTGACCCCTTTGTGGGTGCCTACCTTCACTCTCTCTAAGTGGCACTATCAAGCCCTTGCTTCCACCAATCCCAAGAGGAAGAGTAGCTTTCCAGATCTGCAGTGGACAGCCTTATTTCAATGCAGGCTCATAAAGTCCTGAATAGCTTGAATTTTGGCTGGAAAGGGGCTCCCTTCAATGCAGAGAAATGGGGGTACATCTTCTGCATGAGTTTGGCTTGCTGTTAGGTAAGCTGTCCTGCAGTTGTCTTTGCAGTAGCAGTTTGTTGGGCGGCTTTTCCATCTAGCTGTTCAAGCAATCCAGATTGGCCAGTCAAAATGTTCCCTTGGTGTAGCTATCAGGACCACAAGGTGGAGTCACGCCTGGGACCAACAGGAAGGTGACAAAGGCATGGTCAGGGAGCAAGCTGGTTTCTGTACCAACCAATCAGAATATTTGCTTTTTCCAAGTGGGCTGACAAGCCAGTTAACAAAGGCCCGAATGTCTCAGTCTGGGCACCCAAAAGTGGACGCACCCAAGAGTTGAAGCCACTTCTGACCATTTGGGCTGAGGCAGCAAAACATCCAGTATATGTTCATCCCTGGGTGGGTTTTCCTGTCCCAACTTGCAGACATCTGGCAAAGGCAATGAGCAGCCTGAGTGTGGAATGTAATGAGTTCTGCAGAGGTGCTGCTCCCAGCTTCTGCCCCTGAGGCAGGGAGTTTATTTTGTTTATAAACAGAGGCAGGGTGATTAAGATAAGAAAGACTGGTAATTAAATTACGTTAAGAATCTGGAAGTCATTAGATGAGCCTGAAAGCATTGCCAGGCATTCTGGTTCCTAAATCTGTAAAACAGGAAGCCTTCTGCACAGGGGTGTTGAAGAGAGAGACGGCTGGGGATTGCTTGTAGTATCCGCATAGAAGAAATGGAGACAAGGTTACGTTCAGATGCGAGGGGCATAGGTGAAAAAGAAGGGACCAAAAAAGTAAAGGAATAGACAGCAGTGACATAGAGAATTTCCCACTCCACCTGTGGTACTTACGTAGGCCCATCCCCAAAGTATCTGAGCCCCTCACAATCTTTAACTCATTTTTCCTCACAGTTCCTCTGTGAGGTAGAGCAGTGCTGCTATCCCCAATATACAGATGGGCTCACGAAGGCACAGGAAGACCAATGGCCAAATTTTCAAAGGTATTAGGCGCTTAGTGGGATTTTTAAAAGTGCCTAGAAGGCCAGGTGCTTTGTAAGTCCCACTAGATGCCTAGCCACATCCTGGAGTGCCTAAAAACCTTTCAAACAGTCCCTTAGGCACCGTTCTGAGATCATACAGGCAGTCTATGGGGGAAAGTAGGGAAACGAACCCAGTTCTCGCAGGGCTACTACCCTCTCCACTGGACCAGAATTTTCCTCTACTGCACATTGCAAATTAATTAATCAATTAATTTAAAAAAAAGGTCTCTGATAAATGGAAGCATGACATCCAAGAAAGCCAATTCTCTTGAGATTCCAGCAGTCAATCCCGTGTGGCTGGGAAGGATATCATGACAGCATGAAAAGCTGCACAGAAGTCAGGAAGGATGAGGCAAGGGAGAGAGAGGAGGAGTCAGATGACAGGAGGTCACTTAAACCTCAAGGGGTGGCAGGTTCTGCCCTGTGTTGGGCAAAGGCTGCTGTGACATTTCACATTTATACTGAAAACCTTTGTTGTTCTGTCATTTTTGTTCTGAGTTTGAGAAAGGGAAGAAACAATAATGTGTCATGTGTGTATGCTTCAAATTCTTAGCATTTTAGCTGTATCCAGGACTGGTGCAGAACAACAAACAGAAACTGCATCCATAGAGTCCAGAAAGTTGACAATTGTTGTCACAATTTGTATTGTTCACTGGGCACTGACTGTGTGCTCGGCACTGTACAGAATATGCCAGAAAATGGAGTCCCTGACAGGGACTTCACTGCCACTGGGCCACTGGGGCACGAGCCCTGCATGTCTTCAGTCCTGCCCGGAGTCGGCAGGGCTGGCCCGCACCAGCAGCAGGGGGCCAGATCCAGGCTTGGGCCACTTGCTGCTGGATTGTAGTGGCAGGGGCTGGATTGGGCCCAGTGTGGGGGGTAGGCTCCACATATTTTTCTGGGGCAGCGATGCCACTGGTCCCTGAACCGATGCATTTGGGATATGTAGCCCTAGACAAGATGGCCCATATACTTGACTCTTAAGCATGTAATTACTGAGCACATGCTAACTTCTGTGATCAAAGGTGCTGATGACAATAGAAGTTTTACCTGATGGAAAATTTGACGACCTTCCTTTTTTTTTTTTTTTTTGCAAGGAAGAGCTGCCTGGTTTTTTTTGTTTTTGTTTTTTTTTTAATTTTTTCTTTTCCTACTGGCTGTGGCCCTGATGTACCTCAGAAAGCTTAAGCACTTCTCCAGCTGTAAAGGGCAGGAGCAAATTGGCCTTTAGTCTCTCTTTGGGAGCAGCAAATGGCGCCAACAGCTCTGAGGAATCTGTATTGCTGCAGGGAGCTAAGAACAAGTGGGCGAAAGAGTCCTTTCTCCTTGAAAGCTTTGCATGTGGGAGTGTCCTGCTGGCATTAAGAGTCCTCTTCTGTATTTGAGCCACAGAGGGTAGGAACTGTTTCAGTTATTTCAGCAGTTGAAATCCAGGCCTTTAGCTCTGAAAGTTGAACGTCTTGGTACCAGCAACTGTTTCCAGAGCACATTCAATGCTAGGGAGGAGGGAATTCTGGTCTCCTGCAAATGATGCTCCTTTTTCTTCAGGATGTGGAAACTGAATGGTGTTAGCATCTTGAAAGGTGGTGAATCCTCAGCAGACTCAGTCCCCTGTGTTTTCTGTCTCCTCCTGGGAGCTGAGCAAAGTGCTGTGGGGGCATGGATGCTGTACAGACATGCTGACTGGGGCCAGCCGTGCCAGTGTAACGCTGGTAAGAGGAATGAGCAGTCTGCTTGCCCTGTCTCCCAGTCCGCGTGTTTCTTACCCAGCAGATGGGTGGGAGACGGTCAAATCTGAGATAAGCTGGCTGGTATCCAGCGTACATTCAGCTACTGTGCAAACAGACAGAGGTTATCCAGGCAACATTCGGGTATCAGGCACAAGTGAACCAGAGCTCAAGAATCACGTTCAAGCTCTGAATTTAGCCACTGGCTGTGGGGTGCTTCAGTCTCTGGAATGGCAAATGGCATACTGGGCCTGCAGACTGTGCTTCAAGGTTAGCTGTGAGGCCTTTCCTGCACTGTCCGCCAGAGCCAGCCATGAAAACGGGCACTTGGGGCTCACCAGTGCAGGGTCAGTTCTTCGAATTATTTTTGGGAAGTTCTACGGCCTGTGCTAAGCGGAGGTCAGAACAGAAGTCATAATGGCTCCTCCTGACCTTAGAATCAATGAGTCGATCTCTGCCTTGCAAGGAGTCCTGTGGCACTTAAAGACTAATAAATTCGTTAGTCTTTAAGTGCCACAGGACTCCTTGTTTGTTTGTGTTACTGAACTAGACTAACACAGCTATCCCTTTTGAATCTCTGCCTTGAATTCCTCTCCTGGCTCTGTCCTGCTCACTGCAGCTTCCACCCTTTTTGCTCCACTGACGGGAGGTCTCTGCTGGCCAGAGGTCAGGGTCTGTGCTCCATCCTCATCCCCCTGAGCCTCTTTGTTGAGTTTGAGGATACTGATCACTCCCTCCTAGTCAACAGCTTGTTTTACCCTGGCTAGCACCACGCAGTCCTTCCCTGGTGGACCTATCTCTCTGGCCATTCCTTTTCTCTCTCTCTACCTGGCTTCTGCGTGATGTCCTTCACTCACGCCATTTTAACTACCATCTCATGCTCCATCCAGACCCACATGCTAGCCGTTCTCTCCAACATCTCTTCCTGGATGTGCTGCAGCTTAACAGTGTAGCCAGAGCTGAACACCTTAGCCTTTCTCACAAGTGTTCCCAATGACTCACTCTCAAATATCACCATTTCCTCCATCAGCCAGGCCTATAACCTGAGAGCCATCTTGAACGTATCCCTCTTTTCTATTCTTTGCATTCAGGCAATGCCCAGATTTCCTCCTGCAGAATGTCTCCCTGATCCAACCTTTTCTCTGGGCCAATTCAAGCCAAAAACTCTCATCCAGGCCCTTGTCTTGCTGTACTTGGGCATCTGGATTCCTCTTAGTCAGGGACACTATAGCTCTCTGTTCACCCACTTCCAGAGATTTGGGTCCATAGTATTCCCCAGCTGAGGAATGTTTTGACCCTTCTTACTGGGTCTGTCACAGCTGGAGATTTGGCAGCCCTGCTGGGAAGCTCAGAGGGATTCCCTGAACCCCAGACAGGTTTCTCTGGAGAACACACTTAGGTGAGTGAGTAGCAGTGAAGTATTTAGAAATCCAATGTTGTTGATATACATAACACACATCTGCCATTGTTGAGGTGCCTGGAGATTCAGCGTAAGGTGCCAGGGAGACAAGTCATTCCCTGGAGGGCTGCCTGACAGGTATAGAGAGATTAGGTTCAGGTTTTCCCCTGCATCACTTCCCAATTAGTTGCCCAGTCTCCTTTTTCTATTCTTCAAAGCCGTAAGTGTCATTAATCTGTAAAGGGTATTAATGCTGGGCTGCAAGCTGCAGGATCATTTCTCATCTGACCCTCTTGCTCAGTCACACACACTTTAATAGTTTTTTACTGCTTGGTTATGGCTGTTAAATGTACAAAGGCCCCTGAGTAATGTGATCAGCTTAGGCTGTTGTCCACTGAGCCCCCTTTACCCAGGGGCTTTATGAAGGCAGGAATGTTGCTGGGCATGACCGAGTCTGTCCCACTGATGGTCCTGCATGCTCGTCCTCAGACCCCCTATCTGGAGGAGTTACAATGCATGAAGAATTGGATCAGGCTAAGGAGTGCTGGCTTCCCAGTGCCTCTGTGCTCTCCAAGATGCCTGTCACTGGCAATCTGAGTGACTCCAAAGAAGGAAAACAGGTGCACCCAAATGCAAGTAGTGGACAGTATCAGACAGAGCCCAGGCTAGGTTCCTTGTGATGTGCTCCTTACTAGACATGTGGGGAATATCTGGAGAAGCTGGATCCAGAAATGACATCACTAAGCACAAAGTCAGAGCAGCTGTGCAGGGAATCTGGTCTGACTTAGTTAATCAGGCTGTGAACAATAGCTGCTATTATTAGAGAGCTGCCTTAATCAAATCCTTGCCTACAACTACCCTTGAACTTCATTGGGTTTCAGAATATGGATCTGAACTGGAATTTGGTTGATAGCTGCTAGGTTCTAGGTGAGGCCAAAATTCTGATCAGAGCCCCTCACACTTTTGGGTGTTTGAAATCTGGTTTAGAAAAACAGATCATAGATTCATAGAAGATTCGGTTTGGAAGAGACCTCAGGAAGTCATCTAGTCCAACCTCCTGCTCAGCAGGACCAACATTGACTAAGTCAACCCAGCCAAGGCTTTGTCAAGTCCCACCTTAAAAACGTACAAGGATGGAGATTCCACCACCTCCCTGGATAATCCATTTCACTGTTTCACCTCCCTTCTGGTGAAAAAAGGTTTTCCTAATATCCAGTCTAGTCTTCCCTCACTGCAACTTGAGGCCATCATTCCTAGTTCTGTCAGATACTACCATTGAGAACAGCTTAGCTCTAGGCTCCCTTGAATCCCCTTTCAGGTAGTTAAAGGTTGCTATCAATTCCCCACCTCCTTATTTTCTTCTGCAGACTGAACAAGCCTAGTTGCCTCAGCCTCTCTTCATAAATCATGTGCTCCAGTCCCCTAATCATTTTTCTTGTCCTCCGCTGGACGCTTTCCAGTTTGTCCACATCATTTCTGGGGAGAACGGGGAACAAAACTGGACACAATACTCCAAATGTGGCCTCACCGGTGCTGAATAAAGGGAAATAATCATTTCCTTCAGTCTGCTGGCAACACTCCTACTAATGCAGTCCAGTATTCCATTAACCTTCCTGGCAATAAGGGCACATTGCTGACTCGTATCCAACTTCTTGTCCACTGTAACCTCTAGCTCCTTTTCTGCAGGACTGCTGCCTAGTCAGTCAGTCTGTAGTAGTACATGGGATTCCTCTGTCCTAAGTGCATGACTCTGCCTGTGTCTTTGTTGAACCTCATCAGACTTCTTTTGGCCCAATCCTCTAATTTGTTGAAGTCACCCTGGATCCTGTCCCTGCTATCCAGTGTATCTACCACCCCACCCAGCTTAGTGTCATCTGCAAACTTGCTGAGGATGCAACCCATCCAATCCTGTAGATCAGTAATGAAGATGTTGAACAAAAACAACCCCAGCACTGACCCCTGGGGCACTCCACTTGTTACTGGCTGCCAACTAGACATCAAATTTTTGATCATTACCCGTTGAATGCAATGATCTAGCCAGCTTTCTGTCCATCATATAGTCTTATAAACTTGGCAATGTCATTGCATGTGGATTAATTCAAACTCCTGTCAGCACTGTTCTGCCTGTACTAGCAAGGCAACTGATGTAGCATGCAACATCTGATGCTGGAAATGGAGATATCATTTCAGCTAATGAGACAGGCTTGGGTGTTTGTCCCTGGAAGCAACACTGACAGTGCTACTCGATGAGAGGAAGGAAAGTGGTAAAAGGCTAACTCCGCTGGTAACACTGATGGCTAAAACTAAGTATGAGTCCAAACCAGAGGGCTTGGGTGCAGGCCCCTGGCCAATACCCATCCCCAGACATAGGCGGGATTCAGCTCCTTTGTTCCTCATTCTGGTTAAAACCCCAACATCCGACACTGTCACCTGCTGGGAAGGATTTCATCTGATGTTTTAAAAGCTGCCTGCTGGAGAATCCCCTGTCTAAATTTCAAAGCAGCCCAACAGTGCTGCACTTCCATCAGAGGTGGCTCCATGGGATTCCAAGGGTTTTGTAATTTGAAACAGTGGGATTAGCAGCCACTGTGTGGCCAATGGCTCCAGCTGTACAAGGGAACGGGATCACGCTGCAGGCACAGGCTGACATTCCACATCAGCCATCTGCATGGGTCCAGCGAGCAAGGGCATTCAGGACAGGGACTGCCATAGTGAGTCCAGTAAAGCCTCGGGCTTGGGGGCCGCAGCCCCATAACACCTGCTAGACATATACCTTCTGGACCGAAACAAAGAATGGGGGGTACCCTTTCCTATCCCCTAAACCCACAGATGGAAATGTACCAGAATATAGGGCAACTCTGTTCAGCAAGCTAGGAACAGATGATACACTAGCTAGCCTTTCACTGAATACTCTGTGTCCATTGTCCTGCTCCCCCTACAGCAATCCTAGGTTGGGTTTCTCTCAGACTTACTTCTACAATAGGCTGAAACTCTATTCCTGGAAGGGAGACGTTTGATGGAATTTGCACTGGCAGATGGCAATGAGAGAAAGAGCCTGATAGTGAGTTGCCTGAAGGCACTGGGAACACAATATCCAGCAAGGGAGCAGAGAACAAATAGCCAAAGTTGAATGGCTTGGGCATGCTTTTGGAGTCAACAGTGTTCATTCTCTTACTCTGTGCTCCATGGACTCACAGGCACAAAGTAACTTTGTGCCTTTCTTTCTTTCTTTCTTTCTTTCCCCTCATTGTACCTGGTCCCAATCCCAAGAGACTTTCTCTTTGAATCATTCTTCCCTCTTCCCCCACCTACATGCAGAATATTTGAAAATGGTGGTGGTAGCTTTTCTTTGAAGCTGGGTTCTGATCACCTGCTTACTAGCATTGTATCGGCCCATTGTGAAGTTGTTCGGAGAAAGGCAAGCAAAAATGATCAGCAGGCTGTAAGGATTCTTTGAAGAGGATGATTATGAGAGCTAAATCTCTTTAGCTTGGCTAAGCCCTGGTCTATGTTGGCACTTATGCTGGCAAATCTTTTGTAGCTCAGGAGTGTGAAAAAACATCTCCCAAGTGATGTAATTTTGCTGGTATAAGTGTTTGTGTAGCTGCGTTATGTCAATGGGAGACAGACACAATAAAATCACCTAAATGAGTGGCAGTAGTTACATCAGTGGGAGAGCATCTCCCACCAGTATAGTGCTGTCTACACAGGAACCTATGTCACTGAGAGAGTATTTTTTCATATCCCGTAAGTGACATAAACTTTGCTAGTGTAGACATGACCTTAGTTACACTGACATAATTTCACAGCGTAGACCAGGACTTAGATCAGGGGTCTCAAACTCAAATCACCACAAGGACTGCACGAGGACTAGTACAGGGCCACATGAGGACTAGTACATTAGCCTGAGGGCCACACCACTGAAACCTTTTCATACAATGATATTGCAAACGTCAGTAACAATAGTGTTACAGGCCGCATGAAATAGCTTTAGGGGACGCATGTGGCCCACAGCCCACGTGTTTGAGACCCTTGACTTAGATAGTACCATCACTAGGGTTACCATAAGTCAGGTAAAAGGAGGACATGTCCTCCTTTTTACTTTTACGTCCTCCATCCAGCAGGCATTTTAAAGATACATGATTTTGTCTAGCTTTTTACTTACAGGGGTTCAAGTACGCTGGAATGCCCTGGAGCACCCTATTTTTGGGGGAAGCTTTCCAGGGCCCCCTAAAAACAGAAGAATATTACAATAATACTACATTTTCTCCATATATCCTCCAATGTCCTCCTTTTCATACTTCCCTGTCCTTCTTTCCATCCTTTGGTGCCTGGTAACCCTAAGCATCATTTCCCGAAGAGACCCTCATCACAAGGGGATACTTAAACTTATCTTGAGTAACATACAGATAAAGGAACTGCATGGAACAGTCAGGCTTTTGGCAGGGAGAAGAGCTACAGTCAGAAAATCAATGTTTCAACACAAGTTCATTCTGTGAAAATGTTGGAGAGATTTTCATTTTGTTCCAGTGAGGAAGGAAAACAAATTACAAAATCTCAAAAGTTGATGGATAATGGACGGCATTATCCTCCAGCCAGGCCTATTGAATATTCCATCCTGTAGGTCTAACTTTGTTGCTCTCTGCCTTTCCCCTGCGTGCTGACCCTCAGAGCACAGTGGAATTTTCTTCTTATGAATTTTTATTTTCACCAAACATACTAGCAGTGGTGCTTCTTCATAGCCTACCTGCAGTTTTCACAAGAAACAACATGTCCCTTTCGTGCCACTTCTCTCTGAATGGAGATTCACTGGGTCTCAGCTCATACTAAGGAGAAATGGATCTAACACAGAACATGGGATGGAAATCCCTTTGAACCTGAAGTGTGTTTGCATCTGTATCTAAACCTGGCATATCTGTTCCCCTTTTTAGCAGCAGACAAATTCCCCTGACTTGGTGCAATGGGTAAATAAGACAAGTTCATCACACCTTGATTTCTGTCCACTAGTTTTCTTTGCACCAATTTGTAGTCTTGTAACGATTCAACAAAGACATTCCAATTAGTCACTGCTAAACACTTGTACTTTCACTGGATAAATACTAGCTGCACAAAAATCTGAATCTCCCCAGCTTGCACTGAAATCACTCCCCACCATATACTTGGGTATCCAGAGTGACTGCACGTGTGTCAAAACCGCTCTTCCTAGCTCACCATGGCTGTTTTTCCACTTGTGGACATAACAGAAGATTCTTTCAACAACATTTCCTTTGAAAAATAATCCATCTAGCTCTGTTTTTGGAAAGTGCTCCATATTCTGCACAGGAAGAAGTTAATTACTGTCCAGGGGGTGAGGGCGTGTGTTCTCAAATTTTTTAAATGTTTAATTTTCTTGAAAGAAAAACCATCTCTGATCTCTGTTGGATCCTCTCTCTGTTTACACAGAGCATTTCTATTAGCAGGGCCAAAAACACATCACCAGTGGCCTCATCCGTGTTCTTTCTTCTTTCCCTCAAAACAGGAACCTCTCCCAAGGGGTGTGTATCCTACCTCATCAGGAGCACCTTTTTTGGGAAATGGCCTCTTCTCTGGGAAGTCACTCTGGAGTGAGGTGGCCCAGTCTGGAGATAAGCTTTCTGAGAAAGCCCCAGTATCATCATGCCTGGGTGGCAGTGGGTGGATGGGACTGGCAGAGGGTTCTCCTCCTGGACCCCAGACGGAGTCCTGGATTCATTCTTGCTGTATATAGCCTTCCCTTTCTGCTGCAAGCACAGAAAGGGGAGGAGAAAGGGGAGAGATGGAGCTGAAACAGGAAAGGAAGGGAGTTGTGGGGAGAGAAATGGGGTATATGGTAAGCGCTGTGTGAAACCTATTCAGGACACATTTCATGTTAGCATATCTTTGTTGTGAATACCTCTTACTAACATCTGCTGAATTCAACAATGTGGATTCTGATGTGAACTAATGAAGCATCCTTATTTACCCCCCCACACACCTCCTTTTCCTTTTCCCCTGATATCTTTCCTTCCTCTTACTCTTCTGTGCTACAATGCTCGTTATTTGGGCTATGAAAAACTGTTCCACTTACAGGTGTGAGTAGCACTGAGCAATGTTAGGAGCACTGAGGGGGTATAGGCAGCTAGCTAAGGAGGCATTCACCCAAGTCAGCCTCTTCTAGCAGGGGCCACTGGAGAAAATGTCAAGGTCATGGATTTATGGAGCATTACAGTGAGCCCAGTCCCAGCCACGGCTAGCAGGAGGCACTGTTGGGACTAGGGCAGAAGCACTGGCTGTGATGTGAGCCATTGTGGTCTCCGTTCCTCCTGACAGGAGACATTCGAGGGCTGGCTGGTGTGGGAAAGTTGGATTTAGGGGAGCTCACAAATACTCTGCTTCCATCTTGCCCCAGCAGGAAGCACCACGGGACAATGTCCAAGAATGCCTGGAGTGGGGGAACTCCAGTCCCAACATCTCCCAACACTCAGGGGTCACTGATGGGAAAGCCAGCTGGGGGCAGCCTTAGCCTTTTCAGAGCTAGCTTCCCCTGCCTAACACTTCACCACAGGGAATGGACTCAGAGTGCTGGTTGTTGGGGGGCTCCTCTGTTCCCAGCAGAAAGCATAATAGGAAACTGTACATGAGTGCTGGCTGGCAGGGCGGGCTGGCGGGTAGTGGGATTCTCATCTTGTACAGCCCCTTTCCAAACATGGGGTGTTGAAGGAGGGTTCAGCCCACTCGGGGCAAAGTCCCAAAGCCAAATGTTCTTGGCTGAGGGTTTTGAGCAAGCTGGAAAGCTCTGCAAGGAGCTGTTCCTCTTGGGCATAATAACTCTGCATATCTGTGTGTATTAGGCTGGCAATGCAGGCCAATTCTTATCTCTTTAAAGGTTAACAACCAAGGTTGATTTCCTTTTGTGACCACTGCTTCTCTCTCCCCTCCTGGAGCCGCTACCAGGGGATTATTGGACTGCTTCATTTCACTGATGAAAGGAGTTTAATGAAGATGACCATCCTCCCCCATAATCCTCACTTGATTTAGAAAACAGTTATAAGGAAGTTGTGCTTGACAGGAAGCACCCCAGAGCTCCAAGCCATCCGCCACGTTGGGTTTTCTTAGCCCCACATGATATATGTGCATATGTATGAGCAACAGAAAGAGTGCTTTCTCTGCTCCCATTACATCCACAGCAGTTTGTCTCTGGCAGTCCACCCACACTTTCTTTTCCACACCACCTTGCTCTCTATCCAGGTATTTATTGATTTGTTCTTCTTTTTCTCTCCCGCTTTTCCCTGCTCCCCTTTACCTCTCTGCTCTGTTATCTCCCACCTCCCAGCTTTTCTTTACCCTCTCTTTTAGGACGTAGGCTCACAAACATGTTGCACCCATCCCTAGAGTGTGGGAACATTTGTCCTCACGCTTCCTAACCAAAGAAGAAATCATTGGCTATTTTGGCTTAGTGATCTCTCCTTCCTTTCCATTTTGAGCTAGTTTGAGCCACATGAATAGCATTCTAGGACATTTACCTGCTCTGAGACTAGCCCAGCAAAAGGAGCTGTCAGCTTGGGGGGCTCAGGGTTGAGGCCATTGGCGTTTGGTGGGTGTTCTGTGGATGCTAATCATCTGTTAGTCCTAGACTTTGTGAGGCCCATGTAACATAGGTAGAGATTGGTGCTAAATGGTCATGGGGGCAACTCATTGCTGGGGAGTTGCCAGTCTCCAGCCCAGGGGAACCCAAGATGTTTGTAAGCATACGCAAAGATGCAAGCAATCAGTAGCTGGTAGGGAAAATGATTCATACTTCTGCCACTGAGGACTGATGGAAGGTTTCAGCTCCCACCAGAGGGAGTGAGGGGGGTAGCTGGGATGTGCGGTGGACCCAGAAATGGTTGGGTCACCAATGTGACTGTTCAAGGTGGTGGAATGATAACAGGCAAGGTCATTATAGCCAGTGCACGCTGGGAGGAGGGGATGAGAGGACAAATGCCCTACGAGTGCCACCGCACATGTCTCATAGCCTTGCTTCCTGGCCAGGGAGCTCTTCCAGAGCCCTCTGTTCTGCTTGGCTCTCATGTCCATAGCTAAAAAAAGAGTCCCAGCAAGCCTCTGGCCCTGCACAGTGGGGCATGTCACAGAGGGCCCAGGCAAGGTGAACTCTGGAGGAGGACTCACAGGCAGATTCTCACTGCCACGGTGGTGAAGAAATGAGCACATTTAGCGAGCATAAACAAAAAGGCCCATTCTGGAGGGGAGAAGAAGAGGTTCAACTCCTGGATTATGGGGAAAGTGGGAAGGTCCAGGGTACGTTGGGACAGAGTATGCACCCCCCTGTTCATCCCGAGAGCTGTCACAGACCCCCGAGGGCAGAGATCTTTGAGGAGCTACAAGCACACTTCAGCCAGGTCAAGACTCCTCACAGCTTGATTTTGGCAGCTGGGGCAGCAGATATTGTTCATAATGTAATGTTTGATGGATGTCTTTCTGGAGTTGCACCAGAATGACTCTATTTTTGAAAAATGTCCCTGTGGAGAGTTCCTTCCCCCGCTGCCCCTGCAGGCCCAAAAGACAACTTCTGATCAGCTGAGAAGATCTATATTTGTGATACTTCTTTTGCTGTCTCTTTTTATCTCTCCGCTGGGAAAATTGCTGGCTAGAAAGTTATCCAAATATGTGTGTGTTTTCTCTCCCGTCTCCTCAGCAAGCTTGAGCCAAAATATGTCTTTCTTTCTCCTCTCTGCCAGGCTGAGAGTGCAATACAGAAGTTGATAAAGCCAGACCATCTCTCTCTCTCTCTCTCTCTCTCTTTCCCACACACCCCTCTGTCTTGCATCCCACAGCAGTCAGAGGTTGAGGGATCGAATTGGGCAGATTAGGAGCAATTACTGATTTATAAAAGCCAGGGTTTCCTAAACAGTCTTTTATCTGAGTGCCCTGCAGCAGACAGCCAGCTCACTCCTGTGGTAGGCAAGAGGAAGAGGGCAGGAATAATGTGCTGGTTTTCAACAAGCATCCTCTCTGTTCGGGATGCCAAGCAGGAAAGGGCGGACCCAGCCCTGAGCAACATGGTGCTGGAACATAGAGGAAAGGAAAAGGCCAGGAACAGGAAGGGCAGTGCAGAGCACAACTTGAGGGCTCACACAGGGCACTGCAAGCGCCGTCCGTGGGTCAGCCCTGGCGTGAGGAGGAGCCGCCTGACACTGTGAGTTCCTTGAAGAGGTTTTGCTTCTTTTCCTGCCATCTGAGTGCATGATGAGGCAAAGGGCACAGGAGTCAGGGGTGATGAGACTGCATTGAATCAGGACCAAGATAAACAACGCTCTGCCGCCATCCCTTCTGCCCATCAGAGAAAACATTAGTCCTGTTTTCGAAGCAAACAGGGAAACCATGGAGGCCCTTTTCCCCTGGCCCTGTTCCAGCAGTGAGACTACACTCTGGCTGGAACAGATATTAACCCCAGACAGTCCAGAAGACGGTGTGAAACAAACTCCAGAGGTTGGTGTTCACTTCTTGCTGGGTCAAGCAGGGTTCTCGCAGAAGCTCTGGGAATTGCTTGCAGCATGATAAGGATTTGCCTAGCAAGCAGCTTCGGATTCCTCACTCCAACACTCACTGCATTAAAAGCAAATATTTGTGCAGCTCCCAGGCTGTGTGTCATGTAAAGAAGCCTGGTGAGACTGTGATATGGGTCCCTATGACTGCACCGGGTAAGAGGCCTTCAGCTTCTGGTATAGTCCCACATTCTGCTCTTAGCTACAGCAGATCGGGAGACTGACATCTCACAGACCGTCTGCCATGCCTCTTCAATTGGTGTCCTCTGCAATACCCAGATACCTGTCACACCTCTGAGCTGTTGATCCAGATGGCAGGCAATCCAGAGTGCAGCCACATAGGAGAGCTCCTGGTACTCACACCAAACACCTGCGGTCAGTCTCATAGTCTAAGTAAGGAATCATTGTACTGATTATCTAGAAAGCATACAGGGGGATTTCCTGTAGGGAAAAGCTGTGTTGCTGTGCAGCTTAATCTTTGCATTGTGATGCAGTTTGCAGGGCAGATTAGGAAATGAAGACAAAGGTGCAACTGGTGTCTGTTGCAGATGGCAATGGGCATAGTTCTGTCTTCCACAGACACAGGACAGACCCCAGAGCTATGGTCCCTCTAAGCTGTGTGTGTGTGCACGTGCACACAGGTTGTGAAGCCCGTGCACACAACAAAATAAAGCAAGCACAAAAAATTTCAACAGTGCTAATATTTTCGTGCTACTGTAAGAAGACAATTTCAAATAAGGTTTTGTAATATATAAAATCATTTCCCACACCATATCAAAATAAAATTTAGATATTATTTGCATCATACACACTTGCTTCGTTGCACTCATAAGTTTGATCACACTCACAGGAGTGCACACAAATTTGGATACTGGTTTTGAAAATTTGCACAAAAGAAATTTTTTGTGCACAAGGACTAGGAAAAATTAGAGGGAACATTGCACAGACATATTCTCTTCCCACACATGCACCCACCTAGACAGGTGCAAGTGGGGAACATGTTAAGACTTCAAAGAGAAACTGCAATATTGGAACTGAAATGCAGATTCAATTGTGCGAAAACAGGATTAAATTGTGACTATGGATTCTTTTCAGCTTACAACAGGTGATTTGACCTCACCGTCCTCTATGTGCTGTTTCCCAGTGTTTGACTCTTAACAACGGCTTTGATTTGCTGTTACAGTCTGACCTGATCCCATGACGTACACTCCCCTGCATTTATTTTCCTCCCATTCTATAAGTTCCTTCATCTTTAAGGCATCTGACAAAGTGGGATTTTCTCCCACGAAAGCTCATGCAATAAATAAATTCATTAGTCTTTAAGTGCCACAGGACTCCTTGTTTGTTTTGCTGAACTAGACTAACATGGACACCCCTTTCGAACTGCTCTATGATGACACACAACACACCCCTTCACCCTGACTCAGTTACATGTGGCTCTCCTAGACGGCCCCTCCACTGGATGCGGCACTACAATACATGAACAGAGGCATGCACTTCTTTCTGTGAAACATAGCCTGGAACAAAAGACTCACTCAACAGCAGCAGTAAGCTTGGTAGCCTTTGGTTCTTTCTATCAACCATTGTCCTGTGCGATGCCCTTCCTGGCAGATTCTGCCCTCACTGATTGGGAGACACCCACGGCTTCCTCTTCCCCCAAAATAATTTGCCTTCTGATCATTTGGTGTGTTTACTGTGCTGAAGCCACCGATTCCACCCTTTCTCCTTCTTTCACCCTAGAAACCATCCATCCTTCATTCCATCCCTATGGGACACTCTTCAGAGGCAGTCCAATGCACTCCACTCATTTTTACACTTGGGAGCCATCCGAAGAAAGGCTGAGTGCAGGCGCGTGACTGACCTGATGGCAGACCCAAGGAAGCCCATGACGGGCTGACTTATTACTTGAAGGGTAGCTCAGTGTAAATATTTAGCAGACATGGTAAATATTTTACTTCTCACACATGAGTCAGGATGGAAAAAACCAGACCCTGTCAGGGAATCTAACCCACATTTGCCTCTGAGACACTTCAGAGAGCTAACTACCGCCCAGCTTTAGGTCTGCAAGATGGAGAGCAGGGAAATTAGAACGTCTTTAGATAGGTTAAGTGTTTCCAGGGAGGGCCCATCTTTTACTATGTTTGTGTAGTGACCAGCAGAACAGGGCCCTGACTGTAGCTGGGACTTCGAGGCATTGGCCTCAGATAGGTAGTTAATAATCTGAACTTCACCTATGTAACAAAGTCAACTCCCCGCTAAAAGGGAAACTTGTCTCACTGAAGTTTACAGAGGCGCCGAAATTAGCTCATGGCATAGTTTTAAAGGCATCTCTCCTTGTGCATTCCTAGGGTGAGAGAACTCTGCCGGGAAGATAAGCGTGGTGAAGTCTTAAGGATGTGCGCAAACACTACACAATGGCACCAGGTCTGCTCTCCGTTACTGTTGAAGCAGTATGGGGGAGCTGAATTTGGCCTAATGAATGCTAATGAGCAAACAGAGCAAATTCACCACTGGCATGAACAGGGACAACTCCACTGAGTTTAATAGAGCTGATCCTGTTTGTTCCAGCAATGAATCTGGGCCATAGTCTATACATGAGAGAGACATTTCAATCCTTTCAGAATATTTCCACTCCACATCCGCATATAAAGAATGTAAGCCTGCCTTTTGTGGCTTTCTCCCCTGCACGTAGGTCTAACCGATGGATTTTCCTGTCAATGTAATTCCCAAAACTTGTGTCTGAAAGTGCACACTCTTGCACAAGGAAAATGCTGTAAGTGCAAACATGCTGAGAAGCCTTTTGTCAGGGACTTACTGTATCATCTGTCCAGCTGTATGGCACTCCTTAGAGTTCCCAGACTTTTTTGCTGAACCCCTCCCTACCCGCTCTGTGGGAGTCGTATACCCCTCCTCCCACAGCGCCTGTCTGCCCACAGCAGAAAAATCCACCCAAGAGAGTGGCAGGAACAGGACCCAGCTGTATCAAGCCTCTGAGGCCCCAATGGCAGCATGATGCAGAGTGGATCAGGGCTTTTTCCTCTCTCTCTGCACTCCTGCCTTGACCCTTTCACTCCCACAGGCTCTGGAGGGTTTAAAATATGCAGGGTGATGGCTGACTGGGCCTGGGCAGGGCAGCCAGGAGCATGAGCAGGGGAGTCCCCAGGGATCAGGGAGGCAATGAGGGTGAGAACAGCAGGTGGCTGGTGTGGCACAGTTACGCTGGCCCCCAAACGCTGGGCCCCCTTGTGTAGTCTCCAGGCTGCTGCCACCTCCCTCTCCTCGATAACCTCCTCATGCCATCCCAGGGGGAGCACCCCACAGCTGGAAAACAAATGCCCCAGTGTCATGCTGCAGAACAATGGCAGGAACCCAATGCTGCTTCCCGCTGTGTTTTTTCTAGAGGAGTCAACTAGAGTGAGATGCAGAAATGTTGCTATCCGGGTGAATGCACTTGTTTGATAATAGTTGAGACAAATATTTATAGGTGGGCCTGTTTTAGCACTTGGGCTGCATAGGGGAACATGGGAGCCATCATGGGGAGGGGGTCAGTAGATGTGTAAAAGTGAGTGGCACCATCTTAAAGTCCAGCGATAAAAAGGACTAAATGCAACAGTGATTCCTAGTGACCAGCACTGAGGAGCTGCAAGTTCTTCATGGAGGCAGAAATGAAAGCTACCACTGAGGCTCTGGAAGCTGCTGTGATGATCCTTTGAAAAACCAGAGTTCAGCCTTAGCCAGGGATTCCTCCCCATTCAGAGGGTAAGTTGTCCCTTCTTGTTTGGCCTAATTAGGCATAGCCACCTATATTCATGAGTAGTTACAGACACTGAAGCTATTCTAAGTGCTCTGAAGTCTGGTTTCCTGCCACAGATGTCCTTGGTGATATGAAGCAGTTAGGGGCTTTTCCAAAATGGGTTTACCACAGATATGAGATAATAAGATTTTCTCCCATGAAAGCTCATGTGATAAATAAATTTGGTAGTCTTTAAGTGCCACATAGCTCCTTGCTTGAGATGATGAGCATCTCTCTTTACCAGGGATTCTCCTGAGAGCAAGAACTGTGAATTGACCGCCAGCTCCTGTGGGAGCTCAGTGTTTCTCAGAGCACTCTGTACATGTTCAGGGAGTGACAAAGGTCGCACTTTGAAACCCAGGAAGGACTGTATCTGATCTTACATCAGTTTGACATCAGAATGATTTCAGTCAAGTTATTCCTCACTGGTACCACTGCAAGGGAAAGAACGGCTCATTTGCTATATCCCCATCTATCCCCGTCACCTCTTGCCAGCCTTTAGCTTAGCCTGTGAACTTCTGAAAACAGGGCACACCTCTCTTCTGTGTTTATACAGGGCCCAGCAGCTGAGCCTCAGTCTCATTTGGACCCACAGTACTGTCCACACAAGTGTTTATGCTGTGAAACGTATGTCGCGCTGGGTGTGTGCATTTTTTCACACTCCTGAGTGACAAATGTTTTGCTGGCAGACGTGCTAGTCCCACTTTGTAGAGGGGAACGTGAAGCACAGAGAGGCTAACTGCTTTAACTGAGGTCACACAGGGAATCTGTAGCAGAGCAGGGATTTGAACCCAGATTTCCTAAGGCCTTGTCTATGCTAACACGTAGGTCAGCAAAAATTTTCTTGCTCAGGGATGAGAATTCAGCCAGAGACATCTGAAGAAAACAAATGGGACTCATTCACCCATTAGTCCAGGGTGCCTCCACCATTGCATTACTCCCTGGTTGCTCCATCGCTGATTTACTCCACTGGGTTCCTGAAATCAACGGTTACAGTGGCATAGAGCTGGAGTACCACAATGCTGAATCATTCCCATTCTCGTGAAGAGACCCAGGTCACGCTGAGCTGTAACAATCATCCCCGTCCCCCACCCCAGTGAGTCACATGTGCCTGGAACAGCTTTGGAGGTTCTGGGGTGACTCAAGAGCTTTCATTGCTTTCCCTAGCAGCTTGATGGGGCTTTTTCCAGGAAAAGGGGATCGCCTACAGGCTTGTAGCACAAACCTAGCAAATCCCCCGCATGTCACAGTGGGGAGATTAATTGGGCCTGTTCCTGGGGTGGTAGTGATTGAAAAGAAGAGATTTCTTTGTTGGATTTGGGAAGAAGCTGCCTCTGAACTCCCCTTTTATTGGGCTCTGGCCTTTTTCATGTCTTTCTTTCTTTCTTCAGCTGGCTGCTCAACACAAGCCTCCTCTGAATTCAGTAATGTCCCGCTTCTCTCCCCTACCACCCCCCCGCCGCCTCTGCCAAGCACCATCTGCTCACCAAACTGCTGCCCAGGAGCTCCCCCTATGATAAAGCTCTGGGTCCTGGGCTCCATTGTGACATTTCACCCCCTCTCATTCCTTTGCTTTAACTTGCCCCTTACGTCCCTCCTCCCCCAACAAACTGAATGGAGTTGGGAGGGGAGAAGTTTTCGCAGTTCTGTAAAGAAATGTTAAAGTGTGTCCCCAGACAAAGGCTGCCCCCTTTGCAACCTACCAGCTGCCTTGGGCACAAAAGAGGAGAAGGGGTGGGGCCTGCGTGGTTCTGGGGGGCACTTTGTGACCTGAAAGGAAAAACCTTGAGAAAGAAACAGAATAAATATCCCCTCCTTCTGCCCCCTCTTAACAAGAGGGGACAGAGAATCAAATGCTTTTGTTAAGTGAGGGGCTGTCCCCACACCAGTTAACACGGCTCCTTCACCCCATCCTGACGTCAGACTTTAACTCACTCTGCATCGTGTCTTTTTATCCATGGGCAGAAAATTCAATTAGTCTCGAGCAAGTGCCTTCCTAAAGGGCACAGAAAACGAAAATAATGGGGAGAAATCCACTTTCATCCTGTACAGAAAGGGACTTTAGGGAGGAAATACAGATTAGGGAGAGAAAGAGAGGTTCTGGGCTTTTAAAAAAGGTCTTTCTTCTCTCTAATCTGCAGCTCTCTGAGGGCCCAACTCAGTTCATAACCTTATCAAAATCACTGCCTAGGGAGAATAGTGGATCAGTGAGTGTTCTTTGGAGTGAATAACCAAAACTGGCCTTGTGTTCTTAATTGTACACATGGATCTGTTGTACGTCTCCGAGATCTGTACTGTGGGTGCAGTGCACGCTGGTGTCCTTTTAGCGCTCAGCTTACTATAACTGCAGCACAAACTAATGTTAATGGGCTGTGACATAAGACCCCAAGATATCCTAGGTTGTTCCTTTTCATGGAATAACTAAAAGTAAAAGACTGATGCTGCAAATTCTTCTGCATCTGACCAACCCTTCCTTTATCCAAAAAGGCCCTTTGACTTCAGCGGGCCCATGCACAAATTCAGACTACTGACTTGAGTGATCTGACAGCTGTGTAAGAGTGGTATAGCATCACACTGTTGCTTTCTTCTAGCACTGGACAAGGAACTTCATTTGACTAGAACGGACCGTCTCTTTGCTTCTCTGCTTGAACAGAATCTCCCCCCGCCTGCCTTCCTACATACAGGTCTCAATAAGCGGTATGCCTCTTTTCACGCTACCTCAAATGAGTGCACATCCTTTCAGTACCATCACCCTCCTTTTCTCAGGGACTAGAAATCAGGGCAAAGTGCTATTGATGCCCTGGTAAAGAGAGTGGGACTCCATATAGTTCTGTTAGGTAAACTTATCCGGGGATATAACATAGCCTCTTCTTGCATCTAGTCTACAACCAGAACCCTAACAGAGTTACCACAACTCTGTTGCAACATTGCGACATACAAACACAGACAGACATGCAGAGACAGATGGACACATAGCCATAGACATTGACATTGGAAGTGGTCTAGTTCAGCGTTTCTCACCGACCAGTCCCTGGACCAGCACTGCTCCCTGAGATCTCCCTGACACAGTATAGGAAGCCAGTCCCTGGTATTAAAAAGGCTGAGAAACACTGACCTAGCCAACTGATTCTCAGTTTCACCCACCCACGACCCTCCAATCATCCCTGCTGTGTTGCCATGACCTGCCCAATCTCACAGTCCTTTTGCAGACACAAAGGATCATGGGACTGAGTTAATAGCAGGAAACCACAATGTTGAATAGATGATCTTAGGCTCCTGGGGCTGTCACTGGGAGCAGAGGGGTGAGGATAGGGCTTTGTGAGGGCATGGTGGGTAAGCTTCAGACACTAGTTTGGTGAATGGTATTTGATGGAGAAAATGACTAGGATTTCCAGTGTCTCCCAGCTTAGTGCAGGATTGCAGTCTGGTGGTGGGCATTTTCTTGCACTTTAGCTAATCTAGTGTTTAAATGTCGCATGCAGTGGTTCTTCTTGCACTGCACAGTAACAAGCAGAGCACATTGCAATGAATTAGCTCTGGATGATGTAGCTGTGTTCTGTGGGGACAGAGCTGAGCTGTGTTGCACACCTCTTCCTAGGAAGCTGGAAATTCTCCTTTTGAAGGGGCTGTACATGGGTGGCACATGCATTTTGCACATAGGAGCAGGTGCAGAACATTGCGTACATATTTGGCAGATGGGTCCAGCCCAGCTCAGTGCTGCATGAATGCCCTATGTGATGTATAAGCATTGAATGTAGGTCTCGTGGAGGGCTGTATTGCATTTTGGTATGGAGGACAGACGCCTGCTCACTGTATAAATCAGCAAGCACTCCTACTGTCTTCTGTCTTATACCTAGATGGCAAGCTTGCTGGTTCGGGGACCATCTTTTGTTTTGTGTTTGTACAGCACCTGGCACAAAGGGGGATCCTGGTCTGCATCTGTGGCTAGGGAACATTATTGCAATACAAATAATATAATACAGAACAGAACGTCTGACAGAGTGGGCACATAGCAGCACTCCTTGTGCAGCGGTTAGATGGGTACAGAGTAGTACTGCACTGCTCTACAAGGGGTACAAGCAGGGTCCTATACAGCATGGACCCAGCCAGGGCAATGTGGAAAGATGAAGTCACAGGAAGGGACTCTGGTACCTCCTCTGTGGATGCTCTGTCAGCTGATTATCAAGAATGATAAAACAGTCCAATATTTTCCTCTGTTCACACTTCACATCTTTATCTCCTGTCTGCCCTCTCTTCCTAGGGCTCTGGGGGCAGTTTTTCAGCAGAGGACTTTCTGGTTTGATGGTTTTCTCTGGGTTTGTCTCCCAGAACACTCTTTCCCGAGATCGTTCAGATGAATTCTCTTCTCCCAACAAGAACGCCAAGCCACACCTTGGCTCCCACTCCACCACCTAGCTGGTGCCAACAATGCTGCCTGCCAGAGATAAGAATTAGTCTGTGTTTATGGGCTCTTGCTGGCTGTAGGGTCTGGGTGGAAATCAGCCCCATTCCAACAGTTGTGGCAGGACAGAGAGTAACACATGGGTTTTAAGCTGTTTGATGTGTTTTATGGGCCTGATCCCATGAGTTACTGAGCAGTCTTAGCACCAATGGGATTCCTTGGGACATGAGGACTTGGCAGCAGCCCCTGGACAGGAAAAGAATCCACAAACAAAATGAAAGTTAATTGAAAATATAAAAGAGAGGGAAAAACCTGTCTGCTCCTGATTCCAGCATTGGTCTATTTTCTTTCCCTGTAGGTGGATGCTGGAGACTGGTGTCTTACCTAAACAATTGGTGGGATATTTATTTTTCCTCTTCCTTCCCTTCTTTCTCATATTTATCTCTCTAGTAACCTTCCTGTAACTTTCCTTCTGCCCCAGCTGATAACTAATGTGTTTGCTTCATGTTTCACTGAGTGCACTGCACAGAGGGCAATGAGTTATGAAATGGGACTGTTTGAAGCACACTTAGCAATGGGCCTTATTAATGCATATGCATGTTTGCAGTGCACTGACATGTCCCCTCTCCAGCATCTCAGTCAGCTAAACCTACTATGATGCCAAGGCTTAAGCTCATGTAAGAGAGGGTGGGGAGCTGGCAGAACCATGAAGCAAAAAGGAGGAAGGGAAAAGAAAGGCAGGAAAAGGGAGAGATTGAATAAATCAGGGAGATGGGAAAATGGAAAATGGTGAGGGAGATTTTTCTTTTTTCTTGACTTTTCTCTCCAGCCAAGTCCCCCATTCTTGGCCCACTGTGGCTGAAACATCTGCTGCTGAGATGGGAATAGCAAACCAGTTGTTGAGCAAATACAATAAAACTGGATGTCTCTCTGTCCCTGGAATTCCTGCCAGGCAGCACTAGAGCATGTCCCATCAATGTGGGTTAATCAGTGACTAGTAAGTAGTCCTGAGGCCTGTGAGCTGTCTTCATCTCAGGGCCATCTGGAGAGGCCAGAGAACAAGATTTTCTTCAGCACCTTCCCGGCTGACATCTGTGTGTATCCCAGGTGATGTGCTGGGAGTATCTTTGTGACTTTGAGGATAATAAAACTGGCCGCCCCAAGCCCATGTGCACATGTTCCTGCCAATAGGGGGTCATCACCAAAGCTCCAATCATATAGTAACACCGTGAGCCCACAGGAAAGCACATCAACTCATCAGCAGTGCAC
Source organism: Podocnemis expansa (assembly GCA_007922195.1). NCBI lineage: Eukaryota > Metazoa > Chordata > Testudines > Podocnemididae > Podocnemis > Podocnemis expansa. Next base: position 4,280,647 of record ML682016.1, on the reverse strand, counting down.
TCAAACTTAGCATTTGTCTCCTCAGGCCACTCAAACTGAGCCCATCCCTCACTCCATGGTTATCCACCATGTCCATGAGATGTAGGGAATAAGTAGCAAGGGTCAGTGTATCTCCTAATCAGCATGAAGGACAGGGCTGGGCATCTAACTTCCTTGGGACTCACACAGCTTTGCATAGCCACGGACAGAAACTAGGAGGGTAACAAGCTAACAGTTCAAGATGTTGCTAAGAGAATTCAATGGAGTTAATGCCCTAGTCTTTCCCCACTGGAGACTTGGTTTCAGATACCATGGTAGATGAGTTGCTGATCCCAGCTGAATTCCCAGGAGAAATTTTTCCACATTAGAAACCCAAGGCGTTGGCTGCCTCCCTTCAAGAGCGGTCCGGGCTTGAATAGCAGGGTCAGGTCAGAAGAGTCTTGCTTTGGCAAAGCCATGTTGGAGTCCAGGGCTGGAAGAACTGGAGAATGAGTTAGCAATTTTGGACTGAGTCCAGCCAGAGGTACTGCACAGGCATGTGGGAGTTCATGTTAGGTCTTTGCTTCGCAGGCGCCTTCTCCTTTTCTATGCCTGCCTTATGGAACGCTCCTGATAAGAGTCTGCATCCAGTCTCCATCTCGTGTTAGAGTTCATCTTGAAACACATCCCTTGCCTACCTCACTGAAATTTGGGTCCCCTTTTACATATGCCTATAGCTTATCTGCCTTCAAGTCATCCCTAAATCACACTCATCCGCAACAGAGACCCAACAGTTTATTTTGGATAAGGGAACATGAGAATTTGGCTCATGAGGCCAGAGGATGGACCTTTCCATCATATTGAAAAACTGGTTGCTGGCCCAGGGGCCATTCCATCACACACTGGCTTGCAGGTCAGATCCTCAGCTGGTGTGAATTGGGGCAGCTCTGGTGATTTAACTGAGCTAAGCCATTTTACACAAGCTGAGCATCTGGGCCTTTATTTTTTTTTTTTTTAAATGCCTTAAATTTCATTATCTTGACATTTTCATCACTGTGTGACAGAGCCAGTTGTCTCTGTGTGTCTCCTCTGCAATGTTCAGGGCTGAGAGACTATGATTGTCTCTTATTAAAATCATCCATGAGTCATTCTTGCAGCTGCAGCGTCTGTCAAAAGGGTACAAAAACTTCAGAGTCTCTTTCCTTGCATTATTAACTGTGCACTGCTGTTCTGCTCTATACACTTCTTCCTCCACAATAGGATTTTCACCACCACAGGTAATTTTAAGCTCCATGCACTTTTGCCTTGTCTGAACTCCTTGTGGAGATAAACAGTGGTTTGCATCAGTTCATCAAAATCTAGTCCCTTTGCACAATCCAAAATGCACTAGCTACTATTTTACTCTGTCATTTTGACCCTGAGTCCTTACAAGAGTATTTCTAGTCCCAAGTCTGGGAAACCCTCATTGTAATATACTGTTATATCCATATCTATAGGGAAGTTTGTTTCTCTACCCGAGCTGCTTATATTGCTCACATAACTGTAACATCTGAGTCCTTCCCAAGTCTTAGTGGATTTATCTTTAAAACACCAACCCCAGGGGTATGAACATATTATTATTAGACCCATTTTACAGATGTGGAACCTATGCATAGGACAATGACATGACCTGTCCATGTGTTGCAGTGCAGCAATGGCTTTCAAGAGGGAAAAGGAGCAGTGATTCCACCCTGCAAGTAGACTTAAGAGAGCAGGACAAGATTAAGACATGCTCAGGCCCTAAACTATGTCAAGATTCAGAGGCCTCATACCATAAATAAAGAGGAAAAAAAAGTGTATTACATTATAACAGAAAGAGTAAAGAAAAATAAACGATAAACCATTTTATTTATCTATATACAGAGGCGAAGATGCAATGACAAACAACTAAATAAAACATACATCTTGCAAAAAAGCTTTATTTGTATTAGCAGTGTCAATTAGGATAAACCTTCATTATCCTCGACATATTTAGAGGCCCCTCATAATGTGAGGCCCTAAGGCAGGACTTACTTGGCTTATTCCTAAATTGGGCACTGTAAGAGAGGATACCTGGGCCCTAGAGGGAAGGGTGGTACAGGCGAGGGCTGCCTGAGATTCAGAGCTAGGAAGCAGCAAGGAAGCACTGGCAGAGTTCCTTAAAAGAGATCTGCAGGAGACTCAATAGAGAGAGCTGAGTTTGGATGGCGGCGGTGCCAAAAACGGTGAAAATTGACCAGGCTGGGGACTCCTGACGTGTAGAAGGCTGGGGTAGTCGTGCCTAGGAAAAGGGGAAGATCCAGCTTTACTGAGAGAAGCTGAGCCTGGAAAAAAAGAGGGCTACTGAAGAAAGTGGATCTCTCAGGAGTAGACATCACAAGCAGGGAGGCCTGGAATGAGGGGGACCCATGCAGACTTGAATGACTGATGCAAGGAGATGTCACTGTGAGACAAAGAGGATTGGAGAGTGGGGTCCTGGATCAGGAACCAAAGAAAGAGGGGAAAAAGTGCTGCTGTTGACTTCAGGTGGGTGGCTTGGAGACGATACCCCTGGAGAAAGGAATGGAAAAGGCCTATGCAAAGGAAAGGGAATGGAAAATGCACGTATTTACATATACTTACTGGGAGAACCAGAGAAGGGTTTTACTGCAAGGGCGGGGGGGGGGGTGATGCCACTTGTGTATGTCAGTAAAGAATGCCCAGAGCTGACTTTGACACTGAGAAACTATGTCCCTTTCATGGATGGAAGATAGGGGAAATTGAGGCATGCACACCTGTTTTGTCATGGCCAGAGGTGGGAGACTTCTCTGAGTAGGGCTGCATTCTGACACCATGGTTGCACCATCAGAGCTAGGAACTAAAGGCAGAGCTCTGGATTCCCAGTCCAGCACCTTAACAACAAGATCATCCATGCTTCTTTCTCTAACCTGGCATTTTATTTATTTAGGGTTTTGGGTGCAGAGGCCCATCTACATTTGGAAAAGCTTGAATGTGTGCACCTGTGTTGGTAGCTTCACCCAGTCTCTGTCCATTGAGTTCACTGCATGAAGCCTTGTTGATGGACAGTACATTTGCCTACCTCCTTTGTACTCCATTTAATCAGCCCATGTAGGTAAAAATATCCACTGTCTAGGCGAGAGCCTATAGACATCGATTTAAGCATATTACAACCCTTATATTTATTACTCTTGTAGTTGTATCACTATAGTGCTTGGCAGCTCTAGTCATGGCTCGGGCTCCACTGTGCTAGGTGCTGTACAAACACAGAACAAAAAAAGTCTGCCTCAAGCTGCTTAAAATCTAAGAGACAACAGCTGGATGCAGATAGGAGAGGAGAAAGAAACAATGAGACAGTATTGGTTAGTGATAGGAAGTAGTGTCTGCACACCAGCAGCCTAATTGTTGTCATGTGTAATGGTCCCTATATTAACAGGAGAGCTAAAAATAAGCTGCTACCTTATTTTTTTCATTGTTCTCTTGGAAAATGGATTCTCCAATCACAAAGCCACAGTGTAGCTCCCTGTAAACAGGGACAGTCTCCAGAGACTGGGCCATGGGGGCTCGGAAATTCAGTTCACGTATATCCTAGTTTTTCCCTCAAGTGAACAAAGGCGACCCTTGGGATTTCAGCCTTGAATGCCACCTGGGCGAAAGGTGAACCCCTAGCAAGCTGAGGGGGCAAAGCTTCTGGCTCTGCTCTGGGGTTCCGACTTGGGCAGTTGTGAGTCTGATGCTCAAATGCAGTTTTGTGGCACCCTGACATGATGGAGATGGGTCTAACAATGAAATCAGTGTGTTTCCCCTTTGCTCTTACTGTTTTTTAGAGACTGCCAGTGAGCTGAGCGCTGCTCAGGAAACAGAAGCAGACACAGCTCCTGGCCTGAACAGTCTGCAATGGGAGAGACAGAAAAGGTGAGCACCAAATGGCTGGCAGGCTTGGAAGAGGGCTCTGGTCTACAGCTCTTCTTCAGGGTGAGGAAGCGTCAATGGATTATAATGGGCAGGTGGGTTAATGTCTGCAGCTCTCACAGATAAAACACCCAACCCAAAGCCCATTCAGGTCAATCGAAAGATTCTCAATGACTTCAGTGGACTTTAGATCATGCAGGGCTGGATTAATTCAGGGGGCTGCAGCCCAAAGCTAAAGGGGGGGCCCTGTCACCCCACAAAACTCTGGCCCCGGCCTGAAGCATAGCATGGGACTGTGCTGGTGAGGGCCTTGAGGCTCAAGCTGTCTTGGCCAGTCTGCCAGGCCCCATGGGGCCCAGCGCGGCACCCCAACAGTGCTCCCAGCCCTGGCATGCTGCAGTTGCCAGCCCACCCTTCTGCCCAGACACCTTAATCAAGCTATGGGATCGGACCTAGCATGAGTTTTGAGGTGGTATTTGAAAAGAAGAGGAAGAGAGCCAGGCAGGTTGGGCCTGGAGAGAGAGCCAGATGTAGGTGGACAGCAAGGGAGAAGGCACAGAGAAGAAAGGCAAGGCAAGGGCTGTGGGTTGCAGCACCAGAGCAAAGGGAAAGAGGTGAGAAAAATTTGTGGAAGTAGCGCTTTCCAGATAAGGATGAACTTGCCGTGGATGGAAAAAGGAAACCAGCGGAGGGATTCTGCGTTCTTTTCTTCTGAAGGGTGTATAGGGAGAACAGCAGACTGGGGAGTTGGAGAGTTTTGGGAGAGTTTTGCGTTCACTGCATGCTCACAGAGAAGCTATATAAAACGCTCCTTCTGGAAGACAGCAAAATTCTTCTCCTTCTTATTCTTAGACTGCAGTGTGATAAAACACAGTAACTAAAAACAGAGAGAGACAAAGTAGGCTGCTTCATAAAGCAGAGGGGCACAACTCACCCCCACCCCACCCTTTGCTCTATGGTGGTCCTCTGCAGACTAATTGATTGCACACTTCCCAGCAGAGTACTCTATCTTGCAAGCAGGACAGGAACCACCTCCCATTACACACACACATGCTGTTAAACTGACAGCTTGCAATTCCTACACACTCCGCAAGACATCACAGAAAGGAAAAGAAATTGTCTTTCTGTGCAGTTGATTTTCACACTGCCTTTGAAAACCTCAGGGCACCATTGGCTTCCCAGAACTGAGTGGGCTTCTCTTCTCTTCCCCCTCCCCCTTTTGCCTTCTCTCTCTCTCTTCATCTCTTCCTTCTTCTCTCTCTTCACCTTTCCTTTCTGCCTTGTCCCCTTTCCCTCCCATCACACTCCCTGTGCCCTACCCCTTGTACTAGGCGTTGGTGCTCTCCTTGCTCTCTTGCCTGCGCGCCAAAGGTTTCACTGAGAGGCTCCTCTGCTACATCTGTTCTGTTCCTTGACTTCCTGAGGCCAGGAGGGCAAGCTCCTCTCCCCTTGAGGGGATGGCTCAGATATGCATCGCATCCTTCCAGCTCACATTCCTCCATTGCTGTCTCTGGGGACCCCAGGTTGCAGTAGCAGATGGGAGCTGCAGGGGCCCAGTGACCTGTTCAACTGCCATCGGTCACTGCCTTCAAAACCCAGTGAGTGCAGAGATCTGTGTTTGTTTGTCTAACACAGTAGAATCGGCTCATTTTCTCCAGCTCTGCTGCACTGGCAGGACTCAGTACAGAGGCGTTCATATTTCTATGTCTAGATCATGCAACTTATTCCCAGGACAGGGAGCCTCTCGTCCACAGCCAGACGTTCCCCGGCCTGGGAACATTCTGTGGCGTCCAGCAAGGAAATGGGCTTCACAGGTTTGTGGTAGCAACAGACACCCCATCTGTGACTTCCTCCTCCTCCACCTCTGCCCCACACACACAGAGAGAGGATGAAAAGAGGCTTCACACTGCTGTGTATGGGAATGGACTGGAAAATCTCTTCTCCTCCTGTGTGCTTTGTTGATATGTTCCAGTGGCCACCAGTGCACAGGCGATAGCTGTCACAGACATGTGATAGGCAGAGCATCCTCTGTCACAGCTGCTGCAGCAAGCTGTGGGAGGGAACTAAAAGGGCATTTACCTTTTCTCCATCCCCTTTACCTCTCTTTTCCTCTCCCAAGTCCCAAACTCCCATGTGACCACAGAGAAGCATGTAGTGTCGATGGGCAGACCATCAAAAGGCATTTGTCAAATATTCCAATAAAAGGGATGTGTAGGGAACAGGAATGCGCACCATGGTCATGTAGCAAAAGCCTCAAGTGAAAGGTAAAGGACTTGCGGGAACATAAAATTGTTCTCTGATGTGTAACTGCGAGATAGAATCATAGGGTTAGAAGGGACCTCATGAGGTCATCTAGTCCAACCCTGCCAAAAAAGCAGGACCACTCTCACTAAATTATCCCAGCCAGGGTTTTGTCTAACCGAGCCTTAAATATCTCCAACGATGGAGATTCCACCACTTCCCTCGATAGCCCATTCCAATGCTTCACCACTCTCCTAGTAAGAAAGTTTTTCCTAATATCCAACCTCAAACTCCCCAGCTGCAACTTGAAACCATTGCTCCTTGTTCTGTCCTCTGTTGCTACAGAGCACAGCTGAGCTCCGTCCTCTTTGGAGCATCCCTTGTTGAATGTTGCTATCAAATCTCCCCTCAGTCATCTCTTCTGCAGGCTAAATACGCCTAGTTCCTTCAGTCTTTCTTCATGGGTCTTGTGCTCCAGCCCCTTGATCATTTTTGTTGTCCTCCGCTGGACTCTGTCTAATTTGTCCACGTCCTTTTTGTAGTGGGGAGCCCAAAATTGGACACAGTATTCCAGATGCGGCCTCACCAGTGCCGAATAGAGGGGAACGATCACATCCCTTGATCTGCTGGCAACACTTCTTCTGATGCAGCCCAGTATGCCATTGGCCTTTTCAGCAGCAAGAGGACACTGCTGACTCATATCCAGCTTCCCATCCACCAGGACCCCCAGGTCCTTTTCTACGGTGCTGCTACTTAGCTGATCGCTCCCCAGCCTGTAGGAGTGCATGGGGTTTTTCCGTCCCAAGTGCAGGACTTTGCACTTGTCCTTGTTGAACCTCATGAGATTTCTGTTGGCCCACTGCTCCAATTTGTCTAGGATGTTAAGGCAGGAATATGCTAGATCAGATGGACTCACTGTTTTAGTAAGACAGCTTCTATGTCCTAATTAGAGCTGAGCAAAATGTTTCAGATGAAACCTTCCATGCTGAAGAATGCAGTACTGGCAATTGAAACTCTTTGATACTTTGTATTGAATTCATCAAATGGTTTCAGCCAGAAGGGAAAATGTTTCCAAAACCAGAAGCAATTGTGTCAACATTTTTTAAATGAAATATTTTGATTTGTCAAGTCAAAATGACTCTTTCTTTTGAAATGTACTCACTCCTGTTCAGGAACGGTGGTAGGGTTTCTGGCGCCCCCTTGCAGCACAGCAGACGCCCAGGCAGACGAGTGACATCATAGTTCAGCGCAATGGCTCAGTCCCCATTTTGGCGTCCCTCAAACGTCAGCGCCCCCCTGCAATGCTTACCTTGCTTATTGCGTTGCACCAGCCCTGCTTCTGTTTCAGTAAAGTTGCTTAAAAGGGTAAAAAAAAAAAAAATAAAGAGCACATCACCATTTTGTTTTGGGTCGAACAAAATAATTTGTTGGCCCTGAAACTAATTTGTTTCAATATTTTTCAGTTTTCAACCAAAAAAAGGTCAAATGTTTTGTTTTGGGCCAACCCCAGGTGAATTTTGAGAAAAATATTGATCATTGCACCCAGGGAACTGGGTTATTCGTATAGCTTGCCTCCTAATATAAATGTCCTAAGTCCAGTAAGATGTGGTAAGCAGAGATTCCTTCCAGAGACTCCTCTGTCTTGACACATCCTGGTTGAGTTCACTCATCATTAGATTTAGCATTAGTATGTCAGCAGGGTCTACAGCCCCATTGAGTTAGGTTCTCTATACGCATGGTTCCTGTCCCAGAGAGCTCACAATTTAAATAAGCGAGACAAAAGGTAGGAGACACTTGGTTGTCCTCTATACAGGCAGTCAGATCCTCTGCTAGCACAACTCAAGACAGCACTAAAATCAATAAGGCTACAGCCATTGGGGGTCTCACCCAGGGATTTTCCTTTACATCCAGATTTCACACAGATCTTGGGCACTGGCTGAAGAAACTGCAGACTTTGGGAAGAAGGAAAACAAGTCCTGGAGCAGGGTGGGCATTGGTGAGAGTTCATGGTTCAGTTTCAGCCACAGGTATCATGAAAACCCATATTCCAAACCTGATCAGGGCTGTCAGTTCATGTGCCAGGATGGAGGAATGCCTGGCCAACAAAACACACGTGGTGCTTGGACCCTGTGCACCAAGTCACCACCCCCAGGCCCAGCCCAGCAGGACAGGAGCCATAGGTACAAGGTTAGGGAAGGGCAGGGTCACTCTCCAGCCCCAACTGCCCCCTTTCAAAGCAGGCCAGGATTAGGAGGGGGTGAGGGGTGTTGCTTGGATTACTCAGTGCCCTCTTGACTACAATGCAAAACCCTGTCCAAGAAGAGTTTTGTATGGTGCCCCCATTGAATCAGGAGGCCGCCCCCCATTCCTGCTGTGGAGGGTGTTTTTTGCCATCCTCATCCACTGCCTGGAGAGACCCAGGCTGAATTAGGAACACAGCACCAGTGTGACAAAGACTGTGTGAAGGGGAGCGATTTTTCCATTAGAGCCAAAATGCTTTCATAGCTATGAGCCAGAGGATCTCAGTGTCTCGGTTTGTTGCTTATTAACAATGAGGTTTGCATGGCTTTCTTTAAAATAAATAAACAAGAAAATTCACCCTCCTCCTCTCCCAGCCTCCCCTGGGCCAATGTGGTTCTGCAGGCCTGCTGCTTTCCTTCCTCCATCCCCTTCCCCCATTGGACACTCTAGCTGGCTGCCCTCCTCTGCAGGCAGATGTGGGGTTCCCTAGGGCTTTAGCCCACATATCAGCATTGTCTGCTGTGGGAAAGGCCAAACCTGCTGCAGCTCGGGCCTGACAATATTTACAGCTTTGAGAAGGAAATATCCAGTGTCACAGTCAGTTCTTTAAGCTTCAGAACAATGGCCCTGCCAATGCACCACCGCATCTCAGTGGCTGCACCTCCAACGGAAGTGAAAAGCATGGCGCCCCCTTTCTTTGTCTTTCGTAAGTAGGAAGCTGACTGGTAAATAAACACCAGCTGCTGTAACTGGATCTTAATGGTCAAGTCACATTCACAGGATGGCTCACCGATGGCATCCAGGTGGGTAGAATTGAAGCCAAGTGCTGACGAATAAGAGACTTGGGGACAAACCTGGTGTGAGTCTGAAGTAACACCAGTGGAGTTACTCCACATTGAACCATGTTACACAAAGCAAGACCTGAGCCTCAGCTTTCCTTTGAGGCCAGAGCCATCCCACCAAGTTAGTAGTGGAGAAGGTTTGTTTCCCAGCGTAGATGAACAGAATCTACAATTTTTACAGAGGTGGGCCAAACCTACAGAACTACAAAACTGAATGCCCCAAAGGTCAAGAGTGCTTGAGTTCTGGCCTTCAGTTCAACCTATTGTAGGCAAAGAGCTTGCTAGGAATTTCCACTCTGGATCTTAAGTCCCTGATCCCTCAAATTGTATCGGTTTTCCCATTGAAGTGCTTTGGTTCTGCTAGGACTTAAGGTTTCCCAAGGCATCTGGTCTCAGATAGTTGCACACTGGGAGTGTTGCAAGTGCATCTTCGAGTCCAGTAGCTGTTGTATGGTTAGCAGTGGCTCGTGCTATACATTGGATGTTTGGACCTATTTTCTAGAGAAAATTTATTGCCTGATCTAGCCGCCCCTTCCTGGGGGAGCAGACACTAAGATACAGTAGGTATTTTGGACCATACAGGGTGAGTTAGCAGTTTGGACCCAGGGTTTAGCACGATCAGCTTGTGGGTTTTCATTCTATTTTTGTCTGAAGCCTGGCCCGTGGGGTCTCCAACGCTTTTCAACAAATGAGGATGCAGGAGGTGCCATGGGTGACCATACAAAGTGTCCTCTTGAGGCATGAACTCAGGTCAAAAGAGAAAGGAGTTTGGTGGTCTCTATCTAGCTCTACTCCACAGACATTCTTCTCCATCACCATGCAGATTGGTTTTTCCCTTACAAGCATTCCCTGGTCGTAACTCTCTTAAATTACTTAGACTTTCTACAGAAAGGGGATTCCCATAAATGTGAAGAAAGACAATTTTCCATCCCACATGCCAATACTCTCCCTGGGCCTGCACTGAACCAGCTGTATCCCCATTCCTCTGCATGGGATCGTTCTTTTGCTTTCCCGCTCTCCACGGGGCACCTTACACACTGCCCTGGAGGGGTTCTTCTGCTGCCTGACCAAGCCCAGCCTGACAGGAGCATAAAGCCGTTCCCCTGACAAGGGCAATGAATCACCCTCTGGTTCTAACAGCCGCCCTCTCCATAACACACCTGCCACGCTTTAGTCTGGCCTTCCCCTGGACAAGGTTTTCTCCCTCCCTTTGATAGTGGCTCTTTTCAGCCTCTGTGAAAGGGGCCTCTTGGTATCTTGATGGATTGCATCTTATTTCAATATCAATGCAGGGGACAGACTCTGTGCGGAGGGCCTGAGGCAGCCTGTTTAGCCAAGGTTTGTTAACAGGATCGCCCCCTGGCCCTTAGCCCCCCTTTGCACAGAGAAGATGGGAACACAGGGCTGTGACTGATTCCATCTCCTGGAAACTACTTTTCTAACAACAGGTTGGGGAACAGAAAGGCTGGGGGGTGAGAAGCTGAGGGTGAGGGTTGTGGGGAGGCTGGGCCTCTTAACAAGATTTACGGAGGATTGTCCAGTCTGAGTGCAGGCAGAATTTTAACATCAAGGCCTTGTCTGTGGAGTGTTAAGTCCAAAGGACCCCCACTGTTGCTATGGTTTCTCCTTTTTCTCCACTGCTTTAAAAAAAGAGATAATCCTTTCTTTTCTCATAGCCTTTCATCCTTCCCCTTCCAAGTCAGTTGCTTTTAGTTCTGTGTCAAACGCAGCCATCTCTAAAGGAGCCAGAGGGTGCCATAAATTCTCTCTGCTGTAATCCCACTTAGTTCGGCCTCCCCGTTCTCCTGAGGGCCTTGGTTACTGCATATTGTCCATGGTTTATGGTCCTCAAACTAGGACAGCTCCAAAGCGTGTTCTCCCCTCACCATCCTGTCCCTGAGCTAGTGAATGAAGCAAGGAGGGGAATCTTATTGTGTAAGCTTCCTTGTGCAACTCTGGAGATTGCCAACACGCTCTTCACGCTGTCTCCATGCCAACCTCTCTGGCAGGAAGTGCATGTTCTCATCAAGAGAGAATGGCGGCACACCAAACACGACATTAACATACATGCGGGAGAGCATAACACCAGTCACTGAGAGTTGTGTGCCCCGTTCTGTGCTGCCCCACGGAGAATCTGAGTCTGTTTCAGGCCCCAGTTACAGAGCTGGGCTGCCCACCTCAAGCTGTTTTCAATGATGGAGTTCCTCCCTTCAATCTCAAATGCATCAGCCAAGGTGGCAGTCACCACAAGAGCAAGGGAAGAACTACTAGGGCAAATAGCACCAGCAAGGCATTGAACACACTGACCATCGCACAAATGCACAACATCAAGCCCACCATGGGGCTGGCCTAGCCCGGGACAGCTACAGACTCCATTGCCGTGAAGCCAACTTCACCAATTACCCACCTTGTTGGATTAGCAGGCAGTAACGCTAACCTCGCTGACCTATTCCAAAGATGTAGCCGTGTCTCACCAGCTCACTCCAGGCTGCACAAGGGCTACAAACTCACCATCTCTCTCCTGACCTGGGGGGCACCAGCAGTATGATCTTCAAAAAAGAAATGCTACCAGCTCCAGCATCTCACTCCCTCAGCATGCACTGCTGGCAGAATCGGAGCAAGACCTGAACAAAAGCATTCAGAATCATCCTGGGTAAAAGAGTATTATCAATTCTGCAGCCATCCGTTCCTGGGCCATAGGAAAGATTCCCCTTGAGCCACTCAGTCTCACAACACCTCAAAAGACATTATGAAGTCACACCTGTATTTCTGGAAAACTTAGACAAACCACAAAGCCCAGGAGACTCTTTGTTGGCCTCCACTACGTCCCCAGCCACAAGATTTAATTCAGTTTCATGTCATTCGTGAGGGGAAAAGGAAAACAGAGGGAGAGGGGAAGAAGCACAAACTGTAAAAATAGGCAAGAAATCCTCAGGCTCTCAAGGGAGCGCAGGAAGGGGAATGAGGTTCTATATTAGGGAAGCACCAAGGGAGAAATCTGAGGCACTGAGCCAGAGCGGTGAGTCCCTCCAGACAAGGTCAAGATGATCTGAAAATGCTAAGCTTCCAGCTGGCCCGTTCTCATCTGCAATGCCTTGAGTGTGTCCCTTTAAAGATCCCATTTTGCACTCTGTCTCCCATCCACCCCGCCAAATCTCCCACTTTTCTCCTAAGGGTTGTGTGCCAAATGCCGCTCTCAGGCACACTGGCATAAATCACCAATAAGCCCACTGAGGTCTATCAATGTCATCGCCTTAAACTGATTTCAGTGGCATTCAGTCCAAATTTACATCAGAGTAATTGGGGTCAGGATCTGACAGATACAATCCTTGCCTCTATACTGTCACTGTATAGGACAATTAAAAAAAATCAAGCATCAGCACTGGGTCTTGATGCCCCTGAGCAAGGCATGGCTGATCCCATCATACTGAACTCCTCAATGTGACATCCCATGGCACTGAAAGGTCAAACCCACACAGCCCAGGCTCTCCTCATTTCTGCTGTGCTGTGGCAGACGCTTCTTCCTTGTTCATTGACAGGGCTGAATCTTCCTATTTAAGCACAATTAGCGGGGAGGCAGCCTGGCTTTACTGGGAACATTGCGCTTCTTGTCACACCAGTGCTTCCAGTGGTGTTACTTCTAATCAGCGTCAGGGAAGAACTGGCTGGTTTGGTCCCTGTGGCGGAGCCAGGGTATGACCAAGCAGGCAGGTTACACTTTGCCTGCATAGCTGGGCGTTTATTTTCATTCCATTCTGTAAGTTCACCCATCTTTGAAGCATCTGACGAAGTGGGATTTTCTCCCATGAAAGCTCATGCGAAAAATAAATCTGTTAGTCTTTAAGTGCCACACAACACACGCAGTGACTGCACCTCCTTCAGGCGTGCCTGGTCAGTGCCAAGTGTGTCAGTTCCTGGTCTGACCTTCATGGGAGCTCTCTGTAGCTGACTGGTCCCAGGCTGTCCAGGGGCTGGTGATCTCAACCATGCAACATTGCAGTGCTCCATCACAGTAAAGGTCTCCAAAAGCGGCTTGACTTCTAGTTTGGTGGGAAACCTTCTGCTAAGTCAAATAGTGGTCATCAGAAGGCTTAGTAGCAATGCTGTCATTCCCACAAGTGTGTGTACTGCTTAGCAGCAGGGATAGGCACCAGGAAAACTGGCTTCTATGCTATGTTCTGCCACCGACTTTCCATGTGACCCTGGGTAATCCTTGAGCCTTTTATATTCTCTACAGTGGTGGCTTTTGGTCACGTGGCAAACATAGAGCTTTCTGGCCAGAAGGTGCCATAAATTCAGCTCTACCCAACTAAGTGGGTGTCTTTGTTACTTCACATCTTACATAGTTTATGGCCCTCAAACTCGAGACGGTCCCAATAGTCCAAGACCTGAGCCACGGGAAGGCCAGGGCTGTAACCTCTAGCTCTTTTTGTACCTTCCTAAAGCAGATCCTCAGCTGAAAGTCCTTCTGTAATGAGTGCGATGAGGACGAGGGTCCAGGAGAGATTTCCTTTAACACCTTGTGATCCCAGATCTGTCTTATGTAGCCACAGCCACCACAGTCACTGAGCACCTCAGCCCTGTGAGTCAGGGCAATGCAACAGCCTACATGAGGAGCTTTGGGCAGTGATGGATCTTGTTGCTGACCCAAGATCATACAGGGAGTCTGCAGCTGCAATTGAGCAGGGAACTAAGCCCAAGTTCCCTATATTCCAGGTTCACATCCTAACTGCTGACTAGCCTTCCTGCAAGGAAGTAACTGTTAGCCCCTGTGCCATGCTGTGATCAGCAAGGACTGCCCCGCACAGACTGGAACGTGGCTCCTCACACCTTGGGTTACCTTGGGGCTGTTGTGGAGCGTTTGCTCAGATTGGCTTTGGATTCAGTTGCAAGGCAAGGATTGAGCAAATGTTTGAGGATCTGCCAAACATTTATTTATTATGAAGGAGAGTGCTCTAAAACCCATTCTAAAGCAGAGCCCTGGGGGCCACTGGTGGGAGGGCGAGCAGCTGGGGAGCAAGACATTGCATCACTGAGGGAGGTGAGGTTTCTGTGGGTGGGGTCCCTGTGGCGGGTGGTTCATGCCCCGGGGGCTCTCTTTATTGCAGAGTCTGACAGACGCTGGCAGGTAGAGGCTGGCCAACAGGATCAGCACTGTCTGAAACACAAACACTCTCCCCGCTTCAAAAAGGGGAGCCGCAAGGCAGGGATGGGTGAGCGTGCTAGAGACTTTCTGACAGCTGGATTTCCTGTGCCTGTGCCAGGTCCCTCACCTCAGTCTCATTGGCAGCTCCAGATCCTTTCATGTAATAGCTCAAAATGAAGAGCTGGTGTTTGGGTAAAACCTGGAGCATAGTTAGAGCCCTACAGCCTGGCTCAATGTGTAGGCCACAAAAGGCCAAAAGAGTTTGCTCCTAGGAGCTGGGACTCCCAACATTGTCCTGTTTATGGCACAAAGATTTCAGGTGCAAAAGATAGACTCCTGGCAGATTCAGCCTTCTTTCTCTCCCAGCCAAAGACCTGCCTAGTCTGTAAGAGTAGCTACATGCATTTCATTGGCCACAGGTAATTTAACTGAACCCAGGTGAATTTACTCCACATGCATACGTTCAAATAAGAGTACAAGTCCACTTCCCCATTGTCCCAGAGGGACATACAGGTTGCTTAGCTAGACAAGTTCCTGGGAATGCCCCTCTGTAAAGAACAAAGATAGTCGTGTTAGCCTCATCCAGCTTGTTTTCCTCTGTAAGGAGGCTCCACAGCCAGCATAGAGACCCTGCTAGGGAATCTGGTCCTAGATATTTAGTCTAAATGCAATCCTTTTCCTACTTAACCCCTGTCTTTACATCATGTTCTTGCAACAGCTTCCCAACTCAGTTTACTTGTGAAGTGGATCTGAGTTGCATTATATTCTACTAAGCACTTGAAGTACAAACTCTGGCACTAAGCAGAAACCAAGAAAATAATAACAGGCTTGAGACATTTCACAGAGGGTGCCGTAATATTTTCCTGGACACTTTTGTGGCATGCATGGCATTAGGGCTGTGGTTAATAAAACTGCACTCTCCATGACAACAAGGCTGGAAATGAGTGTTTACTTTCATTTACCAAGGAAGCTGCTGTCTTAAGAGTAACTGTGAATCAACACCCTCTACTCACTTCCCCTCTCTCAAAATAAAATTCCTGGGGTATTTGGAGCCCATTAGTATTCAAACTCCTTTTCTGTTTTTATTCAGCTGTATTTCAAACCAGGCATCAAATGAGCTTCAGACAATTATGTGATAAAAGCTGCTGTGAAGCAAGCTGCTTGGATCTGCACTGTGTTTTCCCTCTCCCAAGTGAGGCATACTGACAAGTTAAAACAGGCTAATTTTGACAGGGCCTAGGATGAGGATGCTGGTGGATTCACCATCCTGCCACCCTATTGCCTTCCCCTACCCTAGTGACACTGAGGCCACATCTATGCACACAACACTGCCATGTCAGGTGAAGATGCTCTATGTGGACAAATAAGGTCGCTCTCATTGGCACAAAAAGCCCACCACCTTCTGCAAGCAGCAGAAGCTCCATTTGTAGCCAGGAGAAGCTTTCTCACCAACACAACTCTGTGCACATGAGCATTTATGTCAGTGAAATGTGTTGCCGAGGGAGGTGGAACATTCACAACCCTGAATGACAAGTTTTGCCAACATGAGATGTAGTGTAGACAGAACCCGAAC
Source organism: Podocnemis expansa (assembly GCA_007922195.1). Classification (NCBI taxonomy): domain Eukaryota; kingdom Metazoa; phylum Chordata; order Testudines; family Podocnemididae; genus Podocnemis; species Podocnemis expansa. The sequence goes on along the minus strand of ML682016.1, from coordinate 4,264,719 downwards.
GAATCCCAAGAAGATCATTTCATTTCCAGTGAATAAATCTGTGGCATTATCACCCATTTGTATCTGCCAACCAGGGCTTTTGTCCTCTGTGCTGGAGCCTCTAGTAGGAAGGAGCTGGTCTGCTTTAGGCAGAGGGATTTAACACAGCTGGGGCTGAGGCAGGGTGTGGAGTGAAGAATGGTGCCAGGAGTAGAGGAAAGGGGGTATTGCTCAGCCTGAGGCTGCAAGAGTGGTATCAACACTTTGAGGACAGCAGCACTTTGCTGCTAATGCTAGATAAAAGGAGCTTAGAGGAGAAGTCTGGTTCTACAAAGGACACCCAACATGGATCTCCCCATGCCCAGGAACACAAGGCAAAGGCTCAAACATTGTACTGCATCGTCGCCATTCCTGCGATGGGGATGGCCAGGGGGTGGGAATTTTGCCTAGGAAAGAACTGCAGGATTTCTCTCCTCTAGTACTGGAGGGTACAGTATGGTCAGTACTGGTACATATTGCAAAGCCTGCTCCTGGACACAGAGCTGTGCTCTGTTATCCATGCGTCCATTTATAAAAAAACCATATTGTCTCTTGCCCTTAGGGTTGTTTCGCAAGCATGGCAGAAATACATACTGATGCAATGATGCCTGCCTGAACTTGCAGACAGCCCGCAACAATAGTTCTGACAGAATGGCACATGACCCCATAGTCTCAAATGAATGTTAACCCTGAAACCTAACAACGGTAAGCAACATGGTGACACCACTGACTACTTCACTGCTGATCATTTTGGCAAAACATCCAGCTAATCTGTTACGCCATAATCCCAAATTGCCTCCTGTTACTCCAGAAACTGTGGCTGTTCCTACCCAGCTGCCAAACCTTCCTGCTTCCTCCAGAACAACTTCTCCAGTGTAGCTATGTGCTGCTGTCGATACAAACATCGGTGGCACACTGAAACGGGAAAGTGCAAAATGAATTGCATGGAACCTCTTGATAAATTACCTGGGGGCACTGTGTTGAGTGTGTGATTCATCTTCAAATCCAACAAACCGTAAACCTCCATTTTCAAAATCTGTGGAATTTCCGGTTGGTCCAGAAGCTGGGGCTGGCAAAACACTCAGCTCCAACTTGTTAGGGGGTTGGCAGGACCTTGGCAATAATGCGCAGTCACTAAACCTAGCACCACGGATGGGTTTGCAGAAGAAAGGAGAGAGTGGGACGAGTAGCCATTAGACAGGAAGATGTTCCAGGCATCTTGCTGGAGATGGAGGCAGAAGGAGCTTTTAGGAAAGGGCTGAGGCAGAGCTGGGGATGGCAGGTGGAGGGTGGTGCCTGGGGCAAATGTTATGAGGTGCCTTATAGAGGGGAACAAGCTGCAGGCATGTCACCGAGCACCCAGTTTCTGGAAGCTCATCTTTACATTGTTTGCCCATCCTGAGACTCCCTTGGCCCTGATTTTGAGCACTCACAGCTCCCATTGACGCTGACTGAATTTGGAGGACTCAACACCTTTGACAGTCAGACCCACCATATCTCAACCCAGCCGGCTGCTCAGAAACCACAGCGTCCAGCTCAGGGGCCAGTCTTTGAACACACTGGCCTGGCGCTGCCCCACTAACCATAAAGCTCTTGTGCAGCACCATGATGTCTACAATGGAAAGTGTACGTGTGCAGAGGAAGTTTTGTGGTGCTTCAGGGTAAGAAGAGATGCCTGCTCTTTGAATGTTAACGCCAGGGAGCCCCAGATCCCAGGGCCCCACTTCTGAGCAATCTGTCCTCTTCCCTCTTCCATGGAGATCTCAGCTCAGTGTTTCCACTTGAGAGGCTAAAGCCTGAATAGGCCAGGCAAGAGTTGGGGAGGGGGACAGCACAGAGAGAATACATCCCATTGTTTTATCTTGAATGCAGGCCATGTGTTCCACTAATACCCTATTCACTGCCAACAAGCCCACCACAAGCTGCATATTCAGCCTTAGATTAGTGCAGCTATCAGGACACATTTAGATATGGACGACTTCCTTTGCAGTCGCTGCAGTGGGAGGACAGACTGTGGGAAAACACTTCCCAGGAACTAGCCCTTTTCTTGCCCAGCTTTGCCCTGTCCTGGAGCCAGTGGCGTTTGCTAATCGGATTCCCACAACTCCAAACAAGATAGATGGGAACTCATGTGATGCTCCAGGAGGCACATGGCTGCCAGAGAGCTGTGTGGGAACCAGCACATGGAAGGAACCGGCAGACAGGGCAAGATTTTCAGGGTTCAGTGGTCAAGGCCTTTGCAAACAGGATGCTCAGCCTAGCAGGCTCACATCCCACCTGTAAAGTCCCTTGGAGTGAGACCATAAAGGAGAGCAGGGATTAACCCTTGGAGAGCCTGGATTATCTGGTAAAAAGAAATTTAAAGGGGAGGGAAGCAAGAGGGAATGAGTAATAGAGCCTAAGGAGAGCTACCTGGTTGACTCAGGGGCTGCATAATGGGATTAAAACCTTTTCACCTGTAGGTTGCTGGTTTGAATTCAAACCGGCTTAGGAACAGTCAGAAGTTGCTGACTCTGTTAGATACTTAGTGGTTTCCAAAGGGATAGCCGTGTTAGTCTAGTCCAGTAAAAAAACAACAAGCAGTTGTGTGGCACTTTAAGACTAACAGATTTATTTTTTGCATGAGCTTTCGTGGGAGAAGATCCTACTTCCTCGCATCTGAGGAAGTGAGATACTTAGTGGCCTATGTGACATGAATTGGAGGTCCCAGCCATATATACCCCCCCCAAACATCACACACTGGCCCCTCTGGCCCAAAAGAAAAAAATTAAATCTGCCTGCCTAGCACAGTTGATAATCTTAGCAAGTATAGTTAGCTAATCCTATGACACCCTGATCAGACAGGCAGTTTGGTATTATTAGTCCTACTTAGCTGACTGGGGGGAAAAAAATCTGAGCTATAGCAAGGTTAAGTGTCTTCCCCAAGTCTATCTAGCTAATCAGTGGCAGAGCCAAGATTAAATCTGAGGCGTTCTGGTTCCAAGCAGCCAGGCCACAAGATCCTGCCGTCTCTTACTGCAACTTAGTGCTATTGGATAGCCATGCTTAGTGAGTGTCACACTTAAAAAAAAAATCAGCTGTTGAACAGTAAGCTAACCTCAGCTTTAGCTACTGTGAGCCAGTAATGTTTGTTTGATAGGACACAGCTATTTTCTATATACTGGATATTTGCTTTGTAGGGAGTAGCTGTTTGTGACATCAAGCTGTATAAAGTAACACGTCAGTGCTCATCACAAATAAAGGGAGGTCTCAGGATTGCAGGTTAAAAGAAGGTGCTGGCGAATGCAGCATTACTGGTGAAACAAACCAGCACTGCAAACCCTTGCTCATAAGAATAGCCTCAACTCATGCGAGACGTGTCAGTGAAATCAGTGGGCTTGATTACCGAAAACCTGACCTTCTATTCACGTTTTCAACTATGCTATTTCAGCTGAACAGTAGTATTTTATGCAGGTACAAATGGCTCCATAAGAGGCAAGGTTGTGGAGAGTGGGACGGCAGGATCGGGACTTGGAAGAGGTTGTTTGTGTGGGTCACTCATGACAGGAAGTGCAGGGACATGTGGAGACAGAGCCAGCTCTGGTACTACGGGGTGACATTCTGTCAAGCGGGGATTTTCACAGCCTCCTTCAAAGTCTTTGCTGGCCCAAACAGAGCCCTTTCCATCCCCCAGAGAGCAGGCAGGGACGGCATGTTCGATGTGTGTTTGCTTGGCGGAGAGATGATGGATGTGAAAGGTCAGGGATACTAACTCCAATCCAGAGTGTGGTTCCTGAGGGAAATCAAATGAGGCCAAAGCAGCGCCCAGTGCCCCCACGCCGGACTTCATTGTTTCCAACGCTCGCTAATTGGCACAGAGCTTCTGGCTGTACCTTCGGAGGCTGGGGGTGAACCTGAACAATAGGCAGGGGATGGTAACAAGCAGGGACAGATTGAGGCAGACACCAGAGAAATTACCACAGGAACAGGCTCATTTGCTCCTCCTACAACACCTGGCGTATTAATCTTAGATGTATTTGCTGCTTACGGTTGCAGCAAGGCCCCCTGCTTCTTGCTGACCCCAGTTGTGCCCAAATTCTGATGTTATAGGGTGCTGGGCCATGCACAGGCTCTGAGTGAGTGAAGGCTCCCAGGGACTTCATTGCTGCTTATGAATTGCACCCAGAAGTAGGGTTACCAGATAACAAAGCATGGAAAGGAGGACAGGGAAGTACGATAAGGAGAATATTGGAGGACATGTGGAGAAAATACAGTATTAATGTAATATTTTTCTGTTTTTAGGGGGCCCTGGAACGCTTCCCCCTAAAAATAGGGTGTTCTGGGACGTTCCAGCATACTTTAACCCCTGTAAGTAAAAAGCCAGACAAAAATCATGTATTTTTAAAATGCCTGCCAGACAGAGGACATGAAGGTAAAAGGAGGGCATGTCCTCCTTTTGCCTAACATCTGGTAACACTACCCGGAAACTATGGACACTATTAACAGAAGGGGCTAAATGGTTTTCCTTGCAGCTCATGTGAAGGGGCCTGTTTCTGGAGCAGAAAAATGCAGGTTCTGGTCCTTCGTCCCTCACGGCACAAGATGATTGTGTAGCTTTCCCTGTTTGCAGCATGTGGCTGTGCTGCAGCATCCTTGAATGAGGCCCGGCCAAAAAGAGCTGAATCAGTTTGGAGTGACGTTTTTTTAATGGGCCAGCACCAAAGTGAAATCCCATGCTTCAATGTTTCTTTCTTTCATCTCCTGCTTTACTGTACTGTCTTTAGATTCTTTCCCCGCTTGAACTATTGTGCTCCCAGCAGTTCCCTCAAATGAATGGATAATAATAGTCAAGACCAATGATGCCTTGTAGGGCTATAGTGCCTTCAATCTGAAGACCCCCTGGTGTGTAGCAAACACTCAGCTTAGTTCCCACCAAGGTAAGTGACCATTACTACCCACATTTTACAAGTGGAGAAACCGAGGCACAGAGCAGCTAAGAGCCCTGCCCATGCTGCAAGTCGGTGGCAGAACCCTGAATATAAGTCAGGTTGCCTGTGTCTCGGGCCGGTGCCTTAGCCGCAAGGCCTGCCTTCCTCCCTGAACATGGTGTTAAAGATGGCCATGGCGCCATATGCTGAGAGCAAATGGCAGTGAAGAGGTTAACGTGCATGTGCTGGGGAAGGGAGCGTTCCCATGAACAAGGTCCAGGGTTTCTTCAGCCCCCTTAGCAGATCAGAGCATCTGGTCTTAGGATGCATTGCTGTTTAAGCAGCCCTTCCCCCAACCTGCTGGCACGACACAGAAGCCTGGGAACCTGCATCTCCCCAGAGCAGATGGGCCGGTCCTCTCCCATGTGGCATGCTGGGGAAAAGTTTTGGTGGTGGGTTTTAACTGATGCTGAACTACGCTTTACTAAGAGATTCCACTGAAGATGCTGCTGGCCCCAAACTGGGAAAGGTGGAGAAGCCTCAAACCCCGTTTTAAAAAGATACTTGAAAGTCCATTTTAAAAGCCCTTTTTGGGTGTCAAGCTGCACCAGTAGGACAAGCTCCCATCTCACTGGGAAGCAGCCCCGCTAACAGCTGCTCCGGCTACTGAATATTCATGCATCCGACTCATCATCCGTGTGCTTACAACATTCCCTTTTTCTTGGGCTTCACAGATTTGTAAATCACAGCTCTGGTGCCTGGAAATGCTCAGGTCTCATGACTCTGACTCTGTGGGCATGAGTGCGAAGAGCCAAGATCCTGACTCTGAAGTGCTGCTGTACATGCCCTAGATATAACCCAGTCATCAGAGGGGATGGACATGTCGCTGACACATTAAGGTTCCTCTGGAGACCCAGGCCCCAACCCTCTATGCACCTCAATCCTATAATCTGATTCCCTTGAGAAAAGCCTGCTCCCCATGTGCTTTCTCACCCTGGGCATGTTGCAGACACATGGCACCATCTGCTGCCTTGACAGTGCAGGTATGGGCCATGCATGTGGTTAATGGTCGCCTACATGATGCTGCAGAAAGATCTCTGACATGATGCTTCAACACTGGATCTAGAGCTGACTTCATCAGAGCAACCTCCACTAGGGAGACACCTCCATTTTATGAGTCTCTTTGCTGGCAAGGGAGGCTCCCAGCCGTTTAGTCTCTAGAAAGGCAGTATGTCACAGCGAGACATCACCATGATGTTCCTGTTCACTGCAACATTAATTGAACCTGTGTTTTCTGTTCACTGCATGGTGCTCTTAGGTGGCTCTACACCAGATCAGACTAGACCACATAACCCTGCAAAACCTTTTCATTTCTTTCTGTCTTCTTTGTGGGGAGCCTTGATATGACACTGAAGAACAGATAAGACCATGTGCATCTGACCAACCATATGCTCTTTCATGCCCTACTACTGTAAAGACTCCCCGTTTTCTGATGAAGATGACGCTCCGGCTGGCTCCACAGATAGCAGATAGTTCAGCCCTTCATGAAGAGCAAGATGTAAAGAATTACCCTTCATGAGCTGCAACCTCTTTTCCAAGGAGTTCTTAGATACAGCTGACTCTGAGTCCTTTGTCTGTACAAAACATTTCCAGCATCTGAAGGAAACAAACAAGTTCCTATCTGCACATCTTTCATCAGCTGGCACCCTCATGTTCTTCTCTTGGTTCTTTTCCCCTGGATTGCTCACCAGTTCCCAGCATACACTCTTGCCCCAATACCTCCAAAGTGCTTGGAGTACACCAGTGCTGTGGTCCGGCTCTCTTCTGCATCCAGTCTAATTAAAGAGCTGACAAATCTCATAGTCCCTGCATTCCAGAGTCTTGTACGGCAGCTCTCCCAAAAGCGACAGACAAAGGGGCTGGTTTAATTTGCAAGAAGGCTCTGGCTGATTAACAATAACATGGCAGCACTTATAGCTCTGGTGGGGTTGGGGAACCAGGGGGAACTCCAGACCAACACAAAGAATTTGAGACAAAAGATGCAAATTCATTCTCAGTGTCATCCCTGAAGTTGAACCTCAGTCAAGCAGGAAGGGCTAGCTGTCTTTTGAAACCAGAAAAGAAGCTATTTTCTTGTCTCCCTCTAGAGAGGGATTCAAGCTTCCTTATTTATCTAGATCTCAGCTTTCAATTGCTAACAAAATAGCTGTGGGCCTCCTCCCTGGTAGCTGCAATGTAATTATTGTTACCAGAGATTTCAGCAAATCCCCACTGTCTCTGTGCAGAGGAAACCACTTTCTCATCAGGTCTCCTTGTGAGAATGGGCAAAGCTTTGGCTGAGCTAATTTCTGCCGTTTCCAGGTCCCCACTGCATTTTTTAACCTCTGGTTGGAGGGCACGAGGCCCTGATGCCAACCTTTTGCTCTATTCATTTTTAATATGCTGTTAATAAAAATCCTAAACAAAGCTGAGTTTGAACATGGTGGTTGTAACAGGAGTCAGATGGACAGACCTGGACACTTGCTGCTCTTTTGCTGCACGAGAGGGACGGCAGGGACATCAGCCAGGCAAGCATCCCCTGTGCAATAGGCTTCTCAGCTGACCTCGAGTGGCCCCCTGGGCAAAAGACTGAAGCTCCTGTTCCATGTTCTAAGCCAGTCGAGAGGTTTTTCAGTGTGGACCCGTCTGCTAGGAACAAGGCAAAGAGAAGAGCAGTCGTGCCACGCAGCTCACCACAATAACCACCCTGTGCGTCTTTGGGTCCAAGGCTGAATTAAGACGTGCTGAGGCCCTAAACTATGTCAAGAGCCAGAGGCCCCCACACCAAAAAAAAATAAAATAAAATAAAAAAAGTAAGAAGAGTGTATGACATTGTAACAGAAAGGGTAATGAAAAAAATAAATGGTAAACTGTCATATTTGCATATATAAACAGGCAAAGATGTAATGAAAAACAACTAAATAAAACATATATCTTGCAAAACGCCTTATTTGCACTACCAATTTCAATTACGATAAATCTTTTTCGTTATTTCTGACATATTTAGAGGCCCCTTATAATGTGAGGCCCTACACCATGGCTTACTTAGCTAGTGGCTAAATCCAGCACTGTTTGGAAACATAGATAGTTTCAGTTGAAGCTGAAAATTTCATCCTAGGACAATGGCACCCAAGTGGAACATTTCATTTTGATTTTTCCCATGGAAAATTGAAACATTTCAGGGAAATCCAAATTTTCCTCCAGAAAAGTTCGATTCTTTTTCAGAAGCTGATTTTTTTTAATGGAAAATTCCTGATCAGCTCTGCTGATTAGCCACTTAGTGCCCCACTCTGCCACTTCCTTTTTTCTTGCAGTGCCCTCTGCTTGTGGTTACACGTATCCTGTGCTATTGCTCATTCTGACGCTGTGACGAAGAGACAGGGAAACATTCAACCCCTTTCCTTTTTTGTTTGCAGAGACTGATCTAGTTCCCATTTGGTCTGTCTGGTGCTGGAGACCTTGCATTTCTCCGTAATTACAACCCACCTCCTTTTTGTGCCAAGCACTTTTGTCCAAGCTCCGTTTCTGCTTTGAATTTCTCTTTGTTTAGGAAAACAGCTTCTTCCTTATGTCCTTTTATCAATTGTAAAGAGAGTTCACTGGAATCTGTGATTCTGCCAACATCCTTCATAACCCTCCTTTGTCAAGTCGCCTTGCTTCCAGTGTGAATAGCTGTAGCAGCAATTACAGGTTTTTTCCTACCATGACACCATTATGTCCCAAAAGGAGGACATTGCTATCCGAATCCATCCTAGGGAAGTCCAGTTGCCAGAAGATGAGAGCAATTTTCCAGATGTGTTGGAGGGAAATGGCTTTATCCGGGGACAAGCTCATCAGGCCCAGTTTGCATGAATCAGGGCCATCTCCCAACGCTGTGGCAGGTCTACATCTGTCCTGAGACCACACATGTACATGTTTCTCAAAGCAAGTCAGCAGAGCCACTTCGACAGCTTTATCTGGAGCAGAACCATAAATTCCTCCAGGCTCTTCCCCTGCTCAGCAATAATCCAAAATAGGGTAGAAATTCAGATTGATCTACCTCTTTTATTGGCCTAGGGACAACCACCCAGAAATAAGACTGGCAACCCTCTGAACCAACTCACTCAGAGCTATCGCCTCTACAAGACAATATTTCCAGGAGGGATGACCCAGGTAGAACCTGCTCCCTCCCCAAAGTGTGTCCATCCCCTGTTCCCCCATTAAGCAGGCCTGTGGCTCAAAATGCTTAACTTACTGTATTCCCCTCTGGATCGCTTATTGACATAAAGGTGTGGGGCGGGGTGTGTGTGCTTGTGCAGTGCTGGATTTCCCATTAGGCACTGTAGGCACAGTACTTAGGGCCTACAAAATTTTTAGGGCCTACGAAGGAGGGAAAAAATTAAAAAAGCAGAAAAAATAAGGAAAAATAAGGAAAATCATGTGATTTAGTATTAGAATAGTTTAAAGTGCATGATGTCAATCAAAGTAATTCAACTGGCGTTTGCCCCTGTTTTTGCACATTTTGGAGTGAAAGAGCCTAGGGCCTATGAACACCAAAATCCGGCCTTGTGCTTTTGCATCCTCACACATGTGCAGGGAGAATATCTTACCATTCCTGAAGATACAGGAACTATCCAGAGTGCTCTGAATAAATAAATGAGAAGAATCATCCGAACCGTAGTAAGGGTAAGTGTACTCGGAAAGGAGAACCATGACAATAAGCACAATGTGGGAAACTTGTTGCTTAACAGCTGTGCTGCCAAAACAGATCTGGGAAGAAAAACTGATGAGAAATGAAAGCCGGGTGTTCAGTGTGATGCTGTGGCTAAGAAGGTGCATGAAGTCTTGGGCCATATAAATAGGTTTCTCATGTACAAGGAGGGAATTTTATCTTTGACACAGAACCACTTAGGTCACAGACAGAGAAATTCACATACCTTGTGATGCTGGATTTTAGAAGGGGGATTCCAGGGAAGATGAAGAGAAGAGTAGCCAGGATGGTAAAGACTTTGGAACAAATAGGTTATGCAAAAAGATGAAGTCTCCGATCATCCAGTTGCTTGAACACATGTTTAACTGTAAGCACATGTCTTGTCCCACTGAAGTCAAGCTAAGCATATGCTTAAATGTGCAGCTGGATCAGGACCTCTGAGGCAGGATCCTGAGAGTCTTCCCTGTCCTTCAGGCGATCCATTGTGCCATTATCAGCACTTGGGTTCTTAGTATCCTGGGGTACAAAACGTGAAATGTCATCCCCCATGTGTTCTCTTCTCCCTTACAAAGCCCATTGTTGCTATGTGAAGCATGCACAAACCCCAAATTGGCTTGTGGAGTATCGTTATTTTCCATTTTATATGCAAACATAGATAGAACATGCCTGCGATAGCCTCACCCTTTGCGTCAGTGTTGTGTTGGAGTGTGTGTGTATGTGTTTGCCTGTGACACCATGTGCTTATATGGCTGTGTTCACACAGCCTCCTTAGTTCGAAACAACGGAGGTTGTTTCGAAATAAGGTTTAGGCTGTTCACACGACACACAGTTGTTTCGAAACAACGGGTCCCGTTGTTTCAAAACAATGGCATTGTTTCGAAACAAGTTAAACCCCATGCGGGGACGAAACAACGTCGTTTTGAAACGATTGTTTCGAAACAACGCCGTGCAAACACGTTGTTTTGAAACAACGGTGACTTGTTTCGAAATAACTGTTGCCTGTACCTGCTATTTCGCTTTGAGCTTTTTTCCTTAATTTGAATTAACAAACTGTTAATTCAAATTAAGTTATTTCGAAATAAGGTGTTATTTCGATACAAGTTGTTTCGAAACAACCGTATCGAAATAACCCCCTGTGTGTGAACACAGCCTATGTGTCCATAACTGAATGTGTGTGTCGATTACACAGAAAAATGAGGAGGAAGAAGCAGATGCTGATACCACTCCGCATTTACAGTGGGGCGGGGAAAAGTGAGACAGACCCTGTGGGTTAAAAGAAGAGAGTTATTGCTGTCAAAGTAAAGATGCTGATGCCATTTTTCATTGTCTTAACCATCCAGTCAAAAACGGTGCCTCTTGATTCCCACAGCTGCTGTACAATGGAGACTCAGCCAGTTTCTCTGGGGATAAAACCTAATCTGAGAGATACTGAGACTGCAAAAGCTCTTCCTAAAAAAGACACAGTGAAAAGCCATCAGGTGCCCCACACCAGCCGATACCTGATATACTTGCCTGGGGTATTATTTCTGTCAGGCAGGCATTGTCTGCGCTGGCTCCCCTGAATGTTGTACTTGTTTCCAAATGCCAGTGAAGGACAATGGGGTGGGGAAAGGACACAAAGCAATGGTGAGCTCTGTCCCTCCAGACCTGAAAGTAAGTATCAAATGAGAAAAGTAAAATTCTGGGGAGGAGGGGGAGGGCGAGGAAGTACAGTGAGGAAAAAGTCTGTGGTTGCAACTTGCTGCACTGAAACTAGGTCATAGCTGTTGCATGACACCCAGAATTGACACGAGGTTCTTTGAGGTGATGATGATGGTGCATGTCATCCCCACCAGACATTTGACCATGGCTGCAGCTGAGGTGAGTGACCCTGCGTACATGCAAGAAAAAGGGAAATACACACGTGTGGTTATCATAGGCCATCAAAAGAGGAAGAGCAAGTCTGCATTCACTTCTCTTTGCTTCTACCACCTTCCAGGACTGCTTTATGGCTGACCACTATCACCCTATCTAAAGCCACTGAATCCTGGCTTGAACACCCCTCAGTCAGGTGTTTAGGGGCCTGAGATGTTTCTGTGTGACTTCTGGGATGTTTCTGGGGGAGGTCAGTGACGATCTAGCCCCTTGGAGGGCCTAGATCCCACCTTTGCTCACTTCCTTTTGTAAGCCACAGAATACAGCTGATTTGCCCATGGGGTGTGGCAGTGAAGGGGTTAACTCATCTGCGGCCCTATTTCTCCAATACTGCTATTCCCATTGTGTTTAGTGGGGCGGGTGGGGGCGCAGAGGGAGGTATGGTAGCAGGGAGAGAACCAATGAACATGAGTGGCTGAGCTGACCATTCTTGCATGGCAAATGTATTTCACAATGAGCCAAAAATCTCTCTCTTGCTATAAACTGGGGACCTATCAGTCAGAAATGCCATGGAGGAGAAAGACCTGAGTGGACTGGTTGAACACAGGCTGACTATGAGTCAGCCACCAATACGATGTGGCTGTGAAAAAGGCTAATGCAATTCTAGGATGCATTAGAAGAGATATTGCCAGTAGAGACAGGGAGGAGTACAAGGTACTGGTGAGACCTTATCTAGAATACTGTGTGCAGTTCTGGTCTCCTGTGTTTAATGAAGACGAATTCAAACTGAAACAGGTTCAGAGAAGGGCTACTAGGAAGATCTGAAGCATGGAAAATCTACCTTATAAAAGGAGACTTGGCTTATTTAGCGTAACCAAAAGAAAGCTGAAGGGAGATATGATTGTTCTCCAAATACACAAGAGGGATAAATACCAGGGAGGGAGAGGAGTTACTTATGTTAAGCATCAGTGTGGACACAAGAACAAATGGAGATAACCTGCCCATCAACAAACTTAGACCTGAAATTAGATGAAGGTTTCTAACCATCAGAGGAGTGAAGTTCTGGAACAGCCTTCCAAGGGGGGCAGCATAGGCAAAAAAACCTGTTTTCAAGGCAGCTAGATAAATTTATGGAGGAGATGGTCTGATATGATTCCGTACAATGGCATGTAATTGATCTAGCAGTAAACATCTGCAATGGCTGGTGATGGGTGCTAGATGCGAAGGACTCTGAGTTACTACAAAGAATTCTTTCCCAAGGGTCTGGCTGGAGGATCTTGCCAGCATGATCAGGGTCTAACTGATTTGGAGTCAGGAAGAATTTTCCCTTGTGTCAGATCAGCAGACCCTGGCAGCTTTTTGCCTTCCTCTGCAGCATGGGGCTTTAGTCACTTGCAGGTTTAAACTAGTGTGAAATGGTGGATTCTCTGGAAGTCTTTAAATCATGATTTAAGGACTTCAGTAACTCAATCAGCAGTGGGAAGTCTATTACAGGAGTGGGATGAGGTTCTATGACCTGCAACATACAGGAGGAGTGAGTCCCCCTTCAGATACAATGTACTAAAATCGTGTATAGTGGTTCCTGCCTTTCGGATAGTGATGGATGATCAGCCTCCACACATAGTAGGCTGGAAATGAGTAACACGGGGTGCATAACAGGCTGGAACTGCAAAAGGAGAGTTTTGAAATGGGGTTCTCTGTCAGGAATGAACCACTTGACTATCTAAGGCTGCGTCTACACTGGTGGCATAAGTCAACTTAAGCAACTCCATGGCCACGTTTGGAGTTCATTAAGTCAACTTAAGCACTTGCTTAAGACGATTTAATGGGTATGTCCACACGTCTCTTTTATTTCGAAATAACACTGGTTATTCCGAAATAAAAGAGATTAGGTCCACATGACATATTCTTATTTTGAAATGATGGGCTCCGTCATTTCGAAATAAGAGCCGTCATTTCGAAATAGCTTAAACCTTCTTTAAATCGAAATGGCTGTTATTTCGCAATAATGCCATTCGGACATGTTATTTCGAAATAACACTTTTGCCCTTCTCCTTTCCAGGGTGCCTTCCTTTTAGCCAAATTGGGTGGGGGCATGGCCCAAGGAGGGGGCCGTGTTGCCACACCTCCCATGGTGCCCCTCTCCTAAAGTGAAATAGCAAGTCCTGTGTTTGGACATGCTATTTTGCTTTGATCTTTTCCCTTAATTCGAATTAACTTATTTCGAAATAACTCATTTCAAAATAACGATGTACATGTGGACATAGCCAATAACTCTCACCCTTAAAGTCGACTTTAAGGATTAAGTCGACTTTGTTAAGTCAACTTAACAAAATGTGGCCATTAAAGTCAACTTAATAACGTCAACTTAAAGCAGGATAGCCATTTAAGTCAATTTTATAAACCTGACTTAAGCCAGGGGACCCATTTAAAGTCAACTTAATAAAGTCAACTTTAAATGGGTCTCTTGGCTTAAGTCGACTTTATAAACTCAACTTGAACAAATGGGGACTTTCTAAGTCAATCTTGTTAAGTCAACTTAACTGGACCCTCTAGTGTAGACATAGCCTAACTGTCTAGAAGTACAGCAACAGCTTGCCGTGGGTGTGTGCACGGCAGGCTGAATTTGCATGGAGAGCAGCATGTCCAAATCGTTGCAGTGGCCAAGATGAAGGAAATATGCCAGCAGATGGCAAGAATACATAGGAGGCATCTTAGATAAGATACCCCCAGAGCCCAGCAGTGGGTGCTGCTACAAGACTAGACTGGTGGCTTGAGAGTAATGGGTCGCAGCAGGCCTCTTTGGATATGCTCTTGATCAAAAATTCTTCACGCAACAGTCAGAGAGGAAATAAAAGGCAGCTTGCCTCACAAAGGGATTACACGAGTCTCTTTTTTTCCTCTCCCTCTCCTGCCTTCCTGCCAGCCTCAGCCAGTGCTTGTGGATACATCAGTTCTGCCACCCTCATAATGTCTGGCCATAAGCAGGGAAGAACCTGCTGTTTATTTCAAGCCTCCTGTTCCAGTCTAGTCTCGCTCAGGGAATTGTGTTTTAACCCTTACGTCTCCCATAGAGCTACACCTTGGTTTTTCCTCTGTCCATTCCTTTCTTACTCCCTCCAGAGGGATCTGTGATTATCTGAATGAATGGCTGGTCTCGGTCTCTTTTTTCAGTCATTTCAGAAAGAGAGATGGTTCTTTCTGTTCCCATGGTGCCCGGAGCTTGCTTGGTTCAAGCAGAAGGTTGTTTTCTGGAACTTTATTGAAGGCTCTCTGAAAGTCCAAACAAACATACACTTTAATCTGTGCAGCTCCTGCCAGGTGTGTATCTGCTTCAAACAGCCCTGCAGAATCCCAGTCCTCTTTTATGTCCATCTCTTCCATCTGAATGAAGTAGGAGAACAGCAGATCAGCTTCCTGCTTTCATTTGCACATGGTGCTTTTTGCCCAAGTTCTTCTCCCAGTGCTTCCTGGAATTGGTGCTGAGCCCATGCCCAGTTCAACTCAGCTGTTACCCAACAGATAGAGGTGTTAGACTGAATTTAATATTTTTAAGGTAAGGAACACCACCCCTCTTGTCGCAGGCTCACCCTTCACCTGTCTATTAAAGTGTGTGGGTAATATTTTGAATGAACAGAGAGAGAAGATTGAAAATCTTAATGACAATGGTTTATTAACAATACAGAAACAGATAGTGACATGGAAATTAATAGTATCAGAATGGCCCTTGCCAAAATCCCCTAAGTTCACTGACAACAGTAAACTTATCTGCAGTACTGTCCCCTCTCAGGGGTGCCGTCATCTACTATCCAGGTGACGACCAGATGTTATGAATTCCTGACCCCTGATGGACCTGAATTGACCAAAACTGAACAGCTCTGGAACAGGTGAGTACTTCAGGCTTCATCTTCTGATGGTCCCATGTAGTCTTGACAGAGCATAGACAGGTACGTGCACAATGCTGCTACTCTGACAGACAGCACTGAGGTAATGGGCTAGCAGGAATACATACAGTGGTTTCCCACCAAAAGTGCACACGGCCCTAAAGGCTTTGCATGCAATACTCTGGGCTTTGCACTATAGGTTTTCCACACAGCACCTAGGCTTTTGCGCACAGCCCACAAACCTTCTGCACACGTTACCAAATGTAATACCCACAGCTCCGAACCCCAAGAGGCTCAGCATGCCTCAGCTCTAGGTGCTATGTTTCCACCTACAGTTACAGACAGGAATTGTATTAACCCTTTATATGTAACAAATCTATGGAAACTACAGAAACATCCTTAATACAGCCCTTGCCAACAGTAGAGGCAAGAACTAAGGGTTTTCTACTAGCTCTGGGCTTGATTTAAAGCTCACTAGAGTCACCAGTGTGGTGGTCTTTCCACTGACTGCAACAGGCTTTTAAAGAGCCACTGGGAAAAGTCCATTCAGTTGGGGGCTGTAGTAATTCATATAGCACAGGGGGAAGAAAAGCAGCAGAGGGCTAATGAAACAGGAACAAATCTGATCAAGCTCCCCACAGCACGAGTGATTATAATGTGCAGTTTGATTTCTCTTTCTATAGCTCACTGAAAAACCACATCTCATAGAAAAATGAACAAGTCCTCGGAAGTTCAGTCTGTTTTTGAGGCGCATGATCTGAAAGGGAGGATGGGTCTAATATAACAGCGAGGAAAAGATAGAGCTGTTCTCATTTCTATTGGCTTCATAAGGGGAACTTCTGAAAGGATGCCAAAAGCAGTGTAGCACAGCCCAAGACAAATGCACTCGAGATGTAGTTACCCAATGAAATTTATGTGGCAGTGAGACTTCCAGTGAAGTAATGGTGGTGGCATGCCATGATGGTTCTGTAAAAGGGGAACATGATGAATCATTCTTGTGGCTAGATTAACGTGTGATGGAAAATCTGTTGACTGTACTGTGGCTACTCAGAGAGGCTACTGCTGAAGTTGCATTTCTGAGCCAAATGTCGACTGTTATGTTGTTGCTGTTGATGGAAGACTTCCTGCAAAGAGCATACAACCCCAAAAAACCTTGTCAGTTGCCAAAATGTTTCAGTAACAACCACACAGATCTTTTGACCCTTTTTGCAGGATCATTACATTTCTTTTGGCCATCTTGTTGTATATTGGACTTAGTTCTTCTGAACTTACTAATGGCAGTGGAGGTTCAAATGGTCAAAGCAGTAGCTCAGGGGACTGTGGGACAATAGTGTATTTAGCCTTGAACTTGTGCTTCAGGCAGAGATTTATGGATGCTTCTTGACGCAGCAGAGGAAGAGCAGTATGAACATACAACCGCAGAGCTGACCAGACAAGAAGGGCAAAATGCATCATAGCTGTCAACTTTAGATGACCCCAAAATAATCAACAAACCTGCCTCTCTGGAATATCAGGAACCCAAAGAAACCATCTGGCCCAACTTCATTTGGTTTTTGAATGGATTGGATACCATCCCAACAGAGCGTCTTGCAGTTCTAAAAGATATTTAGCACAGCAGAAGAGGTGATTCATCGTATGCTGTGGGTCATACAGTCTAGAGCTGGGATGACAGCTTGTCTTTCTCAGCTGCATTCTGACCATGGTCCACATCCAGTACAGATAGTCATTCAAGAGAAATGGTTGTTTTGAATAGCCTCAGAAGCACTTTCCCAAGGCTTTCAGAGTCAGATCATCAGTGGCTGTAAATCAATATTATTCACTGTATTAAAGTCAGTCGGGCCAGGCTGTTTTACACCAGCTGAGGCTCGGGCTCTCTGATACTAAAAAGTGAAATGTATAAGGGCTCTATTAATACAGCGTACCCAAAGATCCTGGAACCTGTTCGTTCCATTAGATGGGTGGCCCAGCATGATGCAGGTTCACATGCAAACTGTATAAATTTGAGTCAGGGCCCCTTACATGTTGCAACCAGTAGAATAGCCTGTGCCACCCAGTACTTAAAAAAAAAAAAACCAAATCACCCATTTTCCTTTAAAATAAAGCAATATTGTTTACATTGTATAGTGGGATGTTAAGTTAAGTGGTCAACCCTGGCATGACTCCATGGATTTCAATGTAGTCGCATTGTAGTTCGGGCTAATAAAACTTTCCCTGCCATCATGATGTATCTGATGCACCTGGGTGGAAGCTTATCTTGGTGTTCTAACTATGTTTGGAAGGTCTTCGTACAATGTTTCTGTTGTGGTGACTTCATTGTTCTTATCACCTTGCCCTTTTATAGTTTCCTCTATCACTGTTGTCTGTTTTTTGCTCTCTATTTCCACATGCATTTGGATAATCACCTTAAGACTTTCTACATTTCTAGCATTCTTGTTTATTTCCTGAACATGTCTCTAGATTTGGACAGGGCCCATGGCTTCCTATACCCAAGGGTTAGTTCCTCCCTTTATCTATGATGCAGAGCACTAGCTCTTATTTGAGGATCAACTCAACATTAGAAGCAGTTTTTTGTTTTGATACTTTTCCATCCCCATTGCCCTACTCATCTGTGAAGCAGCAGTTAAATCTAAACAGCTTTGCTATATCTTTCTTGCTTCTCCCCAACATCCATTCCCTTTGGCAGGTCTTTTTCTTTTCTCAGCCCTGGTCTCCCAAGATGGCATTGTCTAGCGTTTCTCCTTCACACAGGGCATCTGATCAGGGGGCTCTGTGGAGGCTGGAATATTTTGGATATCTCTGACGTTGTTCCCATACCAGCTGCTATTGTTCCTAGGGAAGTCTAAACATGGCTCCCAAAGGGACGCTGAGGGGAAATGAATCTCTCTCCTCCCTCCCCCAATCAGCCCCCCTGACCTCCTTCCCAAAAATAATCCCACATGGTTCCCTCACAAGGCAAATTCTTTCTGGATTATATTTTAATATCTGCAAAGCCTCAAGTTTAAACCAAAAACAAATGTGAAACCTTGAGTTTCCTTGAAGTGAAAATAAGAGAAACACCCTCTCCTGCCCTTGAGATCCTATGCGGGAGCCACATGAATGGCTTGGATGGCCTCAGATGACAGGCGTGCATGCCATGAAGACCAACAGGGATTGAGACATCACAAGCTTAAACGGAGAGGACTGGAATGAGGGGGCAGCAGAGGGACAGAGCATGGCAGGTTTTTCCTCTCTATTCCTTAAAGTTTCTTATTTGTACCTGTTTCTCATTCATGCTTTTGCCACGGGTCTGCCTGGCGAAAGCTAGACAACACTCCTGAGTGCCTGACAATAACCAGGGCAGCTTGTCCAGTCAAGCCTGTGAGATGGGAATTCAAGATACCTGTGTTCATCATCCGTTCCAGGAGATGGTACAAACCTAAGCCAGTGGTTTCCTACCTTTTCTGTAGCAGGGACCTTCTTCCCATCTAACTTGGATCTAGCTGACACCCCTCTTCCTCACTCCGCAGGATCCCCCTTCCTGGTTAGCAGCAGGGAAGTGCAGCTTGATCGCCTGACACCCCTCTATGACTCATCTCGGGGTTGCAAAATCCAGGTTGAAGCTACCTCATCTGAACTATGCCTAGCTTTCCTTCAAGCTCAGCTGTCCTGCACAGCCTCCTGAACTGAATCTGCCAGGTGGGGCTCACGTGCGTGTTTTAAACACAAATATCTCACATAAGTGCCTGCCAAATATTAGTTTGGTGAACTCAAGAAAGAAGAAGGCTGGGTTTCTCTGCTGCCCAATTCTGCTGAGTGGTTTGCTATGAATTCTGCAGTGATGTGCTTTCTTTCTCTCTTCCAAGGATGCTAAGGTGCTTTAATCCAAAGCTGAGCTCAGGGTAGAGGAGAATGTGAAAGCTGACAGCTGCAGGCCCTGCTTTTACCTGCACTTTTTCCTTTTGCCTTTGCTACAGTGTTTGATTTACGGGCCAAGGTGTTTACATCTAACTAGTGCAGTAAATACGCATCCACTCTGGCACATGCTCAGAACTGGTAGGAACAGGCAGCACGCTGTGATGTATTGCTGTGTTTTTCTGGTTTGCAAGTGAACAAGTGCTGTCTCAGAAGGGAAGTGGGGGGAGGATAATGTTATAACGATGGTTTCCTCCTGCTTCTTGGCTGCTAGTTTGAATCCAGCTCAGGACAGTAAGGAACAAAGGCAGTTCCTCTCAGATGGCTCTTCAGGGCCCCATGTGAAAGGAACTGGCTGTCTCAGTTCTGATTCCAATGGGCAGGTGTCCACATTGCCTCCATGGTTCAGGCACCCTGTCAGTTGGCAGTTTTAGAGCAGAGCTCTTATATCAGTGGCACTCAACCTTTCCAGACTATTGCATCCCTTTCAGCAGCCTGATTTGCTTTGCGACGCATACCCCCAAATTTTCACCTCACTTAAAAACTTCTTGCTAACAAAATCCAACATAAAAATACAAGTGTCACAGCATGCTATTACTGAAAAATGGCTTATTCTCATTTTTACCATACAATTATAAAATAAATCATTTGGAATATAAATATTGTACTTACAGTTCAGTGTATAGTCTATAGAGCAGTATAAACATATCGCTGTTGGTATGGAAGTTTGGTTTCTTCAGATTTTGCTGGGATTTTTATGTAGCCTGTTGTAAAACTAGGCAAATATCTAGAGGTGTTGATCAACCCCACTTCTGAAAGACCTCTACCTACCTTCCACACTCAGATCTCTGGCTGAGACCTACCATCTTTTAAAAATCTTTTCATCTGCCAATCTCAAAATGCGTTACAAAGGAAATCAGTTTGATAAGGTGACTTTTATCCTGGAACAGAGCACCCACACTTCTATTCTTGAGGCCTCAAAGAGAATAGGGAAGAAATGATCCCCACCTCCTTAGCAGTTTTTCCGCTGGGTCAGGGTTCAAGAACACAGTGTGGGGAGACTTAAGGTTGCAGTTGGTCACCCTGTGTAAAGGGGATACTGTATACTCTGTGAATAAAGAAAGAAGATTTTATTATTAGGTGCTTTCAGTACAGCCCCTTTCACAAGCATTAAATCTTTTTCCATCTTACCTTTTGGCACGCGTAGCTACGATTAATGTGATTCTAATGGAAGAATGTGTGACTCCCTGTGGGACCTTGAGAAAGACACTTAATCTCTGCCTGCCTCAGGTCCACATCTGTGAAATGAAGATAATGATGTTTCCTGTCTCCCTCTCTTCATAAAATCATAGGATTGGAAGGGACCTCATAGGTCATCTAGTCCAACCCCCTGCCAGAGGCAGGACCACTCCCACTAAACCATCCCAGTCATGGTTTTGTCCAGCTGTCCTGTTATAACAGAGTACTCAGCCTTGGAGCACATATTCATACATCCCAGTGCACCTCTTACATCTCTGAGGCCTGCGACGACTACGACCTGTCGTCTCATGGCACAAGACTACGAGCAAATATCTGACCTACAGATAAAGGACATAGATATAAGGATTGTGGCCTTGTAGGCATAGGGAAGGGAGGAGAGACACAGTGTTAAGACCCATGATTAAGAGAGCTCTGATTCTGGTCTCTTCATCTTAACCAGGAAGGTTGTGTGTCTTCCCCATACAGTGGGGAAAGCCTTGAGTGGTTAGCCCCCAGTATTTTGTGTGTTTGCTCTCATTTGCAAATAAAACTTGAACAGGTATTGGGAGCTTTAGGCTGCCTTCCGTGGCCAACACAATGGCTTCCACTTTTCTGATTAAATTAGAAGCTATTTGGCCATGGGCTGTCTCTTAACAACTGTATATACAGCACCTAGCACAATTGGGCCCCAATCTCAGTTGTGCTCTCAATATGCTGCAGTGGTTTAAATAATAATAGCCCCCAATGAGCACTCAGAAACACAGCCACCTCAGAGCAGGGGTAATGGCTGCACATTTTGGTCTAGAAATCTATGGGTACAAGAAATTATTAAATCTGTGCAGGGCAGGGATGTGTGCCCATTTCTTCAAAGGTTTTCATTCAGCTACACTTCAAAAACCATCCTTTTTTTGAAGAAATTTTCTGAAAGTTCATCTGGTTCCTGTGTGGCTTTGTTCTGATTTGTTTGTGTTTGCGGTCCCAAAGGACTCTTGCTTCCATTCCTGATGAGCCACCATCAGGCCATTCTATAGCTCTGGTGGATTCGAACGGAGGGAAGAACTTGTCATAAAAGACTCTAACTAACTCCCTAGGGGCTTTAAACAAATATAATTTTAATGCCGTTTCACAACTGGATCCATGTGCTTCTCAGCTAGCCAGAGCCATTAAAAGCTGTGTTAAAGTATGTTTCTGTTGTGAAACTATTTCAGTGCCTGCCAATATAACAAGAACAGATATTGACTTACAAGCATTCTATCTGCATTTAAAAGACAGCAGTACTTTTTCACCCTCAAGCCTTTCTTCGCAATAAATCCCTCTCTAATGCAAACAGCATATTTGCAAGTAGACGTGCCTTAAGGAATGGGTGTGCTCACTTTAATGACTGCAGGGACTTGCTCATCCTTGCTATAGTTAAGTACAACTATGGCAGGGGATTTGCCTTCACTTGCACTCACACATAGTCAGAAATTAGTGGCTTTTCTTTGGATTTCCCTGAGAAGCTTGATTTATGTCATAGGATAGCCGCTATATTAACTCACGTGCGATCTGGATCCAGCCATGTTCTGCCTTTATCTTTCTCTGATAAATACAAGATCAGTTTCCAGCAGAACTCTTCCAGGAAGACTTCCACCTGGGACAGCAGCCTTCAGTGACCCACCTCAGAGCCTTGGTTGGAATCAGGTTTGTGTTGGCTGGCGGGCTGCGCTCACAGCGGGGACTTTTACACTTTTCATCAATTTGCTTGGGTGAGCAAACCCTCTCTGCCACGACAACTTTAAAAATGAAAGAAAGAAAGAAACTGTTTTCAACTTGAAGCTGCTCCTTGAATTGCCATTTCAAACACATCACTGAGATGTTTGTGAAATGCAACCACAGGCTTCTCACTAAGAAAGTTGAGGTATAAACACATCTTTCCTGGTGATGAAATTATTTCTTATCTTTGTGTTTTATAGTTATAGCATTAAAATTTATTGTCAATGGTAATATTGCAATTTTTATTTTTGTTTGTTTTACATAGCAATAAAATTTACTCCCAACCATACTACTACAATTTTTTATGTCCTTAAAACCTGCCATAAATTATAAACATAACACTAGAATGCCTGTAAACATATAAATGTCCTTCTTGGAAAAAGTGGGCTTTTTTTTCCTATCATAGTGGGACCCAGGTTCTTCAATAGAGTGATTGGTGGGATGTAAGATACAAAAGATTGGGAACCACTGCCCTTGATAATTGCACAGACTGGCTGCAAGCTACCTAGGAGGTCATGAATATTGGGAGAAGAGGAAGGATCTGTCCTTATGAAGGATGGGGAGAAAAGAGGAGGAGTTAGTAGTAACCCCGCTTTCGATTATGCTCTTCGTGGAGAAGACAAGTAGAATCATAGAATCATAGGGTTAGAAGGGACCTCATGAAGTCATCTAGTCTAACCTCCTGTGAAGAAGCAGGGGCACTCCCACTAAATAATCCCAGCCAGGGTTTTTTCTAACCGAGCCTTAAATATCTTCAAAGATGGAGATTCCACCATCTCCCTAGTAACCTATTCCAATGCTTCACCACCCTCTTAGTCAGAAAGATTTTCCTACTATCCAACCTTGACCTCCTCAGCTGTAACTTGAAATCATTGCTCCTTGTTCTGTCCTTTGTTACTACAGAGAATAGCGGAGCTCCCTCTTCCTTGGAGCATCCCCTCAAGTAGTTGAAGGTTGCTATCAATCCCCCCTTAGTCATCTCTTATTCGGGCTAAATAAGCCTAGTTTCTTCAGTCTTTCTTCATAAGTCTTGTGCTCTACCTCCTTGATCATTTTGGTTGCCCTCTGCTGGACTCTTTCTAATTTGTCCACATCCTTTTTGAAGTGGGGTGCCCAAAACTGGACACAGTATTCCAGGTGGGGCCTCACCAGTGCCAAATAGAGGGGAATAATCACATCCCTCGATCTGCTGGCAACACTTTTACTGATGTAGCTTTTGTGAAGTTCACAAGATGATCTTGTGCTTTGCCCACAAGGGCAAGAGTGTAAATATTGTCAGAGATATTGTGCTGAGTTTGAGACACCATGGTTTCCCAGTTGTACTGATAAGAAAAAACATTGTCTTCTATGGGGGTATGTTGTTAACTCCACCCCTTGCTTTGTAATTTCCTTGATTAGGCACACTCGTCTCCCTCCATCCTTGGATTGCCCTTCTCACCCTCTGTATATGGGGTCTTTGGACAAAAGGGTGAAATCTTGGTCAAAACTTGCACTGATTCCATGAGCCAGGATTTCACTCACAGTGCCAAATTCCCTCTGGGTGTAAATTGGCATTGAGGTCGACGGAGCTTCACAAATGTTTCGCATAGGACGCATAGGAAAGCAGTCGCTGGTAAGAGTGTCTGGGAACTGTTGTGAAGAAATGTGGAAGAATGCATCTTATTCATCTTCTTATGCTGATCTTTTCAAAAAAGAAAATATACACACTCCACACCATGGTGGAAGCCAAGGCAGTCACAGTGACCATCTGCATTAATTTAGTGAAGCTGTTTTACAGGAATACGTGCAAGAGGAAGAATACAGTTAACCTTCCAGCTGCCTGGAAGTAAGACACAATGGTGAGCTATGAGATGAACAGATCCCTTAACCTAAGGCACTTCCTCTACTTCCCTCATTGCTGTTTTTGCATGGGGTGATGCAACCTTTGTAGGTGCTATCTGCTGAAGATCAGCATCTGCTAATCATGGAATAAGGGGAAGAATTAAACAGGTTTCAGCTGTGTGTTATTTCTACAGTGGTCCCTGGAACAGCCGGAAGAAGATGTCTAATCTCTTTCAACCGTTTCTCATTAGGGGGAGAATGTCTCCTTTTAACCTCTCCCACTCTCTTTGTCCTACAGTGGGTAAGAGCTGTCTGCACCTCTCCCATAGCATGCTGAAAGGAGCTGATCCCAAGCAGATCATGCTGGGAGGCAGATGCAATGCCTCTGTCTCTCCGGTTGGATGACACGATTCTGTTCTCAACTCCTTTTTCTATTAACTCATTCTATTTTCTAGCGTCAGCTTTTAATTTCCAGTTACATTTGAAAATCACGTAGGCTCCAGCCCCAAGCACTGAATAATTTCAGCCGAGCAATTAACAGCAGTGAATGGAAACCAATTAGTGTTCCACTTTGGAATTCATGCATTGTGCCTCTCATTGTATATTTTTGCCTTAAAAGGGGGCCAGCATGTTGCTAGCAGAGTGAGGGCCCCTAATCACAGAGCGGGGCTGACATTTGCACTGCGTTAGTCATGCTACATGTCGACATTTTTGTGAGCTTTCCAGAAACAGAAATTCTAATGGGATGTTTTAATCCTATCTTCAACCCCCCAACTCCCACCCCTCCTCCCTTCATCACACAGCAATAGCAGGCTCTCTTTTTTCCCAGTAAAGAGCTCACTGAAATCGTGCAAAGTCCAAGCAGTTAGATGCCTGTTTAAATGAACATCACACAAAAATGGAACTGTTACTTTATTCCCCTTTGCAAGGGGAATAGGGAAGGGAGAGACAAATTATGTAGTTTGCAATGGGGAAGGGTGTTGCTGGGACCACGAAAGATAGGCATAGGAAACAGCTGAGCAAATGTCACCTCACCAGTTCACCTAGTGGTGCGCCCCTGTTTTCAGTCCTTTGACAAATCAGAAACTACCCAACTGGGGGCCTGGAAGATGCCAATAACCATGGGAGCCTGGAAGAAAAACCAGTTATTCCAGGGAGCTGTGAGTAGCCAACATTTAGAAGTAGTTTGTCCAGAACATAATGAGGATCCAGGGACATACATGTTGACCCCACTTACATGAAGACCACTCGCAACTGTAGCAGCTAAGCCAGCTTTAGGCCTACCCAGTATTTCCGCCTGATCCCAGCACAAACTGTGGGGATTTTCAAGTGGAAACTCTAGCAATCTGGAGTAGAGACCTGACGTTTCCTCAGCTTTCTGCAGTTGACGTGTGCATAAGGAACAGGCAGGAGGTGCATTTTCCTGTGGGATGGTACTCAGGGGTGTGACACTGAGGTTTATTTCAAGTGGGGAAGAGCTACCAGTGGGATTCCCATGATTCTTTCAGCCCAGTTCATTCCTGCCCCAGCGTTATGGCTCATACAAGGACTAGGGATGGCACTGTGTGCCTCCCCGACTTAGGCGCTGCCAAGGGAGAGGCTAAGACGGCCCTAACCTCTACCTCCTTCATGAGGCTTGTGGTACAGGACCAACCCAGCCATGCCACAGCCCACTCCTTCCTCTCACAATATGTCCCTATCTTGCCCAAATGTCCCCTGCACCAGGAACTTCTGTAGGAGTGGTGCTGCAGGGGTCTGCTGGGCCAATGCTGCTTTTTGTTCACCGGATGGAGGATGGGGCTGAACCTGTGTAGTTTCTATGATGTCTGTCCGTCGAATTCTAGCCTCCCTTCCACGCATGAAACTCCACTGACATCAAGACTGAGGTCTGAACATAACCCGCCCCTCTTCTTGGCTTCCTCTTGCTCTGGGAAGGGTTTAAAGAGGCAACAATCTTTTAAGCATTTAAAGAGGAAAAGAGACTCTTGCTTAGTGGCAGGGCAGGGGCCTGAATGGCGAGCAGGAAGCAGACAGCAGCCTCCCTTTGCCAAGAGCTGCAAACAAGTGGCAGAGAAGAAGGCAGGGCAAGTACCAAGTGGAGTGGATGGATGAGGCCACCGAGGGACAGTGGTAGGTTCATGGCGAGCTCTGAACAGCAGAAAGGAACTTTTGAATTAGCCCCAAAGAGGGAGAGGAAGCCAAGGAAAGAGACAAAGGACAGAGATGCTGCTGTGAGTTGCATTTGGAAATCACATGTGGAAGCTGCACCCATTAATTGCACCTTCATAAGTGACAGTACCAAGACAATTTTTAAAAGGGATAGCCGTGTTAGTCTAGTCCAGTGAAAAAAACAACAAGGAGTTGTGTGGCACTTTAAGACTAACAGATTTATTTTTTGCATGAGCTTTCGTGGGAGAAGATCCCACTTCCTCAGATGCTTTGAAGACAGCATCTCCGGTGATCAGCGTCTTTATATCACCACAGGCAGCACACAGCCTTATTCAATGATTGTGCATGGCAGCTGCACCCAGAAACAAGCCCAAAGCAGGAACTGCACTGAGTGGCATCGGTTCTGCCTTCAGTCGCATGCACGTAAATGAGAGCAGAACTATCAAATGCATGGTTTAAATGAAGCATGCATGCAGAGTTTGCATCCCTCCAGTTCTCTGGGGATGTGCCTCAGGGTCTCTAGTTTGCCTCATTACTAAATAACTTCGGCAGCTAGTAATAACATTGAAATCTGAACTATTCAAAGCACTGGGCAAGCATTCATGGATGAAATCCCATAACCTTTCTGCTGGACATTTATAGTTGCACTTGATTTACATATCAAGTGACCTGAGACACAGAGTGGTTGAGGGAGTTGTTGGTCAGTGGAAGATCTGGGCATTCCCTGGTTTGCAGTTCCATGCTGTAACTCTAGATCCTTGACCTACCAGGACAATGTCAACTTAAAGCAGTGGTTCCCAACCTTTTCAGTACCACGCCACACTTCAATAAGACAAACAATTCCACAGCGCACTCACTTTTTTCAGTTGAAGTGATTGCTCATAAACATCACATTTATTTACATTTTTTATGGTCTTACGAGAGAGGCTTGCAACATAGTGCATACAACAAGCTAAAGAAGGCTCAAAAGCATTAATGTGTCAAAGCCACGGAAAAAAATAAATGTCAACTCAGTTTTGCCCTTTGGCCACCTGTGTGTAGAACGTTCATGTGTTAGACTCGAAAGATGGATACCTCGCTTTTAATTTGATGAGTAATTTTCACACGTTTTATGAGTTGTAATTTTGGTTGGATCACATATTGCTTAAGATGAACTCATGTTCGTTTTACATTAATTTCCATTACCTTTGTATGAAGTTTCATGGCACACTTGAGCAGACCTCACAGCACAGCAGTGTGCCACAGCACACTGGTTGAAAAACCACTGGCTTAAGGCACTGTGCTGTATGGGATCGTAGGAATTACTAGACCAGATTGGATAAACAGTGCATTAGCCTGACCCTCCCTGCTAGTGGCCAGCACCAGCAGCTATAAGGGTAACATAAACCTCTACAACGGACAGAAGGCAGTGGTTTAAGTCTAGCAGGGAAGTAATTTTCCTAACCACATGCAGTTACTTATCAGCAAATGTCTAAAGCCTGGGGGTTTATTCCTTATCAGTATCTACCCTCTTTCATGGAACTGCAGATGTTCATGTTATTCATGAAAGGCTGGCTTTTCAGAGGGGTTTCAGGGAGTTAGGTGTCCCTCTGAAATCCAGTGGGATTTGGGACCCTATCTCTTATATTTATAGGTTCCTTTGAAAAGTCCAGCCATACTTTCTAATCCCATGCTGAATCCCATAAAATCTTGGCCTCAGTAATATATCTTGTGGCAATGAGTCCCATAAGTCAATGAAATGTTGTGTAATTAACCATTTTCTTTTACTGTCTTAACATGTGTGTTGTCTTTTAATTTCACTGCATCAAGACCATACTGTGGGCGCCCAGAACAGACCATCCCAAAAATATGCCAAGGTTCATATATCTGCTGTCAGCTGAGGTGGAAAGATTTTGCCAGTGGGACACAATCCACACGCAGTCTGATGTCTCCCAGCTACTCCAGTCTCATCCTCTCCCAAGAGGAATTTCTGCAGGGAATAGCACAGAAATGTTGGCTCTATTCACTGAGCATTTTTTTAGCAGGAGGATGGTGAAGAATCCTGAATTTTGTGTGGAGGTGTGAGGATGCTCCAGTTCCAATCTCTCCCAGCAGGAGTCACTGTTGGGAATGGTGTAAATGTGCAATCTGTGAAATTGGAATTAGTGATGCCCATATAGTTCTTGCAGGAAGGCTTCCCCCAACCCTCCACTCTCTGTTTTGGTAGCTTGCATTGTATTTTTAAAATCAAAAATTAGTTTCCCCCAGAAAGGAAAGAACACATACAAGCACATGCTTCTTGTGCTGGCAAAGACCGGGAGGTGCAATCTTGGCCTTGTCACCAAGAGAGCTGGAGAGCAGCATTAAATCAGTTGGGGATGTCCTAACTCCCTCTTCTTTTCCCCTTTCTCCCTATTTAACTTTCTTCCCGCGCCGAAATGGCGCTGAATAGTGAGCATGAGAAACCAGGCTGAGCGGGGATGGCCCTGTGCCCCTCGCTTTCTTTTGGGATCAGCGTTTTGGCGGGGCCATTTGTGTTCCCCAGCCAATCTGTCCTGGCAACAATGAGGGCTATAATCTCAGGGCAAGGGGGTTGTAAACCTCACCACACGGAGAAGAATGCGGAGGGAGGGGGCGGGGAAGAGAACCATCCCCTCCCATTGCTGCCATCACCAAAGGAAAAAATTCTTAGACCTGAAGGAGTCACCACTAAATTCCATTCAACTGACAGAAAAGAAATCAAATCCTTTTAAAAAGAGCCCACTTTCACCACAAGAATGCTCTCTGGGCCTTTTGTCGCGCTGCGTTGCTTTCTTACAGCAGTGCTGAGGAAGCTGCTCCAATACATTAACCAGTTTAACTTGCTCGTGACCCCCTCTGCCCAACGCACAATAAGACTCTTCTGCTTTTTTCTTGACTCCTTTTCAGTCGCTAAATCCCCTGCTGTTCCTCCGCTCGCTGTGTCTCTTTCTCAACCTTTCTCAGGCTTCTCCTTTAGGCTGATGAAATAATAAAACTTTGCATTTCTAAAGCGTGTTCCTACTGGGATCTCAAAGCGCTTTATGTTGATCTCACCACACAACGCCCCTGCGAGGTGGGTAAGCATCACGGGCTCCATTAGACATATGTGGAAAGCAAAGGCAGGCAGGACCAGAACGTGACTGGGGCCTATGTGTTTGCCCCACATTTCATCAGTGACAAGCTGGAAACAGAATGCAGGAGTTTCGATCACTTTCCTGCCACAGCACAATGAGAAGTTAACTAAAATCAAGAGCGGATAATACAGAAGTTTACATTCTAACTGTAATTAATCTGAAGGCTTTTACGATAGCCAAAGCAGAAAAAGTTCATTACCAAGGAAACAAGGAGTCCTGTGGCACTTAAAGACTAACAAATTTACTTTTTGCATGAGCTTTCGTGAGAAAATCCCACTTCGTCAGATGCTTTGAAGAAGTTCCTTCATCTTCAAAGCGTCTCATGAAGTGGGATTTTTCTCCCATGAAAGCGCATGCAAAAAAATTAATTTTTTAGTCTTTTAAGTGCCATAGGACTTGTTTGTTTTACTAAACTAGACTAACATGGCTACCTCTTTGGTTCATTACCAGAGGAGGAAGAAAAAAGATCATTACCAAAGGAGAAAGAGAGAGAGAAAACCTCTGAAACTTGACAAGGAGTCCTAGGCCACTTTTATAGACTAACAAATTTATTTATCACATGAGCTTTTGTGGGGCTGATGAAGTGAGATTTTTCTCCCATGAAAACTCATGCAATAAATAAATTTGTTAGTCTTTAAAAGTGCCACAAGACTCCTTGTTTGTTTTGCTGAACTAGACTAACACAGCTACTCCTTTGGAGCTTCTGAAACTTGTTATCTTGTGCTCCCCTTATGGTTGATGTATCCGCCTGTTGTCTCTTGTCTTATACACCAAGGGTAACCTCTCCAGGGCAGGGACCAACTTTCTATGTGTTAGTACTAGCACCTAGGCCAGGGACTCCAGGTGTTATTTCATACAAATATAATAATAATAATTAATAATAACATAGTGATTAATGTGTTCAGGAGAGACGCTTTTGAAGCTATGCCCAGCGAAGCATGTAAGCTGTTCAGAGAACACATACCAAGGACAGCATTTCTCACGGATGATCTATTGACTTTTATTATTATGGGTTTCCTTGCAATTTTGAATAATTCTGGGAGATGACCAACTCCTCCTTCAGGAACCCAGACCTGACTTTCCTGAGCTGAGGTGGGAAAACAAGTCCCCTTCAGGAGGACATTTATGTGTTGTGGATGAGGATCAAATCAGAAGAGAGATGCCCGAAGAGGAAGTCTGTGGAGTGCAGCCTGTTCCCCAGGGAGTCATGCTGGAACAGAGCAGTGCAAAAGAAAAGCAAAGAGTCTCATCTGCCAGGCTAAAATAACCACAGTTGGCATCAGCTAGCTGACCCCTAACCTTGATGGGAAGGTTTTCTTCTGCAAACAGCTGAATGCACCAGCCACTCCCCTGCAACAAACATGGCCAGAGGCTCCAGTAATTAGTTAGCAGGGTGCCCTGAAGACTGAGAGCTTTGTCTGGGTGTTAGCAGTGTTGAGACTCTGCAGACTCCTGACACGTCGGGTAGTGGACAGACTCCTTATTGTTGCTGTCATTGTGCAGTGACTGCTGGCATGGAAGGCAGGCTGGCAGCTGTACAGCAGCTGGCCTGCCAGGGACCTGAACATCTGTCTGCAGTGCTGATCCCCAGCCACTTCCGAGACCTCAAGAATGGAAGAGCAGCTGGCTGGAGAGAAAGTGCACTTCCTCCCTTTTGGCTCCTTTAAAAAGGAGCTCTGTCTTTATTCAAGCTCTTGCCTATGGGACTTTTCAGCAGCTTCTTCACAGGAAGCTTCTCTGCACTCAGCTCAGAGACCAAAAAAATTCATCTAAACCCCAATCTGCAGAAATAACGTTTACCTAGGAGTTTGGGATTTGGTTACCGGGTTTGTTTGGTTTGATTTCTGTTAAAAAAAAAGAGGCTTCTTTGAGGGTTTTCTTGATGGGTGCCTCCTCAGACTCTCTCAGTGCCATGCAAAACAAACCCATGTCTAACGGCTTCCTGTGCATTCCCTGCAGCAGGAACATGATTAAAAGGTTGACCAGTGCAATGTATAGCATAAATATGGGAAAATGCAAACAGCCGTGCTTGCCTTGGAAAATATTCTCCCTGTCTTAGTCTCCATTGGTATCATTAGCAATGTTTATACAGCACCAGAGCTGACCATGGCATCTGCCAGTAGTAAAACAGCGAATTGGACAAGGTCCCTTCCCCGAAGAACAATAGTTTATTATTATTTGTCTTATGGTGGTGCCACAGACCCCAGCCAAACTCAGTTTCTTTGGGCCAGACACAGTACAAACACACTGAGACCAACGAAAGATAAAACAGAGGCAAGCCTACAAACATAAGGTTAAGGGCAAAGGCAGGAACAGAAACCAGCTGTTCTACATAGCTGGCTCACATCCTAGTCACTGGACCACTCTGCCTATCTACCTAGCAACAAATTCCAGTAGTAAATCCAGAAAGGATAAAGATAATTAAATGCCAGTAGCAGTACGGCGCACTTTTCATTCGCAGAGCTCAAATAGCTTCCCAAAGGATCAGCATCATTGTCTATATTGCGTGCATGGGGAACTGAAAGCACTAGAATGTGTTTGCAAAAATTTCTCACCATCTCAGTTCCGCTGTGTGGGCAGAGCCCCAGGTGGCAGCTAGTGTTCTTAGCACCAGGTCGTCTATCCTTACTCAGAGCAAGAGAACATGACACGGTTAAAATGCCCATGGGCGCCATCTATGCAAGCAGAGACGGTGGGGAATCAGAGCCAATGTCCTGGTACAGACAGAACACATGGAGATTAACCTGTGGTTTTTCCCAGGCTCCGAAAGACAAGGATGAGAAGAACAAAACCCAAATTCCCAGCTCTATCCTCTAAACTGAAGTTTGATCAATGAGAGATGACTGTTGATGCAGGGGAATAGTAATAACAGCCTTAGAAGCAGCCGATGAGAAACTTTCCGGTTTGAATTGAGTGTGTGATCAGGGTGGTCCGCTTCATGGTAACCTCTTGGATACAGTTGTGAGAAAAACTTGCTACTGTGCCCAATTCTGCCTTGGTCTTTGCTAATCGGTGTCTCTCTGCATTAGCTGTTCTGCCTGTCATAATAAATTAGGCAGAAATTGAAAAGTGGGAGAAATGGAAACCAATGAGGTAATTTAACTTCTAACAAGGTTGTTCCCTGTTTGGTCTGGTCACACTACAGTGCCATGTAGGAGTCCCAGATCAACACACAGCTTTACAATCTCGAGGTCTGGGGCCAGCAAGAACTGGCCAGAAGCCAGGGAACTCCCACACAGGGAAGCAGGGAACAGCACCACAGAAAAAGATACTATGGAGACGAGCGTCTATTCAGTTAAAGATATTGCCATACAGGAACAGAGGAGAATAGTGAGTCTGGAATACAGAGGGACTGAACAGGCGCTATAGACGCTATTCAGCATCACTACAGAGGTCATTAAGACTAAAAGGAAGATACCTTTGTCAAACAGTAGTAAGCACAGAGACGAGGGTGAAAGACTCACTGGAGACTAGCGGCTACTGGAAGTGGGGAGGCAAGCGGATTGCTCAGACTCCAGACACTTTGGTGAAGAATGTGTTGGTGTACCACATGCAAAAGAGGAAGGCAATTTTTTCGCTGCCTACTCTGAGATGCCTCAGGGGAATAATGTCTACAAATATTGAGAAATGCCTCCTGTGATAATATTACTCTATTCCTGACAAAGCCACGCAGACAAAGCTAAGCAGATGGGGCAATACAGCTGGCTCTGTGAATGATTTTCACATCTTTCCTCTGTAAATGTATAACTATTAAAGCAGGGCTCCAGTACGAAACTTAAATCTGGACTTCAAAAGCTCTTCATTTCAAAGGTATTCAGCCCAGGAGTTTGGTTTAGTCCCATTAAAGAAAGGGTCTATTTGGAAAATTTAGATCTGGCTCCAAGTTTACGTTTTTAAAACCTCCAACATTCAGGGGGCTTCAGCTCTGATCTGGTACATGCTCATCTCTACCTACCTTACTAGTGTTTCAACGTCAAAAAGTGTGCTGGGAGCGTTACAGAACAAATAAAAAGACCTGCTCTGTGCCCCCAGGAGCTTACACCTTAGGGCCCTGATCCAGAGGGGTGGGCTCGGCTGGCAGGACCAGGAAGTAGCTTTACATGTGATGTGACAAGCAGGAAGGACTGGGGTGGAATAAGACAAGTATTACAGTAAAAAGCTCACATGGTGGCTTAAGATGTTTCCATATCTTGAGCCTACAATTTAAAATAGTTTAGAACTATTATGGACAAATTCCAAAGGGTTAGTCGTGTTAGTCCAATTCAGCAAAACAAACAAGTTCTGTGGCACTTTTAATAACTAACAAATTCGTTTATCACATGAGCTTTCATGGGAGAAAATCCCACCTTGTCAGAGACTTTGGAGATGGGGGAACTTCAATTTGTTACTCGTTAAAAGCACCACAGGATTTCCTGTCTGTATAGCTATTAGCATGATATTTATACTTATCATTTAGCTCACTTCCTGGGGCACGGGGTATAGACCAGTGGTTTTCAAACTTAGGGTCGGGACCCAGTACTGGGTCGCAGCTCCTCAGGCAGTGGATGGCAGCATCCCTTTCTGCCACTGCCAAAAGACTGGAATGCATTGCTCAAAGACGTAGATGCTGGGTCATGAAATTGTATTAGTCCTCTGCACAGGACTGGGTTTTTGGACCAGTATTCTCCCCGGGACTTGAAATTAGCAGGGCTGTACAGGGAGGTGAAGGGTGTGCTCACTAACTTGGTATAACATCGTTACTAGCTGACAACAGGGGGTGTTGAGAAATTCAGAGGGGGAAATCCCTGGTCCAGACCAAGCCCACCAAACGCTTTGCCTTAAAATAGCACTGCCAGGAGGGAAAAAAGCTCTTCCAGCAACCTTCCCCACTTGCTCAGCACCTTGAGACGTGGCTCTGTAAACATGCACCAAGCACGGCTCCTGCCTTGTCTTAAGGGAAGCTCTTGTGGACCTGCCCTGCAACTAGGGTTACCTGATGTCATGCAAAAGGAAGACATGTCCTCCTTTTTAGCTTCATCGCTTCCCTTTTACCTTCACATCCTCCATCCGGCAGGCATTTTAAAAAATATGATTTTGTCTGGCTTTTTACTTACTGGGGTTAAAGTATGCTGGAACACCCTATTTTTAGGGGGAAGCATTCCAGGCCCCCCTAAAACCAGAAGACTATTACATTAATACTCCATTTTCTCCATGTGTCCTTCAATGTCCTCCTTCTTGTACTTCCCTATCTTCCTTTCCAGGCTTTGATATCTGGCCAATTTCCAACGGGGTAGCCGCGTTAGTCTCGTCCAGCAAAAAAAAACCAAAAACCAAAAACCAAAAACCAAGGAGTCCTGTGGCACTTAAAGACTAACAGGTTTATTTTTCACATGAGCTTTTGTGGGAGAAAATCAGAGAAATTGTTGAAAAGTTTTTAACTGTGCATAAGCAAAGTGCCAATAACCAAAAAACACAAGGAGTTGTGTGGCTCATGAAAATGATAAATATGTTAGTCTTTAAGTGCCACACAACTCCTTGGTTTTTGGTATCTGGTAGCTCTGTCTTTGGCAGGCTAAGAAGATTAGGGTTCCCAGCTGTCAGGCAAAAGGAGAACATGAGGCCTCTGTTTGGAACACCCTATTTTTAGGGGAAAGTATTCCAGGAGGACCTCCTAAAACCAGAAGACTACGACATTAATAGGACATTTTCTCCATGGATCCTCCTTTTCCTCCTTCCCTGGCCTCCTTGCCAGGCTTTGGTACCTGGTAGCAGGAAAGTTCACCCACCTTCCAAGCATCTGAGGAAGTGGGATTTTCTCCCACAAAAGCTCATGCGAAAAACAAATCTGTTAGGCTATGTCCACACAAATTGCCATTTTGAAATGAGTTATTTTGAAATAAAGTCCTTATTTCAAAATAAGTTAATTCGAATTAAGAAAATGTTAATTCGAATTAAGGGAAAGCCTGCTTTTGAAACAGCTGTTATTTTGAAATGGTTATTTCGAAATAAGGCTGTTTGGACATGTTGTTTCGAAACAGTTGTTTCAAAACAATGGTGTTGTTTCAAAACATGTCCAAACGGCCTTATTTTGAAATAACCATTTTGAAATAACAGCCATTTTGAAATGAATGGGTTTTAAGCTGTTTTGAAATGATGGAGCCAGTTGTTTTGAAACAAGGGAACATTGTGTGGACATGCTGGTTTTTCAAATCAAATCATAAGGCTGGAAGGGACCTCATGAGATCATTGAGTCCAACCCCCTGGGAATTGAACCCAGGACCATCTGTATGTTAAGCAGAGGTGCTAGCCACTACACTGTTTTTATTTCAAAACAACCTGTGTTGTTTCGAAATAAAAACCTTGTATGGCCATACCCTTAAAGTGCCACAGGACTCCTTGTTTTTTTAGGAGGGATCAAGCCAAACTTGACCGCAGCCTCCTACAGTCCCTCTAAGCTGTGCGCATGCACGCACACACACAAGTTGTGAAGCCCGTGCCTGTAACCAAACAAAGCACGCCCCAAAAAATTCAACAGGGCTAATATTTTTGTGCTACGTTCAGAAGCCAGTTTCAAGCAGCATGTCTCAATTAACGTTTTGTAACTTAGAAAATCATTTCCAAATTTAGATAGCATTTGCATCCTACACTTCCTTGCGCTCACACCTTTGAACGCACCCACTGGAGTGCAAACAAATTTGGAGGCCCGTTCTGCAAATAGGCA
Source organism: Podocnemis expansa (assembly GCA_007922195.1). NCBI lineage: Eukaryota > Metazoa > Chordata > Testudines > Podocnemididae > Podocnemis > Podocnemis expansa. Next base: position 4,228,621 of record ML682016.1, on the reverse strand, counting down.
CCAAGGACATTTTTGGTGCGCACAGACTAGGAAAAATCAGGCTGGAACGCGCCCCCCCCACGCGGTGGTACAGCCCGGTCGCTACAGGCGCCTGGGCGAAGCCCCGCCCCCTGCGCGGCGGAACGTTCTGAACGCGCCCCTTTGTGGGCGTGGCCGGGAGCTCCGCCCCCCCGGGCCATGTGGCGGAGGCGTGGCCGGGGAGGTTTTAAATCGCCGGCGGCGGCGCGGCGCGGAGGGCGGCCGGGAGCGGGCGGCGCCGCGGCGGGACGATGCTGCAGAGCGGCGGCAGGAAGCTGCTGCTCTTCCTGCTGGGCTGCACCCTCACCTGCCTGCTGGCCCTGGTGGCCGACCAGCAGCAGCAGCGCGGCGGCGGCCCGGCGGCGGGAAGCGAGGTGAGGAGCTTCGGCCACTACTTCAGCCGCGTGCGGCGGGAGGCGGGCGGGCTGGCCCCGCGCCGGGAGGGGGCCCCCAGCCCGCCCCGCGAGGACATCTCCGCCCGCGACGTCTTCGTCGCCGTGAAAACCACCAAGAAGTTTCACAAGGCGCGGCTGGAGCTGCTGCTGGACACCTGGATCGCCCGCCACCGCGACATGGTGAGTCCCGGGAAACTGAGGCACGAGCCGGGAGCCCCCTTGCTCTCCGTTCGTCTTGGGCGACGGAGCGGGGCGGGGGGAGCTGCGGGCAGGGGTTGCTGCACCCCCCCCCCGGGTTTCCCAGCACCCCCCAGTGGTCAGATAGTAACGATGCCTAATGAGTGAGCACCCCTACACCCCCCCCAAACTTCCCAACACTCCCCAGTTGTCCTCTAGTAACAATGTTATAGCAAATTAGTGAGTACCTCTACACCCCCCGAATTTCCCAGCACCCCCCAGTGGTCAGATAGTAACTACACCTAATGAGTGAACACCCCTACACCCCCCCTGAACTTCCCAACACCTCCAGTTGTCCTCTAGTAGCAATGTTATAGCAAATTAGTGAGTACCTCTACACCCCCCGAATTTCCCAGCACCCCCCAGTCGTCAGATAGTAACTACACCTAATGAGTGAACACCCCTACACCCCCCCCAAACTTCCCAACACCTCCAGTTGTCCTCTAGTAACAATGTTATAGCAAATTAGTGAGTACCTCTACACCCCCCGAATTTCCCAGCACCCCCCAGTGGTCAGATAGTAACTACACCTAATGAGTGAACACCCCTACACCCCCCCTGAACTTCCCAACACCTCCAGTTGTCCTCTAGTAACAATGTTATAGCAAATAGTGAGTACCTCTACACCCCCCGAATTTCCCAACACCTCCAGTTGTCAGATAGTAACAATGTTATAGCAAATTAGTGAGCACCCCTACACCCCCTGAATTTCCCAGCACCCCCCAGTTGTCTGCTAGTAATAGTGTTAGACCAAATTAGCAAGCCCCCTAAACCTGCCCCTTCACCCACCTAATTTCAAGTCTTGGGGCAAATACTGGCTGTGGGCTTCACCATCCTCAGCTCTTCTCCCTCACTCTTGCAACCGGCTGCAGCAGTTCAGGTGGAGCAGAGGTGGCACAGCTTTTCAACACAGGCCGTAGTCCCTGAGCTGGCTGCATTCACCACCACCCCCGCCCAAGGTGGACAGACAGACACACAACACAAACAAGGAGTCCCGTGGCACCTAAAGACTAAGACATTTATTTATTTTAGCTTTTGTGGGAGAAGATCCCACCTTGTCAGATGCTTTGGGGTTGGGGGAATTTACAGACACACAAACACACTCTTCTCTTCCCCCCACGCTCTGAGCACAGGTTCTGTGGTGGGATAAAAGTAAAAGGGATTCTTGCTTTTCCAAGTGGCTCTTGTCATCCTCCTGCCTGCACAGACTATCTAGATGCCTCCTGGCTGGGGTTACCAGATACCAAAGCACGGAAAGGAGGACAAAGAAGTATGAAAAGGAGGACACGTGGAGAAAATGTACCATTAATGTAATATTCTGGTTTTAGGGGGCCGTGGAGTGCTTTCCCCTAAAAATAGGGTGTTCTTGGGCATTCCAGCATACTTTGACCCCTGTAAGTGAAAAGCCAGACAAAATCAGATATTTTTAAAATGCCTGCTGGGCAGAGGATGTGAAGGTAAAAAGGAGGACCTGTCCTCCTTTAGCCTGCAGTCTGGTTACCCTGCTCTTGGCTGCCTTGGTCTTTATTGCCTGGGAGCAGTTTCTCTTCCCAGCTGGAGGATTCAGGTGCGTCCTGGCAGCCTCGGTGTCCCTGCACAGCTACAGGCACCGAGAGCTCTCTGCCCAAGAGGGTAGACCTTGGGCCTCCATTGTACCCACTCCCAGGCCTTTTATTTGGTTAATGTGCCTCTGAAGCATGACATCTCCCTTGGGCTCTGCATGCTCAGGTGCCTATTTATCCCACTCCTCCTCGCTCTGCTGCCTTCTCTTCCCTGCTCAAAGAGCCGGGGGTAAGAGGTATGAAATACAATTTGTGTTGCTGGACTGGACTTGTCAGGTGTCAAACAGGCTGAAGTCCAGAGCGGAGGTAAAGCGTTCTCAGGGTAGATTAGCGATCCCTGGGGAAAGGGTGGGGGAGGACTCTGCAAAACACCAAGCCCCTTTTTCTTGCTTGGAGCACTGGCTCAAGGTTGTCATTTCATAAGTTAAAGAAGGAATGAGGCAGGATTTTTAGAGAAGTGTCACGTGAAAAGCCAAGACAAGGATATCTCAGTAGCTCCTTTAGTGATATCCTGGAGAGGAAGCAGCACATCTATTTCAGGGGGCGTGATCTAGTCCAGATCTCAGTATAGACCCTAAGAAGTAACGGTAAAGCCACATGGCACCTGATCACCTGTAGCTCCCTGAGCACTTTACCGCAGTGGTTAACATCTCTATTTTACAGACAGGGAAACTAAGGCACAAAGTTGCAATAGTAGAGCTAGGAGAGAACCCAACATCTGTACATGAGAGGTTCTCAACCTTTCCAGACTGCTGTGCCCCTTTCGGAGTCTGGGGCCTGAGTCCTGCCGTGCAGGGATGAAGCCTGTAATTGAGCTTTGCAGGCTTGGTCCCAGAGCAGCTGCCCAGCTTGCCATCTCCTAATGCCAGTCCTGCACTTGTAACCTGCTAAAGCCATCCTGTGACACTTCCACTCCCCAACCCGGAGTCACAACACGCAGGTTAGAAAACACTGGTCTAGATTAGTTGATGTACCCCGAAGATCTCTGTGTACCCCTGGTCGAGAACAAGTGCTATACGCTGTACCTCCTTGGCTCTGATGTGTAGATGTCTTTCCCTTTGTAGCATCCAGTCACAGAAGCCAGGCATGTACTTTATATACTTCAGAGTGAGGCCAAGTGTGAATTACAGCATCTTGTGTAGGGTACTGGGCAGATTTCTCGTGCCCAGATGCTGCAGTGGTGGGTGTCCTTAAAATGCACAGACGGAGGGAGCAAACAGCTGACCCCAGGTTCTGGGGCTGATAAAGCCATAGGACATATTAAAGGCATTGTCAGGCTGGGTGGAAATTTTGGACGTCGGGACTATCTGTGGGATTTCCTACAGTTTAAGACCAGAAGGGACCATTATTGGTCCTCTAGTCTGGCCAGCAGTACAGATTGGCTTCACTATGGGCCGGATTTGTTTGCTTTCTACTCCAGTATTCCCGAATGATAGTCTCTCACCTGTTCCCAATATCTTATCTATTATTCTTGTCCTTAAAAATAATTCCTGAGTGAGGCAAGCAAATGGCAAAGGCCAGTTTCCCAAGGAAACAAGGGAATTCACCTTATTTTTTAATCATAGAACAGCTTCCCGAAAAGATTGTCTGTTCTTATTAGACTTTCCTATTTTCTCTCCCCAGTTCATCCCCTTCCATCTTCACCCATTTCCTCCTGGGCTTGCTTTAGGCCTGCAGTATGATGAGGACGACTCGTATTTCTCACTCAGTGGTAATTTGTAAAAGGTCTCTGAAATAGTTGGGAAATGGATCTGGCTCGGTTCACTTCCATTCAGCACTACAGTCGCACGTTGCTGCCGGCAAGCTGTATGGTCACCATGGGTAGAGATCTCAAAAGCCTGGCGATGGCTCTGTGGTTTTTCCCTGCCATGGCTATTTAGTGGGAAAGTCCTAGCTGCTCTTTTATGTTGTGCAGTCTCTGAGAAGGGGAGGGGTTGGGGGCTGGAGGTGGATAAATGCCCTGAGCACCTACAGATGATCCTGGGAATGGCTGTTCTCATTTTCTCATGGACTCTGGCTTTCTTTTGCGTTTTTGTTTTGTTTCGTTTGTCCGTTTGGATTCCCAGAGTCCCGAGTCTCAGCTCTCACGCCGTCCCCCTGGGCAAGCTAACAAAGCCTCTTTTCTCCAAAGCGCAGAGAAAAGGCTTCACAGCCTCTTGTGTGGTGCTTTCCATGGGAACCAAGGAGTTGGAGCTTGCGGTGTGCGTTGCCCAGGTCAGGTTGCCTAGAGATGAGGGCCAGGAAGCCGGGGGGCTGCAGCCCGGAGAGGTGCCGAAGTGACAACCGCTGAGTGGTGCTCTTGTTCAGCACTTGAGGGACAAGGGTTGGAGAGAGAACGAAGCTACTAAAAACTGCAGGAGGAGAGACTGAGCTGGCGAGGGGGAGGTGGGAGTACGTCCCAGGCTGAGCCTTTCCACGCTGCTCCGGCTGCTGCTGGCAGGAAACTGACCCTCCATCTCAAAGGGACTTGACAGATTTTGTTGCCCTTTTCTGCGGGGCTGGTGGGAGGTTAATCTGTCTCTTGTCTGTACCGTTTCCGCCCTGAGACCCTCACCACCGAGACGCTCTGACGGCACCTTTGGGGCACCCTGGCTTCCCCAGCCACCAGCTTCTCTTACTTTCCTTTGCTGTCTATCCGTGCACTTCAGAGTGTAGCATGTGGGGCCCCCCTTGAGCACCTGTCCTAGGTAAGCGCCAGTGCTTCTCCTTATGAAAGAGCTGCCTGAAGTCGAGTGATTCAAATGAACAATGCACTGGATTAGCAAAGGGGCTTTTAGACAAAGGGAGCTGTCGGCTAAAAATGTGGCTCTCGGTCTGACTCAGGCTCTCTTCTCTGGGTCCTGGCCTGGCCCGCTCTCGCTTGCCAAGGGCTGCTCAGCATTTGTGCCACTGAGCACTCTGGCTGCCGGACAGGAGTGGAAATTCTTGTGACTCGCCCAGAAACCACTCTGGCTATGTCTCACTCTGCCAAAACAGAGCAGCCCTCTTTATCTCTCTCCCCACCTTCCCTTTTGAGTCAAAATCTGAACCTTTCTCTTCCTAGTTACACTCAGGGCTGTTTGTTTTTAAAGGAAAGCCTTAAAGGGTTAAGTAAAATGGTGCACAGGGGAGAAGGAGTTAAATCTGTCAGGTTGTTCCGGTTTGGAAAGATGGTAGGAAGGGGGGACTTCTATTGTATTGTCTTTTTGGATACTCTTTGTTCAACCTACAATAACCTCAGTTTCCTGTGTTCTGTCTAATCCAAGATATTGCAGTGATATGTGGTATGGTCCCACTTTTCCTTCTTTTATCTGGACAAAGTGAATAGGCCTTCGTTCCCCCTTCCCCCCCTTTCCTGCACTGCCTAGTCCCATGCTTCAAGTGCTCTAGCAATTCAGACAGGCTACTTTTTGGAGAGAGGTTCTTCCTCCCCACTAGCACCTTTTAAAGAGAGTTTGCAACTGTGGCTGACTCAACGCTTAAATACTCAGCACACTGCTGCCTGTGCACTTTAAAAAGAAAAAAGTCATAAATGGAAGTTCATCAACCCCCTGAGGTGTTGCAGTGACAGGATGGCATGCATATTGCTCTCCATGTCGCAAGCCTACAGGGCCCAGAGTGAATATTATCTAGCAACTTGGTAGGCTTGTGTGGATCAGCTACTCTCTTGCAGGGCTAGTCTCATTTCCATAAGCCTAGTGTATAATTGCAGGTTGTGAGACCTATTCCAGCTGCTTTACTCAAGAGGAATGTGTTTGCCTTCCAGAGAGCACAGGCAGTTCCCCAGTTTTTCTAGCACCTTGGCCAGAATCCCTGTCCTCAGGGGTAACGGCCTGCTGGGGTGTGCCGTGTGCTGACATGCTCCTAATGGGCCCTGTGCATTCATGTGTACACAGCAAATGTCCTGTTTACACTCCTAACACAGGTGTGAGCTCCGTCCAACGGAGCAGGTGGAACTGGGCTGCTAGAGCAACACCCAGCCAGTTCCTGTCACCCCACTGCAGCTCCCGTCCACAAGGGAATGACAGCTCCTTGGGTTAAGTGCACAGCTGCTCTCCCTTCAAACCTGGGCAGGTGAAAGACAAACATATGGTAGGTTTGGATCTTGGTGGTACAAAAGTCTGCAATTCTGGCTGAAGTTTGCAGGAGCCTGCAAATGCTTATTCCTTCTCAGGATCAGGCCTGTCTCCCAGGTGGGGGTTTATTATATTGGAGATGGTGGTGGTTTTCAGCGGAGGGAAAATGGGGACCCTGAGGCAATGTGGTGAATTGCCTGCCTGAAGCACTGATGTATTTCTAGTCAGACTTCCCTTTCAAGTGCTTTTACTGAAGTCTGGAAGAGGCAAGTGTAGTATGAGGTGGGAAGGGGTGTGAGACCCTAATTGCATAAGGAGCTCATTGTTCAAATGGAGATTAATAAAAATAATAGCATTTCACGTGACAGAATGGAGGAATCGTCCTGTTGCTGAAAAGCGAAGTGGGGAGAGCAGGCTCTGTTTCTTTTCTGAATGCTGTGAAGCCCCCGGCTTCATGTGCTCCTGACCATTGAAAGGTTTGTGTTCCAGCCATGGTAGGGGAAAGCTACAGATTAGATAGCTAGGCAAAAAAGGGGGCCATAATGACTATCAAACTCACAACTGAAATGAGCTGGCAACTTTTCCTCAGATGGCCTTTTCGTTTCATGTGGCCATTCAAGGTTTGAGCTGGATGTGTTTCCAGTAAACATGCTGCAGGAGCTGATAGCCAGGCAGGAACCTGTTCCAGTTGCTAATTCTCTCCTCCTTCCAGCAGTGAACTGGAACCATCCAACCAAACCTGCTGCAACCCTCCCAAGTGCCAAGTTCAAAATGACATGGATGCAACCTGACAAATCAGTCAGACCTGCCCAAACCTCCTAGAGCTGGGGAGGGCAATCTATTTCTAGGGATTGTCCTCAAGGATAAAGCCATTGCCTTCTTTCCTGAAGGCCAGCATGACACTTTCAACACATAACCCTGCAAGCCCCCACTCCACAGATTGTCTCATCTTAGCCTGGTCCCCCCAAGCCATGAGCACCTGCAGCTCTCATGGGTTCTCTCAAGGGAAGCTGGAGGTGCTTGGCCAAGCATCTTGTGTGATGGCAGAGGGAGGTGACACCGAGCAGCAAGAAAGGGAAGGATGGGATTTATGCAACTGATGGTCATGAGGTCCTTTGTGTAACATGCATCACGTTGGTTCCTGTTTCCAATGCAGTTGGTGCAGGCGTGGGTGGGGAAAGGGTCAGCAGTCAGACACAGATGTTTGTGTCCTGAGAATGGACACAAACCTTGAAGGTGTTTCTGCTCCATTTTAAGAGGCAGCAACACTGGGACTCACGCTTGAGCAAAAGGTGAGAAGTGCTAGGTGGGTGGAATAGGAGCCTTATGACTGGATCCCACCATCCACTCTGTTCATCACCAAATAAGATCAGCCAGGGTGCCTTGAGCAGCTCCAAGATCTGAGCTAAGGTTTTGTTGCAAATAAGAGGAAGTGAGTCATTTAAGAAAAGAGAAATGAAGGAAGAAACTTCTCCCCAGTGTGACGGTCAGGGCTGGCAATGCTGCCCCTTCCCCCATGCGGGGAGCTGGGCCAGGCTGGGCAGAACATGCCCTGGATCAACAGCAGAAGAGATTGGGGAGTACCCTGTGCTGCAAAGTGAGTTCCCTAAATTCTCCACGTTACAGAACAAGGGTGGGTCAGGCCGGCACGCCTGTGGCCGGCCCAAGTCCCGTTAGGCAACAGCTTGAGGAACCTGACGGGGTAAAGTGCATTGTCCTGGCCTTATTCTTTGGTGGCCGCTATTGTTGGAGAAGGATTTGGCATCCTGTGTTTCTTGAAATTGCAGGTTTTAGAACAATGAGGCTTCCTGCGTGTCCCAAGTCAGGGTCCCTGGCCAGACAATGCAGCCACTGAGCAAGCAAAGACAAAGACTTTTCTTTTACCTATTTAAGGGGACTTAAATGTGGGGGATCAAAGAGTAGCTCCTTGCACTCTTAAAGCAGAAGTACTGGTAACCAGTCCCTGAGACAGCCTCTAAAAGAGAGGAGCAGGGGGAAAGGGGCATTCACAGAGCTCAGGGCATCTCTGCCAGCTAACAGCGGGGTGCTCACAGCCTTTTGGATTCTCTCTACATTCAGGGGACTGAATCCCAGACCTAGGTGGTGCAACCCGTGCCTTATCCGAAGCCTGTAGGATGTGATTCATCTCTCCTTTAGATCAGATTTGATCAGGAGTAACTTTGCAGAGGTCCAGAAGCATGTACTGAAGTCAGTGGAGTTATGGTAGGGAAGAGGAGAAATCAGGCTCATCGTCTGAGAGCACTTGTGTGCAGGCTAATCAGCGCAGGGACTAATCCTTGCTCGCTTTACACAGAAAAATTCACAATCTCCCCTCTCCATCAACAAAGATTTCCTTGCAGATGCTGTAGAGAGAGAGCCTGGGGTGGGAACATGGTGGTTTTTACACAATTTACCATTGCTTATTTGCTCAGGTACTCAGGATGGCACTTCAAGGATGAAATGAAACTGCCTTGTGGGCACCACCCTGTTGGGAGGCCTGTCCTCTTAGACTTTACGGTCAGAAGGGGCAAGCGTGATCACCTAGTCTGACCTCCTGCGCAATGCAGGCCACAAAACCTCACAACTCCAGACTTTTCATTGTTTTCAGCTTTGAAATTCTGGGTCTCAAGTCATCGGTGTGAATTCACAAGGCTCTGCTGTTGGGTTTAGCAAGAGAGCTTGCAGCAGTATGTGTGCCCCCCTGCCCTTCCTGGGAAGGTGACCAGAGAATTACAGCTGAAGTCTTAGGGATCTAGGACACACACAGACCTGAAAAGCTTTTTGTTTCAGTGAGAAATTGAAAGCAGTGGGCATGGTTCTGTCTATCCCCAGCCTCAGCCCTCTTCAGTCCCCTTTTCTCAATCTCCCGATCGCTGGGAGTGAGCGCTGCCTTTCAAGAGACCAGCATCCACAAGGAGCCAGAGGATCTGACTCAAAGGGGAAAATATTAAGGATGGGGAGCTGCATACACCAACAGTCTAACCACACAGCAGATTGGAGGCTATAATTGCCTTAAAGCAAGCAAGGGACTTTTCAGCTCCAAGGAGGGCTGGACTGTGCTTTTCAGAGGCAGTGAGTCCTCTGGCTTTGTGGCACTGTGCGCAAACATGCACCCATCCCCTTTCCTTTTCCTCTCTTCTGGTCTGTTTCCTCCCATCCATTCTCCCCAGACCTCACTCCTCCCATGTGCCCCCAGTGGATCCTGGAAGACAGCCTAGGGCTGGGGAGAGGAAAGTGGCAGGAGAGGAAGATCTCATCTGCAGGCAATGCAGACAAATTAATTTAAAAAGAAAGCAAGAGAGGCTGTCATTGTGCTGGTTTTAATTCAATCTTCTGGCTGGGTTCCTGCACCGCATGGAGCAGAGTTGCAGGAAGGGGGTGGGAGGTGGTGAACCTGCAAAAGCAAGATAGTCCCTCTGAGGTGTCACGTAGGGCTGTGTGCGGGCCGTGCCCTTCCTGCCCAGCCAGCAGGGAGACAGGCGGGCAGGCTACAACTTTCCGGCACTTCCTTCCACGGGGTCATGCGGTCCCTGCCTGCAGGAGGGCTGGCAGAGTGCTTCTCTGGCAGCCTGAGAGATAGTTGCATTGTCTCCTGGGGTGGGGGGGAAGCATCTTCAGAAGAAAGACTTCAGTGCTGGCTAGTAATAAACAATAGTCCACTTTGGTCTATTTATAGTAGCCAAGCTTGAGGATTAGTTGAGGGGTTATTTTCGGAGCAGCCATGACACAGTTGCTGGAGACAGTGGTCCTGATCTAATCAAGCAAACATTTTCCTCTGTATTAAATCCCCAGTGGGTATCTCGAAAAAGTTCTGTTCTTCCCCCGCTGCCTGCTGGCTCTCTCCAACACATTCCAAAGAGATGGATTAGATGAACTGATAGGGGAAGACACCCCCATGGCAATCACTGTATCTGAAACCAGCCAAACTCATCTGAGGGTTCACAGTCACGGTCTCTCCCCTCCTTTGTGGGCTTCATAGACTCCCTCAAGCAGAAGATGACTCCATTGGTGGTCCCTAGCTTGACTTCTTCCCCTAGTCTCACAAGCAAGGGGATTGGGTGGAGCTTCCACATCTGGCTGGGGAGGCGTAAAGTTGGGAGGCAGCACAGCCCAGGCTGGCAGACATCTCCCTGCCCCAAGGGCTACGAAGGCAGAGGTGGTTCTAGGGGGAAGTTGGGCCGTGCACTCGCTAAAAGATGTCAAAACCCTGAACGAAATGAGGCCTTCGGAAGAGCCTGGGCACCTCTGCAGTTCCTTGATGTGCCAGAAGACGTGGTCTGCCACATGGTGGGGGGGGGGGGGGATCAAGTCAGAATGTCCCATTCTCCAGCCCTGCCGCAGTTGACTTGATGACCCCAGGTGGGATCTCCTTTCTCCAGGAAGGAGCAGATGCCATATGCGTTTTCATGCCCTAGCGGAGCCATTGAGCTCCTTCCTTAGAAGCGTTAGCATGTATGTGACCTGGGCAGTGACTACACACTCGTGGATAGTTTGACTTTCCCGTGTCTGATCAGCTCTAGTCTCTTATACCATAAACGCCACTTGCACCCTCACTCCCACAGATCCAGGCCTCTGCCACCTTGTCCCTTCAGGAGCCTGTTTTTCCCAGTCCAGCCATATCCCAATCCTAGCATCTAAGCAAACAAACTTGGCTTTGCCTGCCCTTCCTCCCAGTTAACAAGCCCAGCTGTATGCTAATGGAGGAGCAAACAGAGTTCTGCTTAACTCTCCTGTACTGAGTAAAGTTAGCCAGAAGAATTCAAGCTATTGTCACCAACCCCAGTGCGTCCTAGAACAAAAAAGCCCGCTGCCGGGCTGGAATGAATTGAAGGGAGGTGACAAATTTCCAGTTCACTTGTAATTCATCATTCCCAGGACTATTCCCTCTCTCCCCCGACCTCCAATTTCTTTGTCTTTCCTCCTTTGCACTTTTGTGTGCGTCTGGTTTTTACAGCGCTTGGCAGCTGGTTGCGGTTTCTCCTCTCTGGCTCTCTGGCTTTGTTTGCTCCACACTGATTGATTAAGATGCTTTCTCATCCTCGCCATTTCCTCCTCCTCCCCTCCATGCTACCCCCAAAAAAGGCCCGGGGAAGCCAGCAGGCTGTTCCTCCAGCCAGCCAGCAGATGCTGGGAATTAGCTGTGTAAATAAGGGAATGCGCCGGGCAGGTGGCTCAGGTGATGGGGAGGGTGGCGTGGAGCTTGCTGTTGGGCGCCAGGCCAAGCGGCGGTTGAAGGCGATTCAGTTACCTAGATGCTGAGCGAGTGCAGGGGGTGGAGGTGTGCCCTGCTGTGACAGGTGCAGGGAGCAATACTGATCAAGGCTGACGCACACCGGCTTGTGCCAAACCTGAGCAGCTGCTGCTTCCCTGACCTCTAGCTCAACAAACTAAGGACTGCGAGGCCATAGAAGGGAGCCAGCTATCTTAGGACACTGGGGGAGGGTGAGCAGCCGATGGTTGCATGCTGTTGACACAGGTGTGGGAGGAAGCCAGCAGGCTGCTGCCACACACCATGGGCGAGCAGTGCAAACACACCTGCTCAAAGCCAGGCAGAGGCCGGTGCATGCAGGGTTTGGCTGAGCAGCCCAAGCCTTTGGAAGGACAAAGATCCCGCACGGGACCCTCCACTGTCGGTGGCTGAACCCAGCAGGAGTGGCTCTTTAGCAAGCCGTCTCCCTAAGCAAGGCCGCGATTTAAGTGCAATCTCAATGTTGCTGTACAGCCCACCACTTGGCGCCCTGTTCCTCTCCACCCCATATGCATCTGGTGGGAGCCCTCTGCCTCGGACAGGTGGTTAACCGTATGCTGCCACTTAACAGCCAGATCGTGGGAAACTCAAGGTAAGCCATTAAGGCCACCTTGCTGCAATCTGCTGCCTCCTCTGTGTGCTTGGCTCATGCCCCTTGCCCTGGGGCGTTGTGCTAAAGGCCCATGTTGTTACACACTTGGGCCCCTGGCAGCACCAGCAATCTGGGCAGACACAACATACAGCAAAACCCACGTAACTGTGACTAGCTCAAATTGGGAAGCGACATCACTGCAGTTGGGAAGCCTGCAGTGCAGTTAGAGACGCTGTTTCCATTGTTGTGCTCCCCTAAGGCAGCTTTAACCTTTTGCTTTCCTGTCACCGCTTCTGTGCTGGTCATTTTTTTATGGGGCAAGAGCAGCGATGTGAATTGAAATGAAGGCATGTGTCTCTGTGCAGAGCAGTGTGGGGGTCTCTCACCCAGCTACTTGGCGGGAAAACACCTTCTGTCTTCAGCGTGAAGTCTTAGGCCACTTTTCCATGTGGAAGGAAGATGTTTGCCATGTGTGATTCAGTGAGCACCTTCAAATCCTACACTTCTCCAAAATTTCCTTCCATCAAGCAATCCCAGCTCCAACCCTGTTGTCCTCCTCCATGAGAGCGATGAATGTGATTGTAGCTCTGCTAAGGGCTGTGGCAGTTTGTTCAGTGTTTTAACCCAATCGCTTCCTTAAAGATAAGCAGCTTTGGGCCAGAGCTCAGAGCCAGCTCCAAATTGCCTCTTGTTCTGGGGTGCTTGGCACTGCTGTTAAGGTTTGGGCTTTCAGAAGAAGTGAGTGAAGAGTACCTGTATTGGTGGATTAGCCCAGGGGTGGGCAATGTTTGCTGGTCCCTGTGCCAGCTCCACACCTGAACCCTCAGCAGGTGCCAAGGGTGGGGCCAGAAGGGGAAAGGAGCTGCAGTCTCCTTTTCCTTGCTGATCCCACCCCACAGCCGGGGAGTGGGGCCAGCAGCAGCCACGTGGCAGGGCCAGCAAGGGGAGCAGTCATGGTGCCACAGGGCCAGGAGCCCTGCGTGCCACTGTGCATAGGGCCATGTGCCAGGTTCGGGATGAAAGCCAGGGTCTGCTGACAGCACCTTTATAAAACACATGCAGCAGGTCTCGATAGTGCATAAGCCTCTCTGTCCTTGCTTACCCCGCAGTTTCCCCAACATTGCCGACAGCAGGAAGTGGGGGGCAATAGCCGGGGCCAGCAAGCAGCCCTTCTCCTTCAGCAACACCCACTGCCTGGAAATACTCGGAACCGCAACGTAGCTGAAGTCTGTTCCCCCAGGGCCCTGGTTGTGTCTGTGCTAACGATGCGCTCTGCTCTCTTTCAGACCTTCATCTTCACTGATGGAGAGGATGAGGACCTGAAGAAACGGACAGGTGAGTCGACAAATCCCACTCCATGCTCCTTTCTGGCTGGCGGCAGCCAGGTAGGCATTTAGGCACCTCAGTGGGCTTCTTAAATCCAGCAGCAGCAAGAGATGCATGCACCATTCTCTGAGCCTGCCACCCAGGATGAAGAAATAAGCCAGTGGGGTGGGAAAGTCTTTAATTCTTAGAAAACATTCCTTAAATAGTTAAAAAGGGAAAGTTTTGCTCTTTGGCTGGCATTTTCCAAGCCAAGATGGTGGAAGTTGAGCAGACGAAGAAACGTACCTTTAGGAAATTCACCTACAGAGGTGTTGTTCTGAAGAATCTGGCTCTGCATGTTACTGGGTGCTGAGCCCAGTGTGACCCCATGGAAATAACTGGCGGTCCTCTGCCTTAGCCCCACCCTTTGGCGTGGTTTTATGGGCTCTGGAGATGCCGTGCAAGGCAGGGGCAGAAATTGAATGTGGCAGTGGCGCCCTCTTGAGGAAGGAGCTCGGGTGAGGAGAAGGCTGCTCTGTGACCAGGCAGTGTGTTAACGGTGGTGGCCTCTGGGGAAGCCAGCCAGATGAGGTTCCCTCTCAGAGATAAAGGAGGTCACAAACTGCCCTGCCACCCTCCCTCGCCCCTCACGCCCTTGGTAAAGTGCTCAGTGGTTTTATCCGGTTCTCCTTTCTGAGTTGCCTCCTAGGGATTTTTCCCGTTGGGCCCCCTGTGATTAACCGCAAGGCAAGTGGCTTTCAAGAGAGGGACTTACTCAGCGAGTGTTTATTCAGCAGCCCCTCCCGTTGAGTCTGGGTCAGGGCCCCCCCATTCTTCTGATGTAAATGATTCCCATTCAGGCCGTGAATCAATTCCCTTTGAGATGGCCCAGCAAATAACAGGTGGCTAGTGCTGGGAAAATGCAGCATGAATAGGCCAGGATGCTGGCTAACAGACCCCAGCAGAGGGGCCAGAAGAGCCGGTTCACAGGCTCCCCTGCCTCCTCTGAGCCGCTGAGCTCACAGCCCTGCACTGCCGGGAGATGGAGTCCAAAGCCAGCTAGCACCCAGCTCCTGCCTTAGGGCGCCTCTTCCTAGGAACCCTCATACCCACTTGTCTCACACAGCCTTGAAAACAATTCCCTGGGGACGCCAGGCTTTGCCTCATAGGCTGCACTCTGCTGTATATTTTAGACAAAGGCAGTGCCTCGCAGTGGAGGCCTTTTATTAGCATGTGTGGTCGCCGTACAGAAATGCAGCAGCATCTTGGCCTAATGCTATGAAATACGGTAGTTTTTTTTCCCTAGGAGTGGTGAGCTTGCTTGGCCCTCGCCGTAATAGGTGTTGGGCTGATCTTGGCCTTCTGGGTCCTGCGGCAGAGAGGGTGACAGGCTTGTGAGCATCTTTCTGACCTGTCTGCTTTCTGCCCTACCCTTCACTTTTATGTGTGAGGAAAGTAGTGGCACCTGCTGTCCGTGAGCCCTGCACCCCTTCGGGGAGCACTCTCATGTTGCAAGCATCCACTGCTGGATGCCAGATTGTAAGAAGTTTGCATTCACCAAATGGGTGACAATGTCCCCATACCATCCCCTGCCACCTCCACTACCTGGCAGTACGGCGTGGCTGGCAGGCACCTTTGTTCGTTGAAATAGGTTGATTCTGTTATGGAAAGAGACTCACTGGCTTTACTGTCCCTTTTCTCCATCTCCCCGTTTTCCCCCTTCCCACTGCAGCCAACGTCATCAACACCAACTGTTCAGCCGCTCACAGCCGCCAGGCTTTGTCTTGCAAGATGGCCGTGGAGTACGACAAGTTCATCGAGTCTGGGAGAAAGTAAGAGGGAAATTCATGTGCTAAGGACTGCTCGAGAAAGCGAATGTGTGTCCGGTGTGTCTGTATGCATGACTGTTTGTGCACACATGAGTCTGCCTGTGTCGCCTGGTGAAAATGCTGGAAATGGGTGGAGAACTCAAGCTACACAACCTGCTGATGACCAGCTACGTTGTGGATATATGATTCTGTCAGTCCTTGCCCCCATGTGGCCTGTGACTAATGTAGGGGGTCAGGAGTGGGGCGGCCTGGATTCTCTTTGCGTGGCCTTGATTAAATCACTCAACCTGTCTGCAGTCAGATGGAGATAATAGCTACCTGCCATTGGAAAGCACTTTGCTGGGAGGACTTTGAGAGTACTGAGCATTATTCAACCATTAACCATTGCTCGACTAGATGGGTTCCTTCTGTTTTTCCAGGTGGTTTTGCCATGTGGACGATGATAACTATGTGAATGTCCGGGCCCTGGTGAAGTTGCTGTCTGGTTACCCCCACACACAGGACATCTACATTGGCAAACCAAGTCTGGACCGACCCATTCAAGCCACAGAGAGGATCAGTGAGAACAAGATGGTAAGAGAAAGGACAGCGGGCTTACTAGGGCTGACGGGAGACAAAGGTCCTGTGTTCAGCTGAGCTTGAAGAAGGGGGTTTCCAGCTTTTCCTGAGCTGCTGGGATGTTGGAAAATGCCATTGTTTCAATGTGGAGATGGAGTTTAACAGTGACATGACTCTCCTCACTTCTTAGCAGCTGGGTTGGTGGTGCCTCCTGCATCTGAACGGTGGTTTGGGTCAGAACCCACATGTGAAGCAGTAGAGACAATTGGAGGAATTTTCTTTGCATTGCTTAACTGGTAAAAAAAAATCCATGAGGAGACAGGGAAAAAGAACTGGTTTTAAGCTTCTGTTTTGCTTCCTGCCTTTTTCACAGCGTCCTGTTCATTTCTGGTTTGCCACTGGGGGAGCAGGCTTCTGCATTAGTCGTGGGCTGGCGCTGAAGATGAGCCCTTGGGCCAGGTAAGAGGAGCCACACTTGGCATAATAGTTAAAGTCCTAGAAATAGTTCTAGACAAGTCTACAAAGTCCTGGGTCACCTCTGGATGGGTCAGGATAGGGGAGGAAAAAGGAAAGCAAAGATTTCTGGAGATTCAAAATTCAACTGCATGCTGATGTCCAACTCTTTGTGTACTTTGTTGACTCCATCTCAATATCTAGTGGGTTAAAGTCCATCTCATCAGACTGGGTGCTAAGATGAGGCCCACAAAGAAGCTAGGAATGCGATGAAGGCCTTGTCTCTACTGTGTCAGTGGGAGGACTCCCTCCCATCAACATAATGTGGCAGCTGTACCAATTCACCTGTGCTGCATAGACTAGCCGTAAATGGCTCTGGTCCTAAAGTCATTTGTCTCTGTTAGCCAGGGTTGAGGTCATTTGACTGGGCAATGGGCCTAAGTCTTGAAACTGATAAGTGGAGAAGTTAAATTTCCCCCCGACCCCTCACCATCAAGAGGTGGGGGCGTGTTTCCACCTTACAATTGGGTCCCATTGTCACAGTGCTGCGGATTACACTGCAGGGAGAAATCAGTGGGGTGGTGTACTGCAACTTCTTTCTGTCTCCGACAGTGGGGGTCACTTCATGAGCACTGCAGAGAAGATCCGCCTGCCAGACGACTGCACCATTGGGTACATCATAGAGTCCGTGCTAGGAGTGAAGCTCATCCGGAGTAATCTCTTCCACTCCCACCTGGAGAACCTCCATCAGGTGCCCAAGACAGAGATTCACAAACAGGTAAACCTGACCACTTTCTTCAAGAAGCAGCTTTAGAATAAGTGCGAAGACCAGGGAAGGACCTCAGATTTCTCATGTACAGATCCCAGAGCCCTGGAAAGATCAAAACTAGAAGAGGAGAGTGGTGTTATTTCTGTTCTCACCCGCTCCTCCATGAGCACCGAAGTAGAAGACCTCTGTGCAGTGACCAGCAGGCCTCTGACAGAGATCTCATTGTGGTTTTTCCTTTAGTGCTGTAAGAGTGTGAGGCCTATCTACTGTACCTCACCACAGTGTCCAAGTCCTTATACTCTTTAATATATTTATCCTCAATCCACCCTGTGAGGTCAGGTCAGGTTCTTATCTCCATTGTACAAATAGGGCACACTCACAGAGACATCCAATATCACTCAAGGTCACTCAGGGAGTCCATAAGCCACTCTGCCAACTTTGCCCATATTTCTGCACAAAAGACACTATTTACAGGACCTAATAAAACCATCTACTCCATCACAGGCTCAATCACCGGTGTGATTTACGCCATCATGTGCAAGAAATGCCCCTCTGCCTTATATATTAGACAAACAGGACAGTCTCTGCATGAAAGAATTAATGAGCACAAAACTGACATCAGAAACCACAACAAAACTAAAACCAGTGGGTCAGCATTTCAATCTTTGTGATCGCTCCTTTAACGGTTTGTTAATTGCTGTGCTCACACAAATGAATACTAAATCAAGGCTTCAAAGAGAAGCTAGGGAAATTGAATTCATTTGCAAATTCGGTTGCAGTGCTTGAGGTCTTAATCGGGACATTGTTTGGGTTTTTTTTCCTCACATTACAACAGGTGATTTGACCTCATCTTCCACTGCGTTCCCCAGTGTTTGAATCTTAACAGCTATTTTGATTTACACTGTGACCTGTTCCCGTGACTTACTCTTCCCTGTATTTATTTTTCCCCATCTTCAAAGCATCTGACAAAGTGGGATTTTCTCCCACAAAAGCTCATGTGCTAAATAAATCTTAGTCTTTAAAAGTGCCATAGGACTCCTTGTTTGTTTTGCTGAACTAGACTAACATGGCTACCCCTTTGGATCTGAAGCACTGCAGGTTCTCAAACCCAGGCTTCCAAGATCCAGGCTGGGTCCTACTCACTGGACCTACCTGCTCCTTGGTCAAGAGCTGTGTCTGACCCTGGCAATATCTTCACCTTTGTGCTCTCCAGGTGACTTTGAGCTACGGCATGTTTGAAAACAAGAGGAATTCCATCCACGTACAGGGCGCTTTCTCCATTGAGGAGGATCCATCCAGGTGAGTGGCATGTCCCTCTCACCTCCACATTGCATGCAACCACCCACGCTCCTCTTACCCCATATGATAAGGCAGCCTGGACTTTAAGGGTAGACAGTAGAAATGAAACTCAGACAATCCAGATGTGGGGCTGCAGCCCTTGTGGATGTACCTGAGCTACCCGGATCAAAGCTGGCCTGTGCACCAAGAGCTGTGTAGTGGCAGTGGCTGGCCCTGCCCGTGTAGGACCTTGTGCACCTACTCAAATGGCCTCCACCCGTGCTGCTGCAGCTTCTCTGCTTTTGTTACTCAAGTTCTGCTCCAGTTTGCTGGAGTAACAAAAGCAGTGTTACTTGAACCGCCATGTAGACAGACCCTTGGAGCTGTTGCATGGCTGCTGCCTGCATCTGCGGTAAAGAAATATGTGTCGCGAGCAAGTGCAGATGTTGATCCCTGGTTTTCCCCTCTCTTGCAGGTTCCGTTCCATTCACTGCTTGCTGTACCCAGATACACCCTGGTGCCCTCTGAATGTGGCGTACTAGGAGACGCATGTCCCATCAACCTCGTCCCAAGTTTCCCTGGTATCCAAAGGGCTTGTGGGACCCGTATGTGTGCATGTGATTTCCCTGCTGTGAGGCGAATGGTTGTTTTTGCTGTGGTAATACACAGTGCGTGTGGTTTATAGGCTGCTGTGCGGCCCCTCATCCCCCCTCCAGGCTGAGAGCAGATTCTGCCGTGCCATCTGCCTCCTCTGGGGGTAGGTGGGGAAGGCTAGGTCCTGAGCACTTAAACCTGTGGTACAGGGGCCAGGCTGGCTTGTGAAGGATGTGCATCCCGAGCAACAGCCTGGATGTCTCTACATGTTGCTTTGCAGTATTTGCAAGTCTCGTAGAATGTATGTGGAATAATTGTGTGCCCTGGGCCAGTGCTTTACTGCCATTGTTTTCTTTTTCCTCTGAATTTTACTTTTTAATGCTCTCTCTATCCCATTCTGCCCACCTCTCACTCCTTTCTCTTCCCGGTTCCCCTAAAACCACCCTGCTTCACTCCATTACCCACCCCCCATTCGCTGGTCAGCCCCAGCCCTTCATCCTTTGCTGCAGATACTTTTTCATATGAAGGTTCATGGATGATGATGGTGTGGTTTTTATAAATTCCACCACGCTGCTCCCCTGTCAGCCTTTCTGTAATGCTGGCTGCATCCTGGGGAGAGCAGGGGAAATTTTCTGGCTCTAGAGTCAGTTCCCTGGACACATGGGAGCTGAATCCAGGAAATACCCTGGAGGAGTTTATTCTACTCATGTTGAGAGCTGGTCTCGCAGAAGCCCAGCTCTGTAGCACTGAAGGGAGACAGGTTGGGGAAGAGAATCAGAAAGAGCGGCTGGTGGTGGAAGCTGAGAATCAAAGTTAACTCTGTTCACCAGAGTTCCCTATGCCTCGCTGAAATATTTTCAGTACTATAAAGCTATGCAGTATTTATATAGGATAATTTAAAGAGATTTATAAAAAAAAAAAAAAAAAAAAGGGTGGGGGGTCCAAAGATGTGTACATGCTGTGTACATCTTTATGCTATATTTATATGGAGAAGTAACTTCTCCCTTCAGTGCAAAGTCTCTGCCCACTTACCTTTTCTTTTGGAGCATTGTCTCAGAGGGAGAAAAGTGCTACATATTACTGTCCCTAACCACAGTGTCCTAAGTGTCTGTCAGTCAAGGCCAATTATTAACACACATGGAATGTACTGTTGATACCAATTAATGCCAGTTAACAGAGTAAAAAAAAATCAGGCTGGCTCTGTCCAGGAGCCATAGATGCTGATGGTGAATAAAGAATATCAGGAGGGTTGTGACTGAGCATGCAGCGCAGGTCTACCATTGCTGCAATTCCACAGATTGCAGTAGTCAGGCCTCTGTCTCACTAGTGTGAAATCAGAATTAGCCACTGAAAGCAAAAGTCTTTGCCACAACTATTAGTCCCGTTTCTCCCCAGCACCTTTCTGGGCTGGGCCAGCAGCCAGTGGCGTGGTGCAGATCCCAGATAAATGCTGGATTTTGGTAGCTGGCTCGCAGGATGCAATAGGAGTTGGATGCCTAAATACCTTTGAGGAGCTGGTATCAGAGACCTAACACACCTGGGCCTTTGTGCTGTGGAAGCTGTATATGCAGCACCTGGAGAAGGATGCTTTTTGTTGCTCAGTCGTGCCCCCTCTGGTCAATGAAGGATCAGCAGCTGAAGGGAGACTAGCTTGCTGCATACCCTGCTCAAGTGGTCACCTGCTCATGGCCGTGCAAATCTTCACTTCTTGCACTAACAGTGACCTGACTAAGGCCTTGTCTACACTAGGTTTGAAACTCCCCCTCCAAGTGACACAAACTCTGCTGGCATGAGCACTTGTGTAGTCGCATTAGGTCTTTCTCCGTCCAGCATCATAAACCACTTAAATGAGCAGCAGCAGCTAGGTCAGTGGGAGAACGTGTTCTTTTTCACACCCTTGAGCTGCAAAAGTCTTTCAGGCATAAGTACTAGTGCAGACAAGATCTAAGACTTCCTCACCCAAGGGTGCAATGCTCGTTGTGCTCTTTGTGGATAAGTGGGCAGAGTCAGAGCTGAATGTTTCCAAACAGAGGCTGAGCAAAAATGGCCCATAATGGGCATGTCTGTAAATATCTTATTGCAACAGTAATTTGTTTACTGTGCTGTTTTTAAATAGAGAATGATGTAGGTTTGGAATTTTTTTATATGTTTTCTGTGGATCGGAAAAAAAACCTTCTGATAATCTGTTTAAAACTGAAATTGAAATGTCTTGTAACTATCGCGTACCTTAATTTATGTGTTCCAGTATCTGGAACGTCACTCTCTACTTTTTGTAACTAGCACGTGTTTAAAAGAAATAGATCGGAAAAGAGATGACAAGGACAAAAATGTTCTCAGGGACGTAAGCCTGCTAGTTGCCATGGAGATGCTGTGGTAGCCATCCTTCTTTGCTTTCAATAAAGCAGCTTATTTGCTGATCACTGGCACTTAGTTATTGTCTCTGATTTCATCTGCATTTTGGGGACTTGGCATCACTCCCGTACAAAGAGGTACAGTATAGCACATAATTTCCTGTGGCTGAGGGTTTGGCAGCCCCTACGCCTGATATACCACCAACAGGGTCCCAACAAGGCTGTTACACGAACATGTACTGCAAGTTGCCACCAGCATCCCATTCCCTCCACCCTTGACCTATGTCTAACTCTCAAGAAGGCACTTGTCTAATAGAGCCCTCCTCCAACTGTGACTGGCCCTGGAGTGACTGCAAGAGATCCTGGGAGATTCCTGTTCAGCCAGACTCCCACCATCACTCAGGGGGAAGGTTCATTTCTCTTTCCCCAGGAGCTACAGGATATCCAGCCTGTCCTATTTCAGCAGGATGCCCTCTCATCACAAGCTCTTTTGGAGTGCTGTCTTGGGCTGTGGAGGAATTGAATCAGGGCAGCTGGGCTGCAGCTCATCCCAACTGCTGGCGATAGGATACCGCCTCCTAAGGAGAGCCAGCACCTCAGCAAGGGGAGGGAAAGTGACCATTGGCTGTTCCCAGAGAGCCAGCGATGGAAAAGGGCAGAAGAGTGGTCCCACCTAGGGCAGCAGTGCTATGGGATCTTGCATATCATGGTTTGCATGGGGGCCTTGCAAACACTAGTGTGAGGCTGACATTGGATGGCCACAAGCAGAGGGCAGCCCTTTTTGGTAGGGGCTTTGCAGCAGAGCTGCTAACCCCACCTTCTCCCTGGTGCCCAAGGAAGTTGCGGGGGGAAGATCCTGCTCAGCGGGAGCATGAAGGCTGAGCTCACTGGCCAAAAAGCCCCAGTTTAGGAAAGGTTGCTCCCATTGCTCAGGTGTCAGCTTCAGTTCCAGATAATGGGGCTCAAACAACTGATGTCCCCACTCTGGGTGGGGGACCCTCAGGCTTGGCCTTCATACCCTTCCCTCTCCTTTTGTGGGATTGTGTAGTGATTTTGTTTTCGGCTGGGTGAGGCACAGAAGCGCTGCTGCCATGGGAAAAGATGTGGGGCTCAACATGCTGCGGCTAAGGGCTCGAGCCACATAAGCCTGATGCCAGTAATGCCCCTGGCGAGGCCTCAGCTGTATTCATTTGCACCTGAGACTTAACATGCACATATCCCAGTGCTAAGAAATGCTCACTTGTTCGCTCTGGGTACAAGGTGACACTTCACCATGACCACTGTCACCTCCTGCCCTCCCTGCAAACCCCAGACTTGCTTGTGAGGTGCAAATCAAACTTCATCTGACAGTCAAGTTCCCCCTCTAGCCAACACACTGCAGTTTCACTTGAATTTCTGGCATATCCTGGGTGTATTTTTAACCTCAAAACTGAACAGGAAGTGAGCATGTGTCAAAGCAAAAAAAAAAAAAAAAAAAGTTGTAGCTCTTGTGCTGGCTGTGCTTCAGTTCTTGCTTTCTGTGCCCTCTTCTCTTATCACACTTCCCACCATCCTTCCTTCCGTGCAATGAGTCACCCAGTACCAACAGCAAGGGGCACAGCACTACTCACCCACAGGGAGGAAAAAGGTCAAGTGAAGCAGACGTCAGATGCCCTAGCTGAACACTAAGCACATTTAGGCTCTTCAAAAACATCCCCTAGGGCTGCTGCAATAAATTCTTCCTCAGCCATTCACTAGTTTTAGGCTCTGGAACAGCTCCTGTCATCCTAGGGAAATTACACCAGGCTATGTTTGCATGCACATTTTTTCCTCCTGCTTGCTCTGCTGTGGTTTCATCAGGATCTGAGGTCCAGATCACTGGCAAATGCTGGGAAGCTAATGTGTGGTCATGCACTCAAAAGGCTTGCAGTGAATCAGTTACCCAAAGTAGTACTGATGTGGCTAATGGAGCCTTCATGGTTCAGCAGTGAGGTTTGGGCATTTGCCATCTGAAGAAACCCTTTTTGTCAGTGGCTGGGGGATGTGGCCTTTGGAAGCAAGTGAGCTAGCCAACTAGCCTGACAGCAGCCCAGTGTGCTCTGACTGCATACTGCATGCCCACCAAAACCTGCTTGGGTGGCAATGCAGAGCAGGTAGACCTAGCAGGCAGACGATCGAGCACTAACCAATTCAATATGGGTTAGAACAGCTGGGGGCCTGCCAGTGGGCTTTAACTAGGCCATGCAGTGCCAGTATTTAACTCCGCTTTGTGTGGTCTGCATCCAGCATCAGGCACACCCCAGCTGAGTTGCTTTCTTTTTTTCCATGCTGACTAGTACAACCCATCGACAGCAGCACAGGCAGCAAAGAGGTATCCTCACCTCCAGGGCTGTGTTTGTGACATCAAGGTGCATGTGCAATTGAGACTGGCTGCCCGGACCTGTGACATGCTGCCTTTTGCTGCCCCTAAGGGCCTAGCTTAGCCAAGGCTCAGCTGCCCCTTGGAGCCAAAACACCTCCCCAGTAAGGGTTAGCAGCCACAGAACTGGTGTCTGGTGCCCAGGCAGCCTCTCCCAGGACAGATTTTTTTTTTTTACAGGCTCCCCCCCCCCCCCCCAAGCTGGCCTCCACTGGCCCTCACACGGCAGCCAAGGCTCCAGGCCCTGGTGGGTTGCACCAGCTAGCATCTGCCCAGGCGCAGTGAGCAGCAGCCGCATGCCAGTCCCCGTTCCCCCCCCCCCCCCCCCCCGGTAGCCCCCCTAGTGGGGGGGCGCCCCCCCCCCCCCCCACCGGAAGAGCCACGGGGGGGGGGTGGGGGGGGGGGGGGGTGGGGGCGCCCCCCCCCCCCCAAAGCCCCTGGACCGCTCTGGCCCGGGTTGGGGGGGGGGGGAAACGCATGGGGCTCGTCTCAGCACCCCGCACATCTTGAAGGGCTGCCTCAGCCTCCTCCTCGCCAGGTCCGGGGTTCATGGGGCTACCCTCTGCCAGCCCACGGCCAGGCTATAGGGCTGCTGCCTGAGGCTGGGTTCACAGTTAGGGGATTTGCACACCCACCCTATAGGTATCGCCCCCCCCCCGCCCCCCGACAACTGGCATGGTAGGCCAGGCACCCCCGCCTGCCCAGGGGGGTGGTGGAGGGGGCAGAGCAAATGAGGCATTGGTACCTGGGCTCTGGACACCCTTGGCCTTGAGTATGCCACTGGCCACAGCATGCCCTGCAGCCAGGGCCAGCTTAAGGCAGGGGATTTGGGGCCTGCAGCCCCAGCTCTGACCCATGGGTGTGCGTGCGTGGGTGCAGTCCCCCAGCATGCCAGCCCCAGATGGCCTCAGCAGCCACGCACTACCAACCTGCCTGCCAAGTTGCTGGGCGCCCTGGGCTGCACCAGCCTGGGGCAGGGTGCAAGCACCATGGATCTTGGCTGCTAGGGCCATCCCGCCCTCCCACCCCCCCCCTTCCCCAGCAGCACCAGTCACTGAAGCCCATGAACTCGCTCCACAAGTGCAGGTGGCGTGCCCACCATTGCGGCGGGGGCACAATCATGGGCAGCCCCGCCTGGCTGTGATACACCCCTGCTTGTGTCACCCACGTGTGTACCAGAAACAGCTACACAGCCCAGTAGTGTTGGCTGCAAGGCAGACGTGGCGGCTAGACATATGTGATGCCCTATGCCAGGCCACACTACAGCCCTGCTGGTTGTCAGGGCTTAGCGCTCAGTCTGCTATGGCAAGCCATGCGCAAGCCTTGCCTGGCCAGCCCTCCTGTGCTGAAGGGTGACCTG
>ML682016.1:4093485-4203219 GCA_007922195.1 Podocnemis expansa | reverse complement strand
CCACATGCATTCAGCTAAAAGCCCACAGTGTTAAAATACTGCACTCGTCTCTGGCCCAACCACTTTCATCTGGGCCCCCGTTTGCTTGTGCAGGACATCCTGTTTACAGTAACTGGCTCAACAGAGACAGAAAGATTTTTATGGCTGATAATGTGTACCTTTTGGCCACATGAATGTGTTTGGTGTGGGGCGGGAAACTTGGCTTTTGGGGAAAAAAAATTCACTATTATGAAGGAACGCCTGCTATTAGGCTGCTGCTGTGTCAATCACGGCCATGGCGCCAGAACAGCTCTAGGATTTCCTCAGGCACAGGCCTGAGGGAGCTGAGGGTATAGTGAGCCAATTTGAATGGGCTTTGCCAGGACTGAAAAATACAAGCCTTGGAGCAAGAAGGCTTAGTGAAGCCGGAACTGGGGGAACAAATTAGAGGCTGAATTTTTTTGTCTCTTTTCATTTGTATTTGTGGGTCGCATAGTCTTCACTGTCTACCTCTGTTGAATAATTCCTTTCTGGCAATTGCTCACATGTGTATATTCGATAGCTGAGCTTGCACATTAGCGTTGATTGGGGAATTGTCGTCATTCCCTGGTGAGATGAATGTAACTTTGGTTACGTCAGCCTTCTGGCACCGAATGCAAGCAAAAAATTCTCTTAGTATGAATAGTCTCCTACTTTTACCTACAATTGCTGGTTTCACATCCATTCTGACCCATCAGCTTGAGCTTTAGCCTATTCTTGGGTAACGAACACAAAAGGCCTCAAGCCATGAAAGCAGGGCTTTTAAAAGGCACACAAGTAGTAGTTGGGGGGTATTCACGTATCACTAGTGAAGCGGGCGCCTTCACAGCCAGCCACCTCACTGAGCAGCTTTCTAAGCAAGCCCTGGCGCTATGGAAACCAGAACAGCGGCAAGCTAAGTCCATCAACGTACCTACTCAAATGAAGCAGGACGTTCAGCAATGCAGTCTTCTCCTGGTTTGTGCTGCAAGGAAAGGGAGACAAGCACTTACGCAAATGCACTGTGCAAATCCCCCCCCCCCCCCCGGGCGCCATACAGGGACCACTAAAACTCATTTCAGCTGCAGCATAAAGGAGATTTGCATTCAGACCTGATGCTCTTCAAGCTAGTGACACATAGAGCTAGTCCATGCTGTAACATGCGGCTTTTCACAGGATAAGTAGTCAGGAACGCGTACCTTTTAAAGCTGACCCACCCCGTGTTGTGCACTGAGACTGGCGGGGTGGGGCTGTGCCCCATGGTCTCATTGCTGACGCGCCAGGGAGGAATGAGAGGGCTGCCGGGAAGGGTTACTGCGAACAATTTGCATTATATTTTTGCACTGTACAGCAAGCAGACTACAGCCAAGGTGACCGGTCCAGGACGCTACCTGAGGGTGAAAACCCTAGCAACAGTCTCAGCACCAAATCCCTCACTTGGTACTCTTGCCCCCCCAGGACACTTGCCAAAGCCCTCCAGAGACGGGCGCCAGGCTCCCATAGTGCCTCCCCCCCGCCCCACATTTTAGCCTAGTGCCTTTGAAGGGCTCCTTTTGTGCTGTTCAAGGGGGCCTGGCGGGAAGGATTGTCCTTGCTGCCTCTTAAACAAGCCGAGGAAGGCTGACGCCATGACAGCCTTTCCTCTCACGCATGGTCTCAGCCACTGCTCCTGGCACACACAGCAAGGGGGTTTGGCTAATGACTCAAACCCAGGCTTTCCCATGGCTGCACAGAGCATACATTCCCACCAGCCTCTCCAAAATCCCCTTCCTCTCTTCCCTCCCTCATGCCTTTAGATGGGAACAAATTTTCCCCTTGAATTTTTAAAAGTCCACTGACACTTATTGAAACAACAGCCTTGCCTCCTTCCGGTGGGCTCCTGGCACCTATTCCTGTGTGGCTGATGTCACAGCCACAGCAGCAAGGTTTCTGGTTCTTGCTGCCATTTGGCAAGCAGAGAGAGGGGGATGAGCAAAGGAGCCAAATCCAGCATCTTAAAACAGCTGGAAACATTCCCCATTGGCCTGTTAAATAAGAACGACTAATCCACACACATAAGACCCAACCAGAGATACTTGCTAGCACACCAGGCCATCTCCCCACCCACCGACACAGACAAGGGGCTGGGAAGGACACAGCTTCGTGCTCCAACGTGAATGCAAAATGGGTTTTTGACTTGGGCCCGCTGTTCAGTTTGTGCATGTCCATGCCGGGCTGGTTTTAGTCACACATCACTGTTCCCATACAGAGCGAGCAAAACGCCAGGTCCCCTAACAGCCCTGGCCAAGTAGCTCCGAGGAGACATTGTGAGCCAGAGCTGTTTCCATGGTGATACTTCTCCTAGGAAAAGGGGGCCCTTGGGATGGGACGGGGGCTCTTGCTTTTCTTCCTTAGGGCTTTTTTAACATGTCCCCCCGCCCAGATGTGTGTAAAGGAGTCACTCAGCTGTTACTAAGAGCCAGGCACGACATCAAGCGCTTGTTAACTATTTCCTCTCATTGCCTTCCTGTAACCTGCAGAGAAGGGCAGGGCTTGGCTTGGCGCCCGTGCCCAGCAGCAGCATCACGCTGGGGTAACGCCACATAGGGCTAGTCTGTGTCTGGCCTACAAAGGCTTTCTTGCCATTTAGCAAAGGCACGTTGGACATGGTATAAGTTAAACTGCACCGAGGCCCTCATAGGCCAGACTGGGGTGTTCACAAAGAGGCGAGCCAAGAGGTTTGGGTTACATTGGTCCAGCGCCCCATGCAGACAAGCAACAGCTGCTTGGGAGACAAGCTGGCATCACCCAGCACCTCGGTTCAGATTGGAGACTCATGACATGCCAGGCTGCATCAGAACGGCCCTTAAGTGTGACCTACAAACACGGCCAGCAACGCACCCTGGAGCCTCACAGTGCCAAAAACAGGCCACATTTCTCTCCCACAGTATCCCTGGCCAGGCCAGACCAAACACGGGCTACTAATGGACATTGATTAGGCCCAGTAGCATCTGCAAACAGCTCGGCCAAGCCACTTTGAGCCCAGTCAAGACACACCCAGCTTTTCCGGGCCTGGGCCACCATATTCTGCCCATGCCCTTCAGTTCTGAACTGCAGCAGTTCAACACTGTGCTGGGCATGCGCTCTCCCAAACACGGGCGCCTGGTGAGTGCAGCTTGTACGCGGGCTTTTGTGAGACCACAGCTCAGCTAGCGAGCTGAGTCCTAGAAGCGGTCTGCCGAAGTGGGACAAGGGCCCTGGCACACATCTAACCCTCACTGCTAGGCATGCTGGCGTTTATCCTGCCAGCTCCAAGGCGCAGTCCCAGGGCAGGCATGCTAGAATTGGTGAAGGTGGTGGGGGTCCTTGTGGCAGGTCTGCTTATGGCTATGCAGCAATGAATGTCACAGGCCCTTGCACACTTTTGCTACCTGCAATGCATTTTTGGGAGTTTGCTGCACCCAGGCCCTGGGGGTAATGGCTTTACCCACACAGGCAGACATTTTAAATTGCTCTTTGGGGTAATTGCGCTTGCTTCTGGTGGGCTGCCTGACACCACCTGATGGCTACAGCCAGAAAACACTCAGCTCTCAGGCTAACAGAGTATCCTAGCCACGTTCCAAAAGGGTCACCGTGTTAGTCTAGGTCAGCAAGCCAACCAAGGAAACCTGTGGCACTTTTAACAACAAACAAACAAATTTATTTTTGGCATGAACAGTTGTGGGTGAAACTTCACTCTGCTGCCCAAGGAAGACTGGATCAAATTCATCACTGGTGTGATTTCAGTGGCATTGCACTGTAATAGTGGCCTGGTATGAAGGTGCTACTGTCCTGAGTACCTGCCACCACCAGAGGCAGACACAACTCTCAACGTGCCACAGGACTTCTTTGTTTTTTTCATTATAATTAGTGATTTTCACAGCTCTCAACCTCATCACTTTCTGCTATACACAAGGAAGGCTGGTGGCAGTTTTGAAGGCTAGCAACCTTATTTATTGCATGAGCTTTCTTGGGCCAAAAATCCCACTTTGTCAGCTGCTTGAAGCTGTAAGCTCCCCAGCTGCAAATTCCAACGGGGCTGCCGTGTTAGTCTAGTTCATCAACACAAACGAGGAGGCCTGTGGCAGGTTTAAAGACTAACACATTTATTTATTGCATGAGCTTTTGGGGGGAGACACTACCACTTCATCAAATGTTTTGAAGATAGGAGAACTGTAAGTGGGATTTTTTCACCCCCCCCCCCCCCCCCGGAAAGGGCATGGGATAAATAAATGTGTTAGTCTTTGAAAGTGCCTCAGGATTCCTGGTTTTTTTGCTGGACTAGACTAACAAGGATCCTCTTTTGGAAAGTGGCATTCGCACTTGGTAACTAGAGAATAAAAGTATTACTGTGTTAGGCAGGTTCACTGGTAAGTGACCTCATGAGCCCACAGATGGTTATGCCTGGAGCTCTATGAATTGAGCTAAAGGTGGCGGGGGGGGGGTAACAGCTGGGCCAATGTTGGAGTATAATAAAAACTCACATCTGTAAGCATACCATCAGCTCTAACCTCTAATATCCGCTCCTGCCCTGCACTTTCAGTGTAGCAATTGAGGGCTGGAAGAAGGCATTTAGCGGTGCATGCTTTGCAATAAATGATGACTTGTTGCCCCTGCAGCTTCTCACTTTAGCGCTGCTTTCCCCCTGCCTGTCCCAGGCTGCAACCCTATTCCTAACCCTCCTGGTCTGGCATGTCAGAGGATTCAACGAACTCTGGCCTTGCTGTATTCACAGATGCAAAAATGGGCCAAGTCTCTGTGGAGAGTGTAATCAATTGTGTGCAGGCTGCATTGTGGCTGCTGCCACATGGTGCCTCAGGTGCTGGCCACTACAGTGAAGGGAAGCTGGGACATCCCTTCTCCACACTGGCCGGCCAATCCTGTGACCTCAGTGTCCCTTTTCCAGCCCTGGCACGTTGCCACATCCAGGCATCCCTTGGCATCGCATTTCTCTCCCTCCTGGTTTTTTGTGGCACCCAAGTTGCCTGAGTTAGGTAGTTCACCTTTCAAATGGGGGTGCTGGCTGGTGGTCAGGTGCTTCGGGCCCCCTCCATAACTCCCCTAATAACCGAACCTGCTGTTGATTTTCAGTAGACATAGGGTGACAGCATAAAGGCAGAGATCCCGGCAAGATGCCTGAAAACATTTCAATGTGTGAGCTAAACCCATGTTGAATAGATGGTGATAGCTAAAAGTCAGTTTTGCAGTTAGGGCATGGCTCTTCCCCCCCCCCCCCCCCCCAAAGGGGCCAAAAAAAAAAAGGAGATGTTTTATCTGCACTGACAGGTTTCTAGGTCAACAGAACATCCTGTGTTTCCCTAAATAATATGTGCACAAAGGATGCCCCGTGCTGTGCCTGCCAGGGCCTGCTGAATGGCCTGCTTTGCATTCACATTTACCATGCAGAACACTGACTGGGCTCCAGCCAGGTTTTCCTGTGTGACTGGGGTCTGCTACCCAGGTGGGGCTGCTGCTAGAAATATCTTCTCATGAGGCCTCGGGGGACACGTTCTCCTGTACACCAGGGTGTGATTAATAGTCAGCTCTACTGCATGAGATTTTTACAGCATTGATCAATCCCACAATGCTCCTGGGAATATTATGCACAAGGCAACCAGCCCCAGAAAGAGATTTGCTCACATTATTTAGCTAGGAATATAGCCTACATGGCCTAACAGCTGGTCCATGCTCCAACAACCAGACCACACTGCCTCCAAGCTGTGTTAGTGTAACTTACTGAGTACATAGAACATTTTTTTTGTCAGAAAGCTAAATCCACTTTAGGACAGAGAGGAAAAATACCGTTTCTGCAGGTGGCATACAATTTGTGACTTTCTCAAGTCTCATGTTGCCTTAGTGGGAGACCCAGAAACAGCATCCCCAGCCCAGGGCGCCTACGGCAGACAGGCCAAGTCTGACACACTGAGATGCAACGTCCAAGTCAAAGGAAGCCGGACTCAGGATCTTGCAGCAGAGCTCTCCCTGATTAAGTGCTGTAGACCTGATCATGGGTCACCATTACCCTGATTTAGAAATCATTGTGACAGGCAGGCTGAGGGTGGGTGCCTCAGTTACCACCGAGACTCCTGGTGCCAGCCAGCCGCTCTGTGTTGGGGCTGCAGCTGTCAGCCACAGCACCAAGGCTGCCAGCGCGCCCCTTGGCAGTCTGGGACGTGGGAACAAAGGACCCCCACTGCAGCCCCCTTAGGTCCGAGGAGGATGAAGACGTCTAAGAGGAGCAGAGTATGGAAAGTCTAAACTGTTGGGGGGGGTGAAATGCAGGCAGTGGAAATCGATGGGGTGGTGGAGGGCTCTGAGCAGATGGAGAAAGTGCTGGGTTAACTGAGGGCATGAGGTGCTGAGCTGATGATGGGGCCTTGAGGCCAAAACCAATGGGGGGGTGGGATTAATTATTGGGCAGGAGAAAGGCAGATGTGGGGAAGAACTGCTGCAATAGGGACCAGTCAGCTCATCCGGCACATGAGAGAGTGGGCAATGTGCTCATGTTGTCACATGCTAATGTCCTGGAAGGGACGGGGAATTGAGCCTGACTAAAAAGCACAATATGATCACCTATTAAAATCTTATGATTTTGCAGGTAGCTGACTCATGATTTTTGATCTCATGATGGCCACCAGACTGCGGCTGCAGAGCAAACAGCCCTGCGACTAACCCAGAGAGCCCCACACCCCTGTTCTCTCTGTGCCACAGTGTGGTCCCACAGAAGCGCTGTACAGGTTTTCACTAGGACACAATCTAAGAGGGGATGTCACATTGCAGGAAAATAGGCCTACGAGAGTTTTGATAATTCGTGTACAAGATGCTGGCAGCTGGATTTTAACTGCTCCAGAAACTACCGGTGTGCCTCACTCAGCTGTTGGAAAAACAGTGGCTGAAGCCCTTTTGTAATAAATAAATGGTTATTAATTTAGGCTGGTTGCAATGTGTAAAAATAGGGGTGCTTTCCCACCCATGCAGAACTCTCTGAATGTGAAATGGCAAAAGCTCATTAAAAAGGGACACTAGTGCTGTTGGCTGCCTGCTCCTCACACCCAGCCATGACCTGGACACAACCTCATGGAAGGCATCCACAAATCAGGGCTGATGCTAACTACGTGCAAGACACGAGGCCAGGCACAGCACCTCAGCAGGTACTCACTTGTGACAAGACCCTGGCTGAGTTTCTGAGCTCTTCTACACCCTGTGGAGACTTGGGGCAACTCCTGAACTCATACAGAGGGTTGTAGCTTCCCTTAAAGAAAAGCAACGTGAACTTTTGTCTCTAAAGTGGTGAGGAAGGCCAACTCGTGACTTCGGCCATCAAAGGCACACTTTACTGGGGGCCTGTTCACAGCATACAGATTGCACTGGCCCTGGGAAATGCAGTGTAAATGCCTTTGTAATTGAAAACAGAGATCAAATCAAACCGGAGACAGCAGGGAAAGTCTCTCCATCCACCTTCCCACCCCTTAACAACAAAGTTTTCACCTTATCTCTGATTCTGTCGTTAAATACCAGGCCCCTGCATACCCCACCCACTAGGCCTGCGAATGCTGAAACAGAGGCCTGGCCAGCCCAACCCCTAAGGTCAGGGAAGGAAGGATGTTGTCCGACTCCACTGATTGGAACCTGTCCTATGTGAATGATCCTAAGAGACAGCTGTGTTAGCCCAGTTTAGCAAAACAAACAAGGAGTCCTGTGACATTTGTAAAGACTAAAATGTATTTATTGCATGACCTTCCATGGGATAAAAATCTCACTTCATCAGATGCTTGAAGATGGGGAATATGGGGCTGTCACTCAAGGGAGCAACAGGCTCTCTCCTTTGACAACTGAGATGACGACACTACAGTGTCACACGGCCCTGGTCCAAAGCTGCTGTGCTGTTACAAGCAAGTGCATGGAGCAGGGAAAACAATTTAATCCTCTGAGGATACTGACAGAGGTGGCCATAGGACTCTCACTTACCCCTTACCTGAGGCCTGGACCAAGGCCAGGGGGTGGCAGCTGGAGAAGACGCGTTGGTGGCTGAGTGGTCGCTAGTTAGCCAGCAAAAGGCATGGTGCCAGTCAAGACTGCACGAGTGTAGGAGCTCCTATGAAACTTCCTTGCCAGATTTCATTGTGCCTGGCACCCTCCGCCTTTTCCTTCCAATCCCACCTTGGAAGCCCCCTCTTGGGCCAGGTCTGCCCCATTACACACAACTCTATAGCCTTCCTCAGGTGCAGCAGGCTCTTCTGCACCTTCCCAGCCCATTTATGTTGCCCACA
The DNA here is from genome assembly GCA_007922195.1 of Podocnemis expansa. Classification (NCBI taxonomy): domain Eukaryota; kingdom Metazoa; phylum Chordata; order Testudines; family Podocnemididae; genus Podocnemis; species Podocnemis expansa. Next base: position 4,194,934 of record ML682016.1, on the reverse strand, counting down.
GAGGACAGTGGCCACTGTAGGGCTCCTATGAAGGCTGCACCATGCTGAGCAGGGAGGCAGCAGTTTCTGAGCCCCCACTTGGCTTTATGAAAGACCCCAGTGCTTGTTGATGTGATGCACAGGTGACTGCTGAAGCTGAATACTCAGACTGACCTGCTGAGCTCTGTACACCCGGGGAAGGCAGTGGAGTGCAGCAACAGAAGCTGATTAACAGTTTCAGAGCTGGGGGAAGGAAGGAGACTAGCCAGGGGGAGAGTAGCATGGAGGGGTGAGATCCAGGACCTTCAGTTGTCTCCTACAATGAGATTTTTTGCTGCACAAACAAGGAGTCTGGTGGCACTTTTAAAGACTAACATTTATTTATTGCAGGAGCTGTTGTGGGAGAAAATCCCACCCCTTTGCAACTTGTCATATTGTGCTGGAAGCTCCTGCTCCTTTCACCCAAGCAAGAGGCTTAAGACTCAGGTTGCTGCTGCCACCCTGTGGTGACATTGAGGCACTGTATAAAACACTCCTAAAAAAACCAGACAGACAAGGAGTCCTGTAAAACATTTATCACCTGTAAAGATGGCTTCCACTTAAACCAAATTCAGGCTGATCAATACCAGATTTCTCAAAGCAAATTCCATGGATGGGGAGCTCTTGTGCTGTCACTTGAATTAACTGATTATTCTCCTTTCTTTCTAGTCCCCGTTTCCAATTTCCTCCCTGCACATTCCCCATTTCTTTCACCTTGCAGGTACCCCATCCTCAGCTGTTCAAATGAGTTAGCTGAGTGTCAAGAGCTGGCAGCTCTAGATTGTGAGTTTGGCTCTACTGAGGTTTCCTAGATTTAATCTGTGCACATGTATGACCCTTGATTTGTGTATTAAGTGCCAGCCAGGGTCAGGGAATAGAACAGAGAAGGGAGCTAGCAACAAAAACCTTGACAAAGAACAATCTGAGACGACCAAGCAAAACAGGCAGTGGGGAAGGAAAAGGATTAATTTTACTGTTATTGGGAGGTTGTTACAGATGAAGAGCTCCAAAAAAACCCACACCACACCTATATGGGAGCAGGTAAGGAAGGCAAAGCTGCCCCAGCCATCTTGCTTTCAGGTGGTAGTTTTATGGAATGGTTTAGGATAATTTTCCTTCTGCCTCATACTAGTAAATACAGGAAAGTGTAGAGTCAAGTTTGTTCTTGACCAGTGAAGCTAACCCTTTCATTTGTTGCTGTGCAAGCACACTCCAGAGACCATTGTGACAATGAACTTTTGGAACTACCATCTAACCCAGCCCCTGGCTGAGGGTCCAGCAGATTACCTGGACAGTTCGGGCTGCATCATATGAAGCTTACTGAAGGGGTGGGGGCACGCATGCAGGCAAACAACCCTCCCCACCCCACAGAACACTTTTGGCTTCTGGGTACTCCTTGCAGCAAGAAGCGATAAATGGTCAAAAAGTGTTGCACCAGAAGGTGGCCAGAAACACTCAGCTATTTTCAAAACATAGTGGAGCCAGCATTTTTCCTTCCAAAAGATCAAGAGCAGACTCTTCAGTAGAGATTAAATTTGAACTGCTTTTAAAAGAATCACCTTGATTTAGAATTTTCCCTATACCAAAAAGGAAAGGGGGGGAGGGAGAGAACAGTGAATTTTGCCTTTCAATCTCTTATGCATCACATTTCAGAATAAGTCTGCTTTTCAAACCTGGTTATAAGCCCCCTAAGACAGAGCCAGGATTTCTAATGGTCATATCAGATTCAAAACTGTATTTTCAGTGAGACACTAATTCTGAAAATAATTGCGCACCTGCTTATCTTTACCAGTTAAAATACATATGATAGTATTAGCAGGATCTACACATTTGATCTCAATATCAATAAATCTCATCATCAACAAAAGTTATGAAATAGAACACTATTTTCATTTTTAATTGTTTATTTTAAAACATTAAACCCAAGCTGAATAGAAACCACAGAAGTTACATTTAGGGAGGTTTTTTTTTTGTTTTAGTATTTGCAAAACAAAAAAGTTACAGTAAAAAATAGCTACCATTACAATCAATAAAACTACAGAAGAAAAAGGAAAGATACAAAATGGGCTCACTCCTCAATTTAATCCTCACAATTTAAAAACATTTTAGGTAAGTGCAGGATTACTTGAAAGGAACTAGCAGGTCCAAAGGTTTAAAAAAAGTATATATTTATATATTATACATATATGTATATAAAGTGGTATGATATTCATCCATTATGGTTAAGACTAAAAACAAAAGAATTCCAAATAGGCCAGTTACATGTTCACCAGTAAATTTCCGTGCAGTGTCCAAAAAATAATAAAAACTTAAGAGATGGTAGTTAATTAAATCCACAGGGAACTTCCAGCTCACACTTGCTAACAAGTGACCCAAGGCATGGGTATGTGATACAACAGCTGGGCCACTGACACTAGATCCAAAAGCCACTGACCAGAGTCTTCCATCGATTTCAGTGGCCAGTGGCTCTTGGCTCCTTGAGAAGTCTGCTTGTTGATTTGAGATGAGAATGCAGGAGAGTTTGGAACTGCGTAACCAGGAGAGATGTGGTATCGAACGCAGAGCTCTCAGAAAGACCCTAATGGGAGAGTTACTGAAGCAAAACATCACACTTTGCATAGTTCTGTCTGTTGTTCTACATTTTGCTTTGTCCATGCATTGACTGATGTGCAGAATTTCACAGACCTCAGACGAAAAATCTGACTAAATTAATCCCACCTCCTGTCAACAATCTTCAAGCACTCCACACCAGTCGGCATCCCCATTACCAGCAGGGGAAGCTGAGGCAGAGAGAGACGCCAAGTGATTTGCCCAAAGTTACATGGCAAACAAAAAACAAGGAGGCTGGTGACACTTTTAAAGACTAACAAATTTATTTATAAATTTATAAAATAAATTTTAAATTTGTCAGACTTTAAAAGTGCCACCAAACTGTTTGTTTTGCTGAACTGGACTAACACAGCTGCCCCTTTGGAACACGGCAAAGAGTCTGGAATTAGTGCTAGAAGTCCCAGCTTCCTGCCCTGCACTTTAACCACTGGGACATTTCCTCACCATCTATGACTGGGCACACTTGCAGCAGACGGGAAGCCCCACTCACCTGTTCAGGTGGTCAGCCTCTCATCCCGTTCAGGAACTGGAAATATTCTAAAATTTGTTGCCTACTGCAGTTACCAGGCATTGGTCACACCCAGCTGTCAGCCTTAAAGCAGGGGAGGTTTGGAATTCAAAGTGAAATGTCTTGGAAGGATTGCAGAGCCAGGGCTGGCTGCCTTGTCCTGCTCAGTCCTCTCTGCCCCCCAGCCACAGAGCTTGTCCTGGGTGATTGGCAGGGGAATGTTTCATCTGACTCAGTCTGCTGATGAACCAGTACGGCTGTGGGTGAATGTGGCTCCTTGGGGCAGTGCAATCTGTCAGATGCCCAGGCCAGGGCTGGACAAAACTGGGTCACAGGTAGGTGCCAGTAATTTTACTTTTGGTCACCAGGTGACCAGAAATTTCTGCAGTGGACCTAGGTGATAGGCTACTAAAACTGGTCATCATGGTGACCAGAAACAGATTTGTCGAGGCCTGCCTTTAGCAAGGAGCCTGGATCTCCAGAACAGAGATGTCACAGTACTAGCACCGGTGTCAGAAGTACTGTTGACCCCTTGGCTTGAACTGTTTTCTCTTATACACAGGGTTTAGAGTTTGGTTCAATGGCTCTCTGCAAAATAAAAATAATTGTTCCAGAACCCTCCGTGCTCATGCCTCCCACCATTCCAGCTCTTCTGGAGAATACCCTACAAGGGACAGGAGCTAGAAGCAAGCAGTGCTAGGACAGCCAACATGCACTCCCCATTGCTCTCTGCACAGTTCACATTTCCAGCCATGTTCCGGGTCCTGGTTGTGAACCCAAGACCTGCTCACATTACTCTCCAGGTGTGCTCTGCTTGGTAATGAAGGACTTTGCACCGCAGGGAAAGGAGAAGCCGTAAGAAGGAGCATTCCCATCGCTTCTAAAGCTACATGGGCTCCTTTTCAGCACCATGGGGATCTCCATTATTTCCTTGCTTCATTCACCCCTCTGCTGCCCCCATTCTGCAATGCAACCAGTACCCTTCTGACAGAGAATGGGAACCCCCCCATACTTAAATCAGCATGAAGGGGCCCAGGCAGCAAAGCAAGCCACTCCCCGTCCTTCTGAAGAGCTGTTTGCTGTCTCTGCATTGATCTCAAGCCTTGGCTCCCCCTGGCACAGACAGAAATTGGATGCAGAAGTCAGATGTGGGTTATCTATATAAGCATTTGTACCACAGATATCACTCTGCTGAGCAAGTGCCAACAGCTGCTGCCCCCATCACGGCAAGAACTGAGAGCAGAGCACTAAGTCAGCTCATTGAAAGGAAAATCTGAACTGTGCACATGAACACTACACAGAAGGATAATTTCTGTGTGAACCTTCCTCTGGGGCCATTCCAAAGGCTCCCCTCATAAAAATGATCAGTTCAAAGCACTCAAATAGACACACATCCTTGTCTCCAGTGAGCTGGCTATATTGGAGAGAGAAATTAATACCTCAAGTGGACAGAACTTAAAGAGGATGGAGGGCGATTAAGTTGTCCTCATCACCCATCAGGGCTGGGTACATGATGGATGCTGTGATCGCCCTTTGAACCCTTTTGTCAGCAATAAAATGAATGCAGTTAATATTACATACAGGATACAAACACTACAGTTAGATTCCCAAGACAGCACAAGAAATTCACAGCCAAGTCTTGATTCAATTTCCTTTACAATTACAATGCAGTTCTGAACACTGGACACAAGATCCAACATGCTATTTACATTTCACATTGTGGAGACATCTGTGTGCTTGAAAGGTCTCAGTTCTAAAATCAAAATGTCATTTGCATGTGACGACGGAGCAAAAAGAAATTGAACAAACCAGACAACAACTTGATGGTGTTTGTGCTTCTAAAACAAAACAAACAACCCCCACCCCCAAACTATATGAAGCATCTTCTCCATTGCTGTCACCTCCCTACCATAAAAGAGCTGCCTCTCATTTTGCTGTCAGCAAGGTGCTCAGAGGTCCAAGTCTCATGTTTCCCCTGAATTTTAGAGCCATGTACAAAAAAGCAGTAACATGGCTCTGATTCTGAGATGATTATGTGCTGTTGAAAAAAAAAAAAAGTCAGCTGGGGCACATTTCATCCATTAAAAATGCAATACAAGTCACAGAAGAGAAAAAAAAGACACTGCAGTTTTGCTCACTGTAGCCAAGGCTCCCATAACTAGTAGTATCACTTACAACAGATCACTCTGCCAATAAACACATGCTGTTCACCCTATGGGGAATGAGGGGGCAGTCTGTGAGAGATCTTGAATTTTGAGGTCTAGTCAATGGCCGTGTTGTGCCCACAGCACAGATCAATCACTCAAGTGGTTCTCAACCTTTTCCACGCCACAACACACTTAGCAGCATACTGCATCCCTACAGGACACACCAGCCCAGCCCACTTCCACACCAGCCAAATCCACCCATCTCCCCAGCTTTCCACGACACACCTACTACTGTGTTGCCACACTGTGATGTGGCCTGACACAGTGCTTGAGAACCACTGTTTAGACTATGGCAACCACTTCACATCTGTACCAATGGGCGCAGGCTAGGAGCCCTGCAACAGACCCATTTGGACCAACTCCTAGAAACACTACACTGGTGCCCAATGATCCATGTAAAAAAATAAATAGTAAAATTGTGTTAAAATAGAGATGTCCCTGCATCACCCGTGGTGGGACAGCAGGGCTCCATGACTCTACAGAAGTGCAAAATCCATGTCAAGTAAAGGAACTCCTGGGTGGAACCATACGGTCTGCAGAGCTTTCAGCTCCTGTTGCAGCTTTGCTCTGCTAAATGCATTGGTGGACAAAGAGCTCCACAGAACTCTTCCTAAACAAAAATCTTTAAACGCCCAGAAAGCAGACATCTCCAATCAGCAACTGGCTAGCGTTTGTACCACCTAGAACAAGTTCTAAGCCAAGTCTTGGAAGGAAGCTAGCTAAGGACGTTTCTGGCCCAGCTACTGCAGTGACTGGCTCTGCCCATGGTAGAATACCTGTCACGGCATGCTGTACCTTCTCTCTCTTCCCAGGCCTGTGGGAAAATCCATGTGTTCTCTATACAGCAGAAGCTGCCCACAGATGGACTTATTTACCTGAAGTTTAATTTCCACCCTTATTCTCTTCCACTCATCTTACAAGACTCAGGTCTTGCTATTAAGAGGCACACAGCAGATTCTGGGGCAGCATCTCTTTAAAAGTCTGAAGTATTTGAGTCTGGGTAGCCTCTTGCTGGCAAACATGGGAAATAATCGACCTGACTTGGGGAAAATGCAGATGTGTATCACTCAAAAATGACAAAATGTGGTTTCAGCTTTCCTCACTCCATCACATCAGCTGTTATGAGCATCCAAAAAGACCGAGGGCTTGTAAACTAACAATGCCAAATAACTGCACTCATGCAGCTCACGCAACAGGTTTTATGGGAGTTGCAATTAACCATACTAGTGTTTGCCCATAGATTTATCTTCTCCCCCTGAAAACTAGTCAGTGTCTGTTTTCCTTCCTCCTTTTTCCTCCATTCTCCAAAGAGCTGAAGCTACTCCATCAGTGGCATCTATCTCCTTGAGATGTCTCAGAACTATCCCTTTTCTTGGAGTATGTGACTTCTTCTACAGGGCACGTCAGCATCCTACTTGATCACTCACGCAACATGTAAAATGTGCCAAGAGGGATGGTAATGCTCACCTAAGAAAAGAAGGGCAGGGATCTGGACACAAATCTGGAGAAGTGATACTGTCCAGAGGAAAGGCAGATTGGTCCCTTTTATGGACATTCACTACACAGAGCAAACTAAAAGATGACAAATGAGTACTCCTTTCATGCAGCCTCGCCATTGCGTAGCTAGATTTGAACCACATTTATCCTGTGGCCCACCTCAGCTTTATGAGATTTTCCTCTTTACTTCTGTCTCTTGCTCCCTAAGCAACTAGGTTAGGATGGCTTGCCCTGAACGGAAAATTCAAAAGGACAATTCATTTACTTCAAACAAACTTTACACCCCATTTATAGAGCGGCTGCATGTTGGAGTCTTTTCCAGTGAGAAGTGGTTTGTGTCCTGTAGAGCACCATTCTTCAACAAAAAGCAAAGGACCGGTGTAGGACGCTACTGCTGGCAGGCATGCTACCGCACCGGCATCCCCTGCAGAGCACACTAGAATGCCCTGGGAATTTATTCACACGTGCCTTATGCATGGCAGTTAGTGGTTAGCAATTAGGAGCAGGGAAGAAAAAATACCCTTATGACATTCCTAATGTTTTAAGACTTGTTTTCTAACCCTGGAGCACGGAGTCAAGGAAACTACAAAGTTGCTGCTCTCATTAGTTTTGGGCAGAGGCCCCAGGATCCTCGTCTGAAGGCAACACGTTGCGATTTTACCAAACATTAATGGATGTGTCCAGCAAATCAGTCACAAGTAATTCCTTGCATTTGCTGTAAATCCACTGGAGCTTGCAATCTCTCTAGCTCTTCCAAGTTGACTGTCCCATGAGACCTAGTGCCCAGCTACTGCCCTAGAGATCTGAAACTATTTAGTGCAAAAAACCCTAAAAGTCTTAAAAGTCTTCCTGGAAAAATTTGGCACCAAGAGGGTTGCTGGCTCCTTTGTGTTCTCTGTGTGCCCAGTCTCACAAAAGCAGTGGCCACAATGCCACCTGTGAGTACAGGGGCTTCCCTGATGGAGCCAGAAAAGTCAGGCTCAGGGCAATACGCAGGCAAGGGTGCATCTGGGACAGCAGGCTGGTGCTGAGGACCCCCTTCTCCTCCTCAAGAATGCAAAAGCTGGTTATAAAGGGGAAAGAAAAAGCTCATTAAAAATCACCAGAGGAGAGTGAAGCCCAGGTTGGAGTCCCAGTTTAAAGTGGGTATTCAATGACCAAGGAAGGGGGCCTCGCCACAGGATACAAGACAAGGGATCTTTTTCAGGAACACCTGGGGCCTGTGAATTTTCAGAGCATGCGTTGGCATGGATTTCCTGATCTGTAGCATGGTCTTGGAGCATCTGCTTCTTCATGCACTGCATACCGACTGGTTCTGTGAAGTGATCCCGTGCAACTAAATCCAACCACTCTTTCCCTCCAGTCCCTCTGTGGAATGCAGAGCATAAGGGAGATGGAAGTAAAAATATTTGCAAATGTTTCCTGATAGGCTGCCCCCCCAAGTAGATGGATCCCAACAAAACTGGTGCTCTCGCTCAGGAGCTTACACACTCACTCTCTTTCACCAAGTACAACTAGGTATAGGCTTAATTTGAAAAGGGCTTCCATTCAGAGTGCCAACGGACAGGTACCAGGTTGCAGGATGGTCTGTACTGGAGAAGCAGGAGGAGGAGTTGCGTTGGATTTGGGACAAGAAAGCAGGGTTGTTCTACATGGGTAGCACAAGGTAGCAGCAGTTGGCACATTTGTTTGCTGTGTGTTTTGTTTTTAATGCACACTGCCAGAGTCTGGGCGAGGTTGGTTGGTAGCGAGGTATTTGGCTCTCATGCTGGAGGTGTACTAGAGGAAGACAAAAAACACATAGTAAGTCAGAAGGATTGATGTGAACTCAGAATCTGACCATTAGCAGCTACCAACTCACTCCAGTTGGCATTTACAGCTTTCCAATGAGCCTTCAAACACAGTCCTCTGAGGCTCTGACAAGCAACCTTTCATAGATCATTACACAGTTAAATCTGACTAACACATCTGCTACACAAAGAGGCTGGCTGAGGCCTTCATTTATGGACTAGCTGACTTAGCTCCCTACCAAGGAGGAAAATAGCAGCATCAAAGGGCCATCATTTAATCCAAGTACCTGCATTTAAGTGGTGAGATGAGAGAAACATGGGTGCACTGCACATACCAAAAACGGTACGTCAGAACTTCAATGGCTCAGCCAGGCTGCCACTTCAGCCACGAAGACGATGGGAAGGTATGTTTCATGTTCTCAGAAGAACAATGAAGATCACAAGAATTGCATAGAAGATGGCTGAGGTTATGCCCAGGTAGTCATCCACTCACAGACAAAGGCTGACTGCAAGGCTGCTACTATCTACTAAAATTAACTGTGTGGTTAGTATCAGAATCTCGCTTTGGACATTGTTGTCCTACAGCCTGGCTCTAATCAAGACTCTGATTCTGGGGTAAAGGTAGAAATTCATGGTGACTGAAGATCCCACCCAGCAGACAGCTGGAAGAGAATCTGACATCTGAAGGATATGTACTCATGTAAACCACTTTCAGTTTTGCTAGTGCACAGCAACGAAATCCCAAACACCAGGGCTTGTACACAGCACTGACGACTGAGACAAACTCCTACCCTAAGTCTTACTGTTTCCACATGCAATTCCACCTGGTGCCATCATGGGGCTAATAGAGGCTTTACAAACGGACAGAGTGATGTCAACAGTCCTGATTCCTGCTCCCACCCACCTTCCTTTACAAAAAGCTGTGAGGCATTTGGTCTTTACTTCCTGATAATGATGTTCACAAACTGATTTTTCAGCACCTTTAAGCTGTTTCCCTTTGAGTAGCAAGTCTACCTGGTATAAACAAATGTATAGTTACGTAACTGAGTGTAAAGATTAATCTCCATTATGATTACCTTTCCCATTTGACGAAACCACCGAGAAGTGAAATGTTCTGTACCAGCACAGAGACAAGTGAACTATGTACATAATGACATTTGACCACTACCCCGTCAGCGTCTAAGATGGAATCTGTGTCGCAGAAGAGCTCACCACTTCAAGGCAGAGCAGCGTGCAGGAACCCCTACGTATATTAGTTCATTTTTAAGTTCCTTCCGACATTGGAAACATTCAGCCTAAGAGAGGACACAGTGTTCTGTGGTACTAGTGTCTAAATGTGGAAGAGTGGTTTACGGTGGGGTGGAGAGGGGCGGAAGAGAAGAGGTCTGTCTGTCTCCATAATCTGCGCTCTCACCATCCAGAAAGAGAAGAAAGGACCAAAAGGAGTCTAACCAGTACTTTGGATTATAGTCTGCACAGATGATTAAATCCACTGCTCCCCAAAATAGTAAGTCTGCGACTTCAGTAGAAACAGTTAAATGCAGTAACTCAACACAATGCTTTCGATCAGGGGTGTCAAACTCATTTGCTATGGTGGGCTGGATTTGACTTAAAATGTACCATACATTCCATAAATCAAAATACTAGGGCGACATCGCGAAGCACCATGTATGCAACACTGTGCTCAATACTGTGAGCCGTCCTTCTCACTGCTAGGGAGAGCGTGCTGTCTTGTTGAACACAATCACGGGCCTGATGAATGAGGTTCACGGGCCATACCCGGCCTATATGCTACGTGTTTGACACCCCTGGTTTCGATCAAATTTCTTTGAGGAACCCAGACAAAAGCAGAGAGCATTTCATGGACATAGACAGATTTCCCCACTGGAATTCCTCAGTGCAGAAAAGCCTTGGGAATGGAGAATTTTTCAGACAGAAACATGCCACCTGTGCTATGTGTAGAAGGGTACAAGAAGAAGAAAAAGGGATGACTGCATGAATTTCGTCCACCACAATTCTTTAATACACTTCTCACATACCTTCCTGGGCAGATCATACATGCAGACCTGCAGCAGTCATCTACAGAATAATCTACTGGGGTGTTTTAAAGGGAAGTACCAGATACATGGTGGCACATGGAAGCCAAAAGATACCAGACCTACTCCAATTTATCCACTATATAGACGTCTGTACAGCATCAAGAAAGAGGACAATAATACAAAGTAAAAAGAAACAGACAGTGGAAGAAATAGTGTTTTAAATTCATACCTACCTTAAAAGTGCTGTAAGACATCACACATGCTGACAAAAGCCTGGGAAGTCAGGGTTAATGCTGATGTTCTCAATTTATGTGTATTGTGCCTTAGGCCATGCTCACATTTACCATTTTTTACTAGCTGCACAAAATTAGTTCTAAACAGGGTTGTGCACAGAATTGTTAGAACTCAGCAGTAACTAAGGCAGGTAACTGAGTTTCGCTCCTCTGGAGTTGGACTGACACAATGTCTTCTCGTAAATGGACATTTTGGGAGTGAACACAGAATCTCTAACATCAGGCTTGGCTGGTGCTCAGAGCACATTACCTCATGTACTACTGATACCGCACTGACATCTCTCTCCTGCAGTGCACCCCTGCTGAAGGAGCACAGGAAAGATGCTCTGCATACAGCAACGCTATATCAAGGCAGGCTAATAGATGCAGGTGCCTCAAGTGTTATGACATCAAGAAAACAGTCAGAGATGAACTCTGAGCTGCGTTACCATAACCATTAACGTGACTAAACATCTAACCACTTTGAGAGCCATTATTAAGAGTTACTGTGGACAGACTTCATTTGGGAAAACCACCAACACCCAGTTCATAGCTAAGTCAAAGTGCCATCCTTAGTCGGTATTGCTTGGACATTGTCTGTCTGTAACACAATCCTGAAGTTATTTTAAGGTACACTGTTGTATTTAATTTCCTTTAAAAAAACAGCTTTCATAGAAGGTTATAAAATCACATTTTATGGATCTTTACAGCTTTCTGGCTGTAAGTCCCCAAGCACCTATACATCCGTATTTGTTCTTTAACAACATGTAAGCAACCCAAGTTTTAACATGTATTTTTGTGAGCTTCCCCAATGGGCAATCCAATACCGCAGTAGATGGCTATTTTCATTGTTCTGATGTCTTGTGCTCTGACGTGTATCATCAATCACTTACCACCTGTCAGTCAGAACTGCTATATAAGGTGCACATTTGTGTTTTAGCATTTTTGCAAAAAGTTTTTTCTGCTGCTCATGGATAGGCTGCCCACGACAGGGGGAAAAGAAGTTCTACAGACAGGTTTTCTCAGCACACATTTGTTAAGCAGGCACCTAACCACATATACGATAAGCACAAAAATTATTGGCTGCAAAAAAAACCAAAAAAAAAAAAAACCCCTTGAGTGCACAGAGTTATTTTAGAGGCCATATTTGAATGTTAGTCAGGTAAATCTTATGATACATTACAGCTATCATAAATTATACTGCAGGCTACTCTATCCTCTATGGGGACCACACCCATCCAATATCACCCCAACCTATATGGGGGCAGAAAGGAATGCAGTACGTTTGTGCAGAAGCCTTCCTTGGAATAAAAATGGCTCTTTCAAAAATGCTAACCCCCTCAGCTTACCCTGGTTTAATCAGCTGCAAATTGAAGCTTCTAGGCTTGACTTTTATTTCTTCTAAAAGTTTGACTGAAGTATATCAGGCAACTTTGGATGTAAACAAAAAACAAAAACTCTGCCCTTTTTGGAAGGGGCAGAGGGGCATGTCCAGGCAGTGAATCCTGAAGTTGCAGATGGTTCTAGTTTTTAAGAGTACTGTAGTTAGAACCAGGACTCAAGACTACCAGGTTTTGAGAAGCATGGGATGGATACAAGAACCCTTTGTTTATTTTTGCACAGCCACGTATGACTCTGGGCCTGACCTTGGTACATGGAAAAGATTCCAGGCTGAAACTTTGTCAAGTTTCAGTTCAGAGTATATTTTAAGTCCAGAGTCAGATCTCTGTAAAACAAACTTTATAATAGAGTTGGCAGACTCAAACACATTGCTAAGAGCGCTGCTAGAACATCTGTAGCACAAGGAAGCAGGAAAGCACCAAGTGCTGGTGCCCAGGGAAGGTCTTTGCAAGAGTGCTACAACAGTGGAGAAAGCTGTGACATTCTTTAAAGCACTAGCGTCATGCATTAATTGTTCATGTAGATTTCCATTCATGCACGTCAGAGTGCACCAAGGCAAACCTGTTACTCTCCCCCCACAATCATTCAGCCAGTAGCTTAGAAATCCCCAAGCACATCACAAAGCAAAGCAGACAAATGGCAAGAAGGCAGACCAAGCAGTGATATGAGAGGATGGCATCCAGTGCAGGGTGACAGCAGAGAGGCTCCAAGAGGAATGGTGGATATGGAGAAGCAGCGGCTTTATGTACAAGTGTGTCTGGGGACAGGATGCAAACTGTGGGCTGTGGAGAACATCAGCCCAACTGGAAAGGGCCCTGCATTCAAACGGTGCTGACACTTTTCACTTTGTTTCAGCTGAGCTTACATCACAATGGACTTTATCCCAGTTCCAGTGTGCTGCCTGGGAACTCAGATTTCACTCCGTACTCCTCAACTCAAGGAAGCTGCACAGTTCACAAGCTAAGAGCTGGTACCAACCACGGACTCATTCCTACTGCAAATAGTTCTGGTGGCTGAGCTCTATGGGGAGGGAAGGAACATTGGCTGTCCTGGAGACTGGTTGTCACTACACCATATTAGTTACTCTGACAATGGCGCACTGCTAAGGAAGGAATCTCCACCCACAGTGTAGGAAGGAAAACTCTCGGAATAAGGAAGTGTTGAAACTGAATTAGGAGGAATCAAGAATTTTAGTGCTTGTGTCTGGACATCAGGGGAAAGCTGCTTACTTGTAACCCTGAATGCAAGGATAAAATAGGAAGGTGCATGTGTGAGCTCACAGCATAGCTGCTGGTTCTAACAAGCAACGTGCAGGAGCGATTTTGTTTGGTTTTAAGATTCTAAGGCAGAATTAAATGCAAGTGGCAGAAAAGTCACTGGTTTCTAGCACATCCCATTCCAGTCAGTCAGTAAAGGAGTAGTGGAGAGGGTTTCAAGGAAGCCAAAAGGTGGCAACAAACAGCTGGTCCTTGTTAAAAAGACAGCTATCTTGATCCCTACTACTGGACATCTACCTTGTGCTCAGAGTGTGGAGCACTTTTTGTTTGGGGCACTCACGGATGCCTGATGTAGAGACTGGTTCGACTTGCAATCTATGGGTTAATACATCAGAGACTTTGACTCCACTTTGAGGTGTGGATCTCTGGCTGCCACAATGCACACGAAAAAGTCTTGCCAAGGTGAAATGTTGATATTGCTCCTTTAGTCAGCACCAGGGCAACCTGGTTAGCTTCAATCCTTGGCAGGAAGGAATGGGGGAGGTGCAGAAGGAAGAATGTGTAGAAATAAGGTGCTGGCCTGGGGTAAATAGTGCAGGGATGGAGGGTTGGGTGGGAGTGAGGAGGGTTGAGCAAGAAGGACCTTATTTCAGTACCTGTTCCATTTGCGGATGCTGTTACCAATACGTCCGTGCACTGTCCGAGGGCTTAAACTGCCAGCTCATATGGCTGCTACTGTCCATGGCAGCCAAATACAACTGTGATGACGCAGGAAAGAGAGAGAAAAAGAGAGTGCAGCCTCAACGTGCATGAAAAACACAGTGCAAGCAAGTGACACGCTGCGGTGTGTGCCAGTGACAGGGAGGGCTCTACCAACCTACAGGAATAGCCCCCGGGCAAGAAGGAAACAATGAGAGGAATGACTGAGGAGGGTGGTGTGGGGTCAGGGGGAGAACAGACAATGCAGTGGATGAGCAGCTCTTGTAGATCACATTGTCTCTGTTTGGTTTTTACAACCTATTGTCTTGGTTTGGTTTTTACAACCTATTCCTACAATCAGAGCAGAGCAGGCTACATCAGTCCTGGCCATGCACTGTTTCTTTACTCTGCTTGGGTGGTTCCCTTCTGAGAGATCTTTGATTGCCCTCCAGCCCAAGGGAATATGAACACTGACTTTTCTTCTGTGCATCCCCATACTGAAGGATTTGTCTGCTGATTAAATGGGTTCAACCTTTTCTTCCATTCCTGAAACAGCCTCAACTACTTAGTTCAGAGGTTTGGTGACACACCCTGGAGGATGCTCTCACCCCTGTCTGCATAGGTGGCAGGTAAGAAGGGATCTCATTCCCTTTCCCCCACTATAAATGGTGCGAGAGCACTCTTAGTCAGTTCTTTCCCCCTCCCAGAATGTACATTCTCCCTTGGGAAATCCCTTTTTCTTCTCTTCTGGCGTGGAGTACTCTTCAACCTGTGGTCCAGTAAGGGAAGCTGGGATACACAATCCATCCCATCTCCCACACTTAAATGCAACGTTCCCCACAGCCTCTCTCTGACTGCCCCAAGTGAAATTCCTTTGAAAAACCCTTACCAGTATCTCTCCTCAGAAACACCAAGATTTAGCTCCATATTCAGGGTCATTAATGCAACCAGCTACTGAAGACTCAGGGAATCCTCTCATCATGACTAGAGCTCCTGAAGGAAGAAGCCTCCTTCTCCTGAGGCAGAAGAGCTATGGAGTGGGTAATGCTCTGTAGCCCTGCCTCAGAGGAATAGGACGAACAGGTCTGTGCAATGTTAAAAGGGACAGTGCATTTTCTGCAATAGAGAATTCCATCAGTACAGCAGTTTATGACACTGCACTAAAAGGTGCAGCTGACCTTTCTCTGGAGCAGATAGCGCTTTCTAAGCTCAAGGGCTGAATGTCAGGGGCCAGGAACAAGTTTCCGTGGTCTAAGCAAGCTTCAAGAAGCCTGGATGCCTGTGACAAGTATAAAAGTAAGCAGTGGCTTTCCCAGTTGCCACTTCTGCCTCCTCTAAATTTAGGAGTCTTTTGCTGCATGAAGGCCCTCTTCAGTGAATCTGGTTTAGCCCCTATACTGTAGGCTTTCACTAACTGATGATGGCCTGGTTATTAAAAGCATGCTACCCTGCATTCTTAGGAAGTGTTAGCAGGCTGGTTAGTTAGCATTCTGATGACCCACGCCAAATAGGATTTACAGCATCTGCAGAAAGAGGTGAATACCCATCTAATTTTTAAAAAATGCATAATTAAAAATCCATATTTTACCTAATAGACTAAAATGGCTTTGAGGCCACATAAGCTCTTCACTACCAAAGAACCTTCCATGAAAGATTTTTTCCTGTATAGGAAATTAGATACAAAAACCAGGAATTCAGAAGTTGCAAAATGAAAATAAAATCCTTCGACCACTGCAGACTTCACCCTCTTCTTTTTCACAGAGCAACTCGAGGAGAGATGTTCAGCGGTACCTTTGAATAGTTAGTTCAGTAGGTTAGTTTTCAAATTTAAGGACCAATCCTGCAAACAGCTGTTGTGTGAGAGTCATCTGACTACACTCACACACCACTTATTCACAAGCTTAAGTGTCGGCAGGATGGGTCCAGAGCATAATTTTGATACATACATGCTCCAAGTAGCATACTGGGCTTTTACTCTCAGTTGCAGCTTAGACATGGCTTGTCTGGGAAGCAATTACCATTTATAAACCAGATCTTCTGCCTTGAGCTACACAATTAGCTCCCTGGAAGTACACAGGAGTGCATATTCCCAAAGCAGAAGTTGGCCTCAGACGCTGAAGCACATGGAAGCGACAAAGACTTACTGAGGGAGGTGGAGACTCCCGGCCAATCAGAGGGGTGTTCTCACAACGGGGATTCTGGAAGTTTGCATTCTGGCTCCTACAAAAGGGAAATATATATGATGATAGAGACACATGGCATATTCTCTAGAACCAGGATGATGGAAGTCACACAGGATAACCAACACCGCAGGGCATGACCACCTCCCACAAATACTCCCTGGAAGTGTTGTCATTCAACTTCCTGCCATGCTTTTCCTAATCTCAGATAGATCACTTCTGCCTTGATCAATGTGACACTAAAGTGGGTCTATCCATTTCAGAATAGTCTTTCATTATAGTGTATTTACAAAGTACCCATTCCAGACAATATCTCTTGTGCTCTACATTAAGAGTTAAATGAAGCCAGTCTCCCTGCCCAAGAATGAAAAGCCATGATAAATGTGGTAGGAAAAACAAAAGGTTGGTGAGAAAGGAGGATGAATCAATTCAACACAGACAGACTTTGCAGACATCCAGAAAGATGATGGCACAAACGGAGATGGAGCTCTGCAGATGGGACACCAAAACTCAGGGTGCCCTGCTTGAACTAGATGGATCTGGAAAGCAAATAGTGACCTCAACTGCCTTGGAAGGACAAACAAGAGCTATTATGTGGCTCTCAACCACTTGGGTGGCTTAAAACTTCTGAACGGTCCTGCCAACTCTGCCCTCTTAATGCAAGAGGCTAGGGACACTTAACACTATTTCTTCTGTAAGCAACACTCCAAATTCTTCAACACAAG
Source organism: Podocnemis expansa (assembly GCA_007922195.1). Taxonomy (NCBI): domain Eukaryota; kingdom Metazoa; phylum Chordata; order Testudines; family Podocnemididae; genus Podocnemis; species Podocnemis expansa. The sequence continues at coordinate 4,177,771 of ML682016.1, read as the reverse complement.
GCAACTCAATAGCTTCTAGTCTGTCATCCACCTAGTTCAGTTATTTCTATAGCAGCAATGGCAGGTGTTTCTAAGTGAAGTCCCTAAGATCAAGCAATAGAAGCAGAACCCTTCACCACTCTTCCTTTCAGGAGTACCACCCCACTGTTAGTAAGCGTGTTCATTTCCCAGGGCAGCTATTGCAGAAGATGCTCTTTTGTTACAGGTGCCCATTGAATAGGATAGCTGAAGTACAGGGAAGCAGTTTGGACAGAGTGCTGTATCATGGCTACTCACATGTACTCTGTGACTGGAGCATTGCTGACTGTGTGTGCTGCCGCAGGAAGGCTGGTCTCGCTGCCATAGCTACTCCCACAGCTGTAGAGACTGGGCATGTGCACCCTGTACAGATTATCGTGGGTTTGCCTGTTCCCTTGAGCTGCAGAATCCTCCTCCCCATCATCATCCGAGCTCCTGTGGGAAAGAAAGTTTCTCCTAACATCCTAGAATTGTTACGTTAGCGGAGCCTGCTAGAAACTAGAGCACACGACGATGCCGGCAACCTTCTAAACCTCCTCCGCACAACCCCCTTAACAGCCAGTCAGCATGTGCCTCAATATGGCAGCATAGATCCAGCCCACAAGAAGCACCTCCTCCCCAACACCAGCGTGACTCAGACTTCCCACAAAGACCATCTGGACTTTCTCAGACAAACATCTTCCACAGGATCCCACAGTCCTTTCCACAGGCCTTAGCACATAACAAAACTTGGCAGCTCCTCCAGCCAGACCAGCTGGAGCATGGACACACCCAAGAACATCCAGAGCTTGTTTAAAGAGGACACCAATTGCCATGTGAAATGGATCTCCCTCAGACACTGGACTAAAGTTGAACTTTGCTGTGTGCTTCTATTTCCTGTGTTGATTTCCACAGGTCTTCCATGGTACACATCATAAAAGAAGGTTGATTCTGCAATGGTTTGATGATATGAATCCCCAACTGAAGACCACTAACATTCTGTTCTGAGTGGCTACAGAAGAAGGCCCTTTCTACTTTAGTCTGTAACATGACAAACTTTTGGAAGCTAGTGATAGTAGGCCGTAGCTACTAGGGGATTAAGGAATCTTGGTCTAGGCTATTTCTTCCTAGCCTAAAAAACCAGTCCTTGCAACCTTAAATATCTGATTTTGATGTACTTCTTTGGACTACTATTGTTTTGGGGTCAAGGTTTACGCCTATGACTCTGGGGCTACAGAAGTTAAGCCTCACTCCATACATTTTGTAGGAACAGGAGGATTGATTTTTATCAGAAACATGACCTTTATGAAGAGTTAGCTCTTAGAACGTGATGCACAGTTTTCCTTTGCCAACACACAAGGCAAAGGAGTCAAATCTCATACCCAGACATAATGTTTCTCACCCCTTGAATGTTGCACACACTACTTACACACTGACACCCCAAACTGATTCTAAGTCACTCAGTGTGGACTCCTGTGCAGCTTACATCCCTTCCCCCTTCAGCTTGGAAGAGCAAATACAGATGTCACTTCCCTTCACTTGAACAGGGAGCACGGAAATTTTTGGGCCACTGCAAGAGTGTATCACTACTGTTTCACAACTAATTAATTTATTTTTTTTCCCCTTCCTAATTCTCCTCCACCACCACCATCGACTACTTCATGACATTCTCATTAGAAAAGACCTTCTGTTAAGAGTAAGATGTCATGGAGATGATGGATTCCTATGACATTTTCCACTTCAGCTCCAAGACAGCAGAGGGCAAGTGACAGGGGGCCTCCAAAGACCCAGAGCTAGGAGCTGCCAAGACTTCCCAATCCTATCCTGCAATGTGGCTCAGTCTCTCATTCATCTCTGTGAGACCTATTTTGTGAGGTTAGGGTTTTGGGGGTTTTTTTTTGTTTTTAACTAAAAATAAGTCAGGAGCAGATCACAGGCAGCTTCTCTGAATTTTTGTTTGGTGCTCATGACCTGTCCCTGACTTGTGTTAAAAGTAACTGACAAAATCTTAACCTTAGCCATAAGAGATCTCCACTGGGAAGCAATGAAGCACCTTGCTTAGGGTACTGGAGAGTACACTGAAGAAAGATTTACTGTAGGAAACATTCCTCACTGGCAAGCAGGTGGACCAAACAACCCAGCAGGATGACTTCTCCACAACTTCTACAATTAGAAGAGGAGTTATTGCACATCTTCCTAGCTGCCCTAACCTCCACTAATACAAGGTGACAGCCAAGTTTTACTGAAGGAATTATGAGGAGGCATGCACTTTATTTTACTGGTAGGAGAAACCACTCCCTGAAACAGGTCCAAAGACTACAGGTCCCAGCCTAAGAAGCAGATTTACTGTTTGTTGCTGCATATGGAAAGAGTGTCAAAGCCTCCCATTTTCTGAGGAGAGCCTTATGGGTAGATTTCCAAAGTGGGTTTTTCTAGGAAGAGCAGCTCTCACCACTCTAGGAAGCCTTCCTGACACATTTGAGTGCCTGCAATTCTGTCAGAATATCCTAGGCTCCATGTAAAGTCACCTAAATTGTATTTAGAACCCAAGAAGAATGTTTGCTGACCAACATAGGATACTTTTCAACAGACAATGAAACGCCAATGCAACACTGCCCTGATGACACATAGACCAATAAATCCTGGTCTAGCCTTTAGTTACCACCACTACATACCCATTAGAAATAGAAACGGGTCTCTGATCCCCTTAGGGCTGCAAAATAATAGATGCATTTTTTTATTTGGTCATCTGATTACAGCTGGGGCCACAGTCACCAGTCAAGTCTCATTGACTTGAGTGGAATTAAGGGAGTACATCAGGAGGATTCAATCCTTACCTCTTCTGGTCTCTCCCCCACCATAAGGGAAACATTATGCCCGTCCCCTCCACAAATAAATACAATGAAAAACAACAGGTATTTTATAGGGATAATGTACAATTTAAGTATTGCTATTCTCTGCCACCCTGATCTCTAACTTAGGATAATAAAACTCACTCAGCACACCATCAAATATTCTCTATGAGGCCTATATACACAGAGTTACATAGCAATAAGCTTTAAATTTAAATTGACCAAGTTAAGGTTAACAAATATTCCTCCCTTCGGGACTCTCTGTTTTATAGCATCTCATCCCTTGTGATCTTGAGAGCACACCTGGTAAGCAATTCTACATGCTTCTGGGCATAACTCCAACAGCCTGCCTTCATTAGCAAACAGCCCTGTAACCCAGTGTGAGCTGACTATTTCTCATCCCACAGCATACCTTTTTTGCTGCCACGTGTGTGGGATGCTACACACAATGGAACTGAACATAAGAGCTGTGACAAAGGAGAAGAGAACTAGGTAAATGAGCCCTTCCACTCCATCGTAGCAGAAGCCTGTCAGGGCTTGGACGTAATCCTGAAAGGGAGAAATTAACAAAGCCTCTTGGTTACCATAAAAAAGTAACATTGCATTTTCTGCATGCCAAAATCCCATCACCTGAATTTCGATGCTCACTGCTGAAAAACAGAGCCATTTTCCACAATGTACTTTGTTTGGTTTCACAGGCTTCAGGGTTTGATTTTTAAAAGCAACCCCCCTCCCTTTGTTTTTATGCAGGGCCCCATTCAGGAATGCAGAGGTGTACCTTATGTTCTCAGCCACAGGTTAAAAAAACAAGACCAAGATCGCTCTCCCTGTCTTATTCAGTTTCAATATTATTCAGAAAATCAGCAGCAATCTCCAGTTCTGTAGCAATTCCACCCAGTCCCCCAAAACGCTTGCGCAAAGATAGATCCAGACAAATTTATCTGTACATGTTGGCAAAGCAGCAATTCGCTCACCAACATGGGGCTTTTGCTCCACGGCTGTGAAGCACTGTATGTGAAAGGCATCAGACCCAGAGCTATACAAGCGTAGAGTTAAGATCCATGAAGCCTCAGTGCTGCAACTTGAAGCACTGAAGTTCACCAGCAAATTCCCTACACTAATCTGCCAATAAAAGTCAGCCCCGACACAGACTCTTTGCACTCTTTAGAAGTGGAACAGCAAAGTCAGACAAACTGTCTGCTGTACTTTAACACTCTAGAGCAGAGGTTCTCAACCTTTTGTGGGTTGCAACACACTTGGCAGCATTTCGTGACCCTATGGGACATACCAGACCGCCCTCCCCAGGCCAAATCCTGCCATCTCTCTGGCTCTCCATGACACACTTACTGCTGTGTGGAGACACAGTAATGCGTCCCAACACAGCGGTTGAGAACTGCTGCTCTAGAGTACTTGGCACCATGACCCTCAAAGAACGTTGCACTCTGGGGCTCTGACTCTGTCCCTCCCACCCCCAACAGATAATATTTGTTAGGTCCAAACATAGATTCTCCATGCTCACCAAATGCAGACTACGACAGTCGACCAGCGCAGTCAGATGCTGTAGATTGATCTCAGTGGAGTTCAAAATCTCCTGGACCCGAGTAAGGTACCCCTGCAAACAACAAGCTGGATGTCAGTAGAATGAAAGGGCCTTGCAAGAGCTGATTTACGACCTCAGGTTGAGGGGACACATCTTCTGAAAGCACTGGAGGAGCAAAGAATAAATTCAAAACATTTTACCTTGGAGTTGGGGTACTCTCTGGTGGCTGACTTGAGGAGCTCCAACACGTCATCCTGCATTTCCACCAGGGCTTTGTGGCTTCCTGACAGCTTCTATTCAAAACAAACATGAACATGTTCAATCTTGAGGGGAAGCCAGGCTATGCACAACAGAGTTGCCAACTAGTGGGACAACATCCACATCACCAATAATCCAGAGTAACTAGCAACAGCACACACCTGTAGGTGACACTAGACATAACCCACCTCAAGCTCTAGTAGCTCTGCATGGAATTCAGTTTTTCTGGGCTTTATACAGCACATACATACAAATACAGCTTGGGTCAAAATGGTGGGACAAAGAAAGTGACTGCACGCAAGCTCTACCCACAATCCCAAACTCCACCCACAAACAGAAGCTGGATTTCTTCTAATAGAAGTGATCAGCAGTGAAATAGTTAACGCTTACTTTCAAGTTTGCTCACTAGGTTGCAGTATTAACACCCCACTAAGATGCACAAGGCAAATTCACTTTTCAGTAGCATCTAAGCACAGATCTACAGCACAAGCAAAAGTGGACCTGATGGCATCATGCCACATTTTAAGGCTCTTTGTATCCACACAAGCTAAAAAGAAAAACACTTTTTAAAGAGAAGTATTGGAATTCTACAGAAACAAAGCACCAGAGACGTGCCAGGGCCGGCTCATTCCAATCCCTGGATACAGGTATGGTAAATAAAACACTGGGTGCTCAAGGCACCATATGAAGGAATGAGCAAGCAACAAGTACAGCTGACACCAAGGGATCCCAAAGGGCACAGGGGCTACCCAAACCCCTCCTCCTCCACGGACATATAGCCACTGCGGAGCAGACAGCAGCAGTTCAGGGGTGTGAGGCATCACTACCCAACAGTAAGAAGTGAAGAGTGCATCCCCCCAGAGACCGCAAGGAGATTTCAAGCAGGTTGAATGTAATTTCCCAAACTGCCTTTGCTCTGAAACACCAAGATTAACATCTTTGCTCTTATGAAGAGAGCCAGGTAAGCCAGAATGACAAATAAAACTATGGCCCTAACCACTCTTCATCTGAACAGTGGCATCTCCAACACCATACATGATCTAACAAGAGCCTCTCACTGCACTAACACCACTTCTCATGGCACTTGGATGGTTTTCCATTCAAATGCTGACCAAATCCAACCCTCCCTGACTTGGCAGACCTGAGGAAATCACGGCCAGGGATGGTACAGCTTCAGGCCACAAGCTGGAACCAGCAATGTGTCTTACCAAAGAAGGGGGTGTGGCTCGCGGGAAAAGCCCTGATGTTTAGACTGAGCTAACAATCTGGTAAACTTTGAAGACTGATTTATCATTTTAAATCCAACTCAACTGAAACACAGCTTGCAAAAACAGAAGGGTGCTTGCTGAGATACTCACCTGCTGAAAGGGGTTTGGATAGCCAACATTGCAGGCAAGGTAATAGAGGAGAGTATCTATTAAGACAAAGAAACAAAAATCAGGCTTTATTTCTTCTCCTCCTACTTTCAGCCTTCTTCTGGATGCTGCAAGGGAAGATTTAGATCCAAGAACATTAGTACCAATACGCTGCATGACAGACAAAATGTACGAGCAAAGTACCGTCCTTCTTCCGGGTGGTGTTACAGAGAGGGAAGACAACGAAGAACAGAAGCTGGTTACATTCCAGAATAAAGGAAAACCCTACAACAAGCTGAAACTATTATATTTTTCCCCAATTAATAGACACGGACTTTTCCACTTGTGCAAGAAAGGGAGCTGTAAGGACTGAACCACCAGTGCGGTGCAGAATCAAATCAACTTCCACAGTCAGTGGCATTCAGACAATACTGGGCTAGAGTCTGAGATGTGATTTCTGTAATCTATGTTAGGAGGGAGAGTGTGTAAACCTGTGCTTATGCTTCATGTCTGCCACAAGCAGAGCGGCCTGAATACATATTCGTACACTAGAGAGAGGGAAGGAGACATCTTTGCAGCATGGGTTTGCTCTGTCACACATGATGGAGCAGCTGTTTTCTTATCCACTATTCCATGGAAATCACATGTGTGTGGTGGTGGTGGTGGTGGAAACAGAGGGAATCTCTCAATGAAACAGAATCATTAACATGCAACCAAGTGGATCTATTTTATGAATCCAACACATCAGACAAAGTGGGTTTTCTCACATGAAAGCTCGTGTGATAAATAAATTTGTTAGTCTTTAAAAGTCCCACAGGACTCCTTGCTTGTTTTGCTGGACTAGACTACCACAGCTCCCCCTTTGAAACTGTCACACAGGTGAGCAGCATCACCTTGCAAGTAAACAGCAGCCTGGAAAGTGCCTGAAGAAGAAATGGAGGTTGGAGCTACTCACTGGAAGGCCACTAAAGTCAATTAGAGAAGAAACTCACACACTCTCCCCTGATGGTATTTCCACACTAGAGTAACACCCGGCTTTTAACATGCCGCATTTCTGTCCCACCTCTCCCTCCTTGCTGGCTCAGAAAGATGCTTTCTGCACCCAGCCAACAGAGGCCACTATAGCTTTAACCCATAGCAAAGCTCCAGAAACACTGCCTTGTTGTCCAGACTCCCCCCAATCAATACGCTTCCTTCTAGCGCCCCAAATATCACTGATAAACTTGTCCTGGCCAAAAGCAACCTCTGAAGAAGTTGCATGCTGCCAACTAACCCCACCACAGTGGTTGCTACCGACAGTGAAATACATTCAGCCCTGTACACTGACAGATCAGCCTGTTGAATGCATGGAAACGGTCCTGATCTTTTTGAGGCACGCCTTAAACCCCCATAGCCTCTACAGTGGCTTAACAGTTTGAGGGATGGAAGTTACATGCAAGTTACCCACCCAGGACTCAGTTAAGTGCTCCCTGGTGAAACCACAGAGGGGGATAACATATGTAAAATGACCATGTATTTTTCCATACCACCCATCCTGCCAAATTCATTTTTAAACAATTTGCATATCTCAATTTCTGCTTACCTCCCTTTAACCAGAAGGCAAGTCAGTTTAGAGAAGCCATGCATACTGACGACTCCTCCCTCTGAAAATAATAATCAGGGAATTTTGCAGATTTCTCTTTATCTACTTATTATGAAGACTCACTGAGAGACAGAAGCAACTTTTCCAACACCTTCTCATTGTGGGGCTCAGAAGGAAGAACGGAGGAAGTCAGAACCCTGAGAATAAGTGACCAAGTGAGGGGAGCATGCCTGCTCCGACCCTGATTTTGCTGCTCTTTCCATCAATATTGCATGCACCTTTCTTCATGCCTGTACGCACATTGGGACTGAGTGGTACAACACAGCTCGTCGGTTCCTCCATGCTGGCAATGGAACCCGACAGCTGTTGTTTATAATTCATTAGACTGCTCTGGGACCACTTCCACCAGCTGCTCCATCTCCCCCCATTGAATTTCACTCTGGGATGGCTTATCTACAGCTCAACCAAGCCATTAAACAGCAATTAGTAAAAACTGGACAAATAATAGGACAGTGTGTGCTACTGAATAGATCACATCATGAGTGGACTGTGTGGAGCCTGAATCAGATAAGGGACAGCCTATTCCAGGCCCACATTAGCAAAATGTTTTCACACGCAGGCCATAGTGCCCTGAAGTTGGGCAAACATAGCACAGGTGCTGTTGCATCTTGCAGTCATAAATGGCTCAGGACTGCCCCCACCAAAAGTCTCCAAGAAGCTCTGCTTGGCAAACAGCCCAAAAGCTTCCTGATCCTATTTTGGGAACTGTGGGCAAAGGATCAAAAGTCTACTGGCTTCAGCTCACGTGGTTACTGGTGCTCTACGCAGAAGTGACTCCATCCTAATTCAGTGGTTTACAACCAGTGTGCTGGTGTTCTGTGAGAATGGTCCAACTGGTGTGCTGTGACATTTTGTACAAAGGTAATGAAAAAACAATGTAATATGAACACCGTTGCATTTTAAAACAGTATTATATCCACCCAAAATTAAAACTCATAAAACTTGTGAAAATTAATCCAATTAAAAGTGAGGTATCAGTCTTTTGATTCTAAAATGTGAACATGCTAAACACAGGTGGCCAAAGGGCAAAATTGAGATGATGTCTTCCCCCCCCCGCCACTGGATTTGAAACATTACTACATTAGAGCCTTCTTTAGCTTCTTGTATGCGCTACGTTACAAATGGCTCTAGTCAGTCTATAGCCATAGTAAAAGTAAGTAAAGGTGATGTTTGTGAGCAATCAATTCAGCTGAGGGGGACGGATGGGTGTGCCGTGCACCTGTGTTACTGAAGCATGCTGTGTTACTGAAAAGGTTGGGAAGAACTGTTGACAATTGCTAACTCTTGCAGTGCTTAGTTTGTAACTGAATAAGTGCCGAGGTGCAACTTTTTACAAATAGACACTTCTATAAATGATGCAGCAAGTCCAAAGATGCCAGGGCTCTGTTCTGGCACAACCTAAACACTGGTCGTAAGACATCAGAACCTACTGAGGGATCAGTTACTCCTCACATAAAACGTGTATTTCTGTAGAGCCAGCCATTTGACTGGCAAAGATTGTAAGAGTAAATGCTTTACTGCACCAATCACCACTGTACTGGAGGGACGATGCAGGAACCTCTGCCAGGAAGCCAGGCCTTAAGGGGTTACTGCCCAGTCAAGCCCAGGGCAAGTTTGAGTACCTGTTCCAAGTCATGCAACTTGTATAAGGTCACTAAATCACCATAAAGCATCCAGGGACATGAACTGAAGTGCTCTCTCCTCACCCAACAATCCTTTATGCTAGAGCTGGTTTAGCACATGGGTGCCTGAGGTGGAAAGTGCTGACTTTCTGTTGGTGTTGAGCAGGGGTCAAACCTTGTCAAAGGTTGAAACTGAGGTGTTGACGCACCTTTCACCAGGATTACCGTAAGGGACAGCTAAGGGCCAACACTTAAAATTGCCTAATGTTGTCTGCTCAAAGATTAGCCCTATGGAGGACAGAGAGTTGCCATGGACATTGTTCTGAGAAACCAAGCTTGCACACGCAGATTGAAAGAAACTTGAGCAACTGCTCCTTTTGTTCTTGGTCTCTCCTGCTTCAAGAGACGCAGGCCTTTGTCTATTCCTTGTAAACAAACAGGACTGTGTCAAACAAAATATCAGATTTCATGCTCAATTTCTACTCCCAACTGGAACAGCCCTAGGACCTTGGGTCCAAAGGGGCAATGCTGAGAGTCTTCATACAAAAAGAGACTTCACAGCTGACATCTGTCCACAACCCAGCCCTCCAATTACATCAGCTGCCGATGACAATATCATCTGCTCTCAGAAACCATCTTTCTACCCTTTCAAGGGGAGGTCAAGTTTAGGGTCTTTTTAAAATCCTTTCAGCCTGCAACACTACAGGTCAAGACTGGAGTTAGTTTTTGAAACCAGGCTTTAAAGTGTTTCCAAGAGAAGGGTCACACTCCCAGATGCCTGGGCCTGCTACTGACAGGGCACCCTGCCTGGCCCGCACTCTAGGGGAAAAGGGAGACAAAGAGCAGTAATGAGCTGAGGGAAAAGTTCGTAAGTGCATCAATTTGAAATCCTCCTCATTTTTGCAAGTTTGTTGTTTGAAGAAAGAGAAGTGAAATAAGCTACCAGCAACTATCAGTTTCATCTGCCAGGATCCACTTCTCACTTTTGTATATATGAAGCCTTACAGTTCAGAAGTTTACAATGGGGTGGCACTGAGGCCCTGCAGAACTGCAACATGGTCTTGCGAGTGTGCACCTTAAAAGCAAAAGGAATTCTGTATGCTAGGGATGGCCAGGCAAGCAAGCAGCACAAGCTGTTAATAATCAGAGATATTGGTAGTTTTTGGTTTTTGTTTTTTTTAAATAGAATCAGGACTCGCCTAACTGGCTTGCTGTAAACCTGCAACTCTTCAGCCATTCCTTGCATTTACCTGACTGGTCTCTCACCATCTGCATTTCACCTACTGTGCTCAGAAGATGCACTGTCTCCATGGTGTTTATTTACTGGGACCTGTGGATGATCGTCTGAATGAGAGAAAATTAGAGTTCTTCCCAGGATAGTCTGACCACCCGAATTGTCACATTCTCACTTAAATAGGAACACACAGGAGAGAGAAGCTTTGCGTGGCATTTCTAGAGCCTTCTAATATGTTTTTTTCTAGTTTCAATCTCAGTCAGGTGAAAAAAGCAAGCCAAAGTTTGATTTCTTATTAGAAGAGATTAAGTTGATATAAGCCAATCTGATTTCTGTTGGATTTTCCCTTTCAAACTTACGTTAGGTAAACAAACAAGCAGTCTGGTGACACCTTTAAAAACTAACAAATTTTATCTATCGCATGGGCTCTAGTGGGAGAAAAATCTTGCTTTGGCAGATGCTTGAAGAGTCTAACGAAGTGGGATTTTCTCCCATGAAAGCTCATACAGTAAATAAAATTTGTTAGTCTTTCAAAGTCCCACAGGCCTCTTTGTTTAGCTGATCAAGACTAAAAAGGCCACTGCCTTGGAACTTGTCAACATGCAAGTTAGCTAGCAATTCAATGAAAACATGAAGTGGAATCTGGGTTCTATACTTAGTGAATTTAATATTCTCAAAAAAAAGTACTGAACTGATATCTCTGAAGACTCATCTCCACCTATGAACCCCATACAAACACCAGCGGAGGCAGAACAGACCACCAGAACTTGTGTGTATGGGCTTCAACCCTGCTCTGGAGCAATCCTCTCTAGGTAGGAGAGAAGAATTTAGTCACCAGGGTCAACTGAAATCTGGTTTCTGTGCTGAGATTGCCAATAAGAAGCCAGCTAGGATGGCGATTTTTGCAGTTTGAACCTATCCACTGGTCACTGATAAAGGCCAAATTCACTGCACCTGGGCCACCAACCAGGCCAACATTAAGAGCTTTCAGCCACTGCCAAACCTGACTGGATTTGAGGTGAAAGCTCCAGTACACATTTCCTCAATCTGTTTCAAATGTAGTGTACCAGTAAGGGGAAATCTGGGGAGAAGAGTCTTTGGCTAAACAGATTATGCCTTTTGATTTAATTTGATCAAATAAAACATTTGGTAATAACAAAGTATCAACAAAAGTGAATGAGGCTGGAGGATGGCCTTCTGCTTTGAAAACAAACACTGGCTGCACCTTGGCCTTTTACTAACAGCAAGAGGTGATGAACAAGTCAGCGTTCAACTCCATTGACGCTCACCCAACTAATGAACCCCAGATGAACCAGACACACACTAGCCTCAGACAAAATGGTTTTAAGTTTCTTTCCACCAAGGATTCTGATCTGTTTATTTACTACTGCAAAAAAGAGAGTCCTCTCTTCAGCTGTAGAGTAGTTACAATAGCAATGCATTTAACCAGAGTATTTCTAATGCCACTAGTTCTGCTTTGATCTGAAAACTGGAATGAAAATACTAATAGAACCATTTGTTGTTCTGCTGCCCAGCTTCTCCAGGAAAAGGCTCCTTGCCCTAGAGAGCTTCTGTAATTTACAGACAAAATTACTGTGTCAAATGAATGAATGTGGGCACACAGCTATGTGGGAAACCTTGGACCAACTGCATGGGCAGCAAAGCTAAGATGCACCCTTGTTAGTCCTCCGCCTACAGGAAATAAGGGGAAAGTCACCCCACATTAGTAAGACTCTGCTTATGTGGATGTGGCAATGACAAAATTCCAAGAAGGAAACCACAGATATCACCCAAAGGTGGTGTTTTGAAGATAAATGCCTGTAAGGGTGATAAAGCCATTCTGCATCCAGAGCTTCCTTCGTCCTTGAACAAACCAACAGGGTAAAAATACTGAAGAGAAGTAAACAAAGTAAGGTATATTACGAACTTCACCTTTGTGTTGGAAAAAGCATTTAGCTAGCATAGGTAGGAGTAATGCACAAGACTACAGCTGACTATTCTTCCAGGAGCATACTTTTGTATTAGAAAATTTCTTCCAAGCTGGTGTTTTACACTAACAATACTTCAAGCACTGTTGGTTTCACTGTTTCTTTCATTTTGTCAGTCGGGCCTCCCCACTGCCTGGGGGAGTTTTACATTTAAAAAAAAAAGAATAAAAAATCTGACCACCAAAAAAAAAATCTGGCAAGGGACTCAAGAGCAGGTGTATCACCTACAGTTACCTTCAGTTTTTTTTATGTGACAGTATTTGTCCCTACTTTGTTACTGCTGTAAAGTTGTTGTCTCCACTAAAGAGATATCAGATAAATCTTTCAACTATTCTGAATGCCTTATGTGTGTGAAAAATTTCTATTTCCAAGTGTTACACTCTGTTAAAGAGGTTGGCACCGCTCTTTTCTGGAGCTCAAGGAGAGTAACTAAACCTTCCATCAAAGTGCTACGTCAGAAGGATGCATTATGATACAACACTTCTTTCCTACCTAGCCTTACTAAAACTGTTCTGTAGGTCACATTCCTGATAACCTGCTCATCACCCTGCAGCAGGAGTTTCATGAGTCCCAAAATTCTCAACAACATAAATGCAGACTGGCACGTATGTCTTAATAGTGGAGGCAATGATCAATGCCTTGCTTGTTGCATTGCCTTTACATTTTCTAACAAAATTACTGGAGGAAAAAAAAAAAGAAGAAATGGACTAGAGAGTCCTGCTTCAAGCTGACAGTGTGCCTTAAGTTACTGTTTTTAGATGAACCCTTGCTGGTCCTTGAGCAAAACTCAGAGAGCCCAGCACTGGCCTTCACACGATTATTGTTCTGGTGGAGGTGCATTTCATGCCCATGACAGTGAGGACACAAGGAAATGGTCTAGCACCTGGAAACAGAGATAGAAAATAAAGTAGCAGTAATTCATAGGAAGAGACTAAATGTGCATCACTTCAAGCTTAGTTTCTTTCTTGTGTTCAGCCAATTTCCCTTATGCGGTCCAAATTAAGCCATTAAGAAAGGCCAAGTCACTGCTTAAAAACCAAAGGAAGCTCATGAACAACTTAAATTACCTCCTAAAAGCCTGGACTGTTCTAATGACTAAGGAGTCACTCTGCTAATTATTGCCTTAGGGCTAAGAACTGTAGCTCCTACATTCTTCAGTGTCAGGTTTGGTCCTTTCCACTAGCCTTATGAGGCCTCCATGACTGATCTGCCAAATTTTGAGGATGCTGCACCAACACAATGGCTAACCAGTCCATTGAATGGTCTGCTGCCCGACTGTGGAGACAAAGGCCATAAAGCAGGAAAACTGTGAATTCAGTGACTAATGATGTATTTCCAGGAAGTTCTGTAGAATTTATTTGGAGTGATGGACAAGAAACTGAGAAGCTGAATAATTTTCAATTCTACAAGGCAGAATTCTTATTTTAAAAGCAGAGAAGGATTAAAAAGTCAAAAGAAAGTTGTACAAAAACCATTAGCTAAGCTATCAGCTGAACTACATTTTTCAGAACCCACCAAGTCGTGCACGGAGTGCAACACTTCATGTACACATCACTTTCGTGTGAGAGCGCAACTATCCATATGATCAAAATATCTGAAGGAATACTATTTCTACATCTCATTTTGCAAGCTGGTGCCTCACAAATCCTTTCACACAAGTGAACAACTCATAATAGAAGCAACGCACACTCACTGGAATGATTCTGGTATAGCAATCAGCAACTGATAGTGAATAGTGAACAAAATGGTGTTTAAGTGGTGAAAGTTAAATATTGCATACTTGGGGAAAATTCACACTACTTGTTGCAATGTTCTGTCTTCTTAAAAAATGAGGATGCCAGGATATTCACAAACAGCCAAAAGAAGTCAAACCCCTGAATTCAGGTTTTCTGAATCTATGGATTTCCTTTCAAAACTAAAAAGAATTAAGACACAGAGTGAAAGACAAGATGCTGAATAGGTTCCATCTCCATGAGAAACAATTCTTTGAGGCAAGAGTTCTTTAAAGATCTGAAAAGCCAAGATCCTAGCTGTGCCCATTTTCTCCAGCATTTCAGCTCAGTTTCTAACATAAATCTCATGTACTAGACCACCTGCATTACATTCAGTGCCAGCGTCTGCTGCTATGTTGCATATCTGAGCCAATCACAATACTAGGGCTTACCAGTACTAAGCACTGCGTGATCCTTCACCACTTTAGAGACGTAGGCATCAGGGTTAACACAGAAGTCACTGGAGCCCTAGAAAGCAGAGGGGAGAGCAGAAGAAGAGAAAGGAGGTCAACTACACCATACAAAGATTCAGCCATACTCGTGTTGAGGAATCCTCCACGTGAAGTTCTCATGTTTGGGGAGGCTCCAGAAGTCAAGTCCCACAAGTCATCCACCTCATCAACCTCCTTCCAAAACCATTTTCTACAGACCTACAGCCCAGCTGTGGAACAGAGGGGAGATGGGATACTAGTTAGCAAACTACGCTATGAAGGTTTAGACTCTGAACCTGTTTCACATGTTATTTATTAGAACAGGTACTGAAAATCAGAAGTTCTATGAAGAAACAAGCAATCAGCACTGGGAGTCGTTTATTTAAGTACTCGATATCGGCAACGTAGGGTGTGTGAAGGCTGGATCAGAACCACTTACCACTGCAACAGCCAGCTCCAGACCCAAGGACCCCCAGCTGATAATCAGGGCAAGCACCCCTAGAAGACATACCCTGTGGAAGGAATGAGAAACAGAGACAGCTGATGTATGGGCTCCAACTCCAATATACAAATGCTTTAACAAGAGTTGATTGGTGTTCAGAAGCAATAACCAATCAACCAGTTCTTATCTGTGGAACCAGCAATGTGAAAACCAACCAACCAACCAGTTCTTATCTGTGGAACCAGCAAACCAACCAGTCTTAGCACTTGTATGCAGACTCCATCTGGAAGCTGTATACCAGCATGCAACACTTACACTAAGATTTCTGAACTAGTCCAGGCCAGCAATAACTCAGAAGTAGTTAATTTAAGATTGTTCAGTGGATTGTATCAATTGACTGAAAAGTCCCTCCACCTCCTCCCACCCCAGGCCTCAGACCACTTCTAAGCAGGACACTGAATGACAGCCTCAGCAAGGCAGTCAAGGACTGAGTGGGTATGAAGACCCAAAGTGGCCCTTAGAAGCACACGGGCAAGGAGATGTTTGTGTTCCTGCCATCCATGCCGTTCCTGTTCCATGGGGAGAAGACCATTCCTTCAACTGTTGCTAATCTAGCATCTCAATCAGACAAGAATGTAAAAAAGTCTCTGAATTCCCAAAATAGAGGAAAACAAGCAAGTAGTCCTGTGGCACTTGAAGACTAAGAAATTTATTTATCGCATGAAATCCCCCCCCAACAAGAATTCCACTTCGGCAGACACTTTGAAGATGGAGGAACAAAATAGAGGGAATACACTAAGGAAGGCATGTCCAGAGTTAACAACCTGAAGGGCTTGACTGAATCCCACAAAAAGCACACTTTTTTTTCCTTCACTAGTAGTCATGACAATGGAGAGTGCAAGCAAAGATGGGAGTGGGAAGAGACTAGACTTTCCTTGAAAATTACTCTATCTTTTAGCAAAAGCAACAAAAAAGTCCTGTGGTACCTTAAAGACTAACAAAGCATAAGCTTTTGTGGGCTCCAGCCCACTTCATCAGATGCAAGACTCCTGTTGTTTTTGGTGTATACAGACTAGCACAACCACCCCTCTGAATCTGTCTTTTAGGTCTTCCTCCCACACACACCCAGAGCTTGCCCTCAGCTATTTCACTGGATTTCCAAATCCTCCTCTGATTTACCTAGGCATTGCCCTTCACCAAAGCTACCTAGTCAGACCTTTTTTGCAGTACCAAAGATTTCCAAAGAGCAGTAAGAAGATGCACCTAATAAACAATATGACTTTTTGATCTGAACAGGGAAAATCCCAACAAAATTTCTGAAATGGCTGTCAGCATTCAGATACCATGAAGCAGGTTTTCAGAACGGTAACTGGAGATGGCACCATGCAAGTCCCCTCAGGGGGAGTTTTGAAACTCATTCCTCACATGCTGCCCTGAAGTTCATCTCCACACAAAACCATGCAGTTAGTGGGACCACCACAGCCCCCATAGGTACACACATATTACACTCCTTGAATGTATCATTATAAGGCATATTGTAAAACCTTCTAGCAAGAAATGCTTCCATACATCTATTAAAAACAACCCGTTAATTCTCCCCAATTTAAGAGAAACCCATACTCCCAAACCAATGCACTTCATCTTCTGGGACAAACTGAACTAGCTGAGATATCCTAGTGGAATGATTATGTTCCAGTAGCTGAAGGAGAAGCAATCAATGTATATTAACACAACAATTATTATCTGAGGAAGAGGGAGATGAAGATAAGCAGCATTAGAAATCAAACTAGTCTACTGGTTATCCCAAAATCCAGGCCTCTGGGATTAATACAGTGAGTGTACGAGAAGTTTGAATAAGATGGCTGTTTCAAAAAAAGGAAAAAAACTGTTCATTATTTTGGGTTACAGTTGACTTTTTGACACTGAATTGCCATCTTTGTTAATGTAAATGAAATACCAATTGTATTAGGATCAGCTGAGTAATAAACCAGAGGGCTATATTAATTTATTGTTCTGAAAGCAGATGCTCAATAATTAACATTAATGGCTAAATGACCCACCATGGTTTCTTGCATTTTGCAATTTATCAAGCATAATGAAAGTCAAGGGAAAATGTATAAAAATCTCACTTTTTTGAGAAGTTTTGCTTTAAGTTTATTTCTCATTATATTAATAGGTGAGGTATTTCACAGGTGAAATGAAGGCTAAGCAATACATTACATCTGTACAGCACTCTCCTATTTAGTATCTGACAGTATTGCTCTACGTATTTGCAGAGAGGCTATGCAAGTTACTGGGTTGACACAATAGCAAGATTATACTGTATTGCAACATACGGATAATGTGGTGGTGTACACTCCGACTGAACATGGCAATCGGATCAATATGGAGCATTTGGTGTTTTGCTTTAAAATGAAGATGATTGGATTAGCAACTGATTGTTTGGCTAGAAGATCTGCAGCCAGCATTTCATCATCCTGCTTGGCTGTAAAACCCAATTTCTTTATTCTCTGAAGTTCCTTTGAAGAATGCCTTAATTTGAATCTCTGGCTAACAAAGAACAAGTTCCTAATTCAAACTGTGGGCACACCACCTGTGCACTGATTTGGACTTCCGTCCCTTATAACATACCAGGTATGCAATAACCTGGTAGGTAACTAAAGGCTGAATATACATTGTAATTACTACCACGCTAGGGCATTGTGAAAAATATGGCCAAAAGACCATCATGGTATCCGATTTTCATAATGTTTATAATACAGCATGGTCTTAGTCAAACATGCTAAGATGAAACCCATGTCAGAAGATGGCCATGGGAACATGGCTTTAACATGATGCCCTAACATGGTAGAAATATCTGCAATGAATAAATTTGATAATTGTGAATAAACAAACAAACTTTATGCCCATGACTATTTCTACTGTGCGAAAACACAAAACTGCTACTTTGTAGCAGTGTCGGAGGCCTTTAAAGTTTTCAACAGACATGAAACTGTTCAAGTGTCACTCCCAAGACCAGAGGAAAGAACACAGCAGTCAGGCATATTACCAGGATGAGTGTTAAAAGTGCACGGCTAGAGACTGCAAGCACAGCATTAATCATCAGGTATAAACCCCGCGCCTACTCACCACCCACTGGAGCATTAATGGATTCTTCCTTTTAAAAAGGTGATTTTAATCTTCAATTTGGGTGTCTGTACGAAGCAATTAGCTTTCCAGCCATGGGCAAGTGAGCCAGAGAGAAGTTACCGCTAACTATTGGATGTGAGGCACCCTCAGGAATAAGTTCTTCATCTTGTGACTCTACAGCCAGATGTTAAGCAGGTACAGAGTTGTGCCAAAATTCCAACTCCCCACCCTGCTATTTTCTGTGAATGTATCCCAGATGATGTCCTAATCCTATCAATTTAGGGAGACTACAAATACTGCTCAGTGGCCCATGAAAGGATCTGATGGCAACCTGAAGGATCCAACTAGCTGCTGTTAATCCTCTGCCTGACTTTCTTCAAGCACTTTCCTCCATCAAGACTTACCCCAAAAGAATGGCCTTGGAATTTCTGATTAGTCCAAAAAGCACCAGCAAACAGATCACGACATGGAACAGAAGCAGGCCCAGGTATCCCAGCCACCTGCAATGAAAGGCAACACAGATGGTCTGAAGACAAAAACTGGTGTCAAGAGAATAGATGAGCATGCCTGGAGAGAGAAACTTGGCCCTTTCACACCCTTCAAATCTAGCAAATAAAATTAACTAATGAACTGCACAGCTCAGATTGTGTGGTTAATCTACAGTGTCTTCAGCTGACTAGCTCTGGAACAAAAGGCATGAGAAAGTGTTTGCAAGGGCATTAATCTGTTGAGGAACCTGCTTCAAAACTTCAAGGTGTCTGGTCTGTGCAGCTGGACACCATATAGAAAGAACAAAATACACAAACAGCCCAGGCACACATTAGATCCAACTGAAGAAGTAACAAGAGCACTATGGGAAAGAGGGGACTCCTGAATGAATCTCACAGCACAGCGTCCTTGTCTTCAGCGCTCTCTCAAACAGTGATGGTTAGTTCTATACCTCTCCAGGGGCTACTGGATAACAAAGTTTCTGTATCTTGAATGCACTGTATAGCGTGTGGCAGACCTTCATCTACAGAACATCTAGATAGTGAGGTAGTCAAGCAAAAAGGCTCACCCCCATGCCAGCACCAGAGCGTGAACACCACAATAGATTTTCCCTACTCAGAGTAACACACTCTTTAATCTGCTGATTAAATCAAGTCGCATCTATTCTAGTATGTATTTATTGAGCCTCTGCACACTTTTCAGGAAACTCCTTCAACAAAGACAGGTCTGGAACGCCTGCTGGTGTATACCAAATCTATAGATCACATCAACTAGTCGGAGAACCTTCCCATGTTAATCTGATCTGAAAGACATCAGCCATGATGGATGCTAAATCTTAAACACAACATATGGACATGACATCAACTGTATAGGCTAACATATACCCACCTGTACCAGTCATATAAATCAATCTGAACAGCTAGCTCCTCTAATGACAGTTCCTCATTCTTCCAGAAAGGGATCTCGGTTGTTTGCCTGAGCAAATCATCCAAAAGGCCCTGGAGTTTCTGGATGATGTGGAGGTAATCCGTTTGCTTTGTGAACATCTCCTCAAGGAATCGCAGGTTTGCCTCCACAGTCTGATTCAGTGCCACTGTAGTATCCGACACCTGTGGATCAGACAGGCGAATGAGAGAAAGGAAAGACACATTGACAAACGTCTGCCAGTTTGGGAAGAAGAGCAAGAGGCTAGAGATGAGGATCATCACTGCCAACAAGTGAGGGATAATTTGCAGATTACTACACAAATACTCTTCCAGACTCCAGGACTAATTTACCTTTCACAGATAACGTGCAACAGGAATTGACAAAACCTGGGAGCCAGGTCACCATGGCGACCAGGGTTTGTAGCCTGACTCCTCCATTGCATCTCCTCAGTGCAGCTAGAAGTGCCCTCTGGCAACCAAAAATAAAATTGCTGGTGCCTAGCAGGGAGCCAATTTTGTCAAGCCCTGACTTACAATGAGAAAATCAGAACCTCTGATTCATTTGGCACTGAAGATTGAGGTAAACCACCCCAAGGACCACCACAGACCTCAAAGATTCACCAGGACTGGGCCTGCAAGAAAATAAGCTTATTTCCTCACTTTTTAATCAGTCTCCTTTGCTTAGTTTCTGTACAGGCTGTAAAGCCAAGGTCTCCTTTTAAGCTACAAGTCAGTGTGCAGTGGAAACCCACTGTGGTGTAGGGTAACTATACGCAGATCACGGCTGCAGACAAACAACAAAATGAAAGCCCTGAGTAGCAGCACACCTGGAGGATAATGTGCTGTAAGTCACTATATTTATGAACAGTGCCATTTACTAATGAGCTGCTGTTCTGCGCTTCTTGGCCTGCCACCATTTCTGCAGGCGGAGGAGTGTTAATGAGAAGCTGTTTTTAACCACACACAATCGTGAGAGAACACTTTTTTATTTAACAAGTTTAATTTGTTTTGATATTTTTAGAAACAGTACAGACTGAAGAAATCTCCACCCCATTAATGGAAATCGTGGCAAATGCTTCTTGATTCAGAGACTAACAGAAGCGGGACAGATGCAGATGTGGATGGAAACACTTTTCAGACACCTCAGTTCTTTACTACAGTCCTTCTTGGACCTACCCGCTCTTGGACTCCAGTCACTGTGCGGTTTGCATGTCGCAGCGAGTAGGTCAGCCGGTGGATGCCATCGCTGGTTTCCCCATTTCCATAGAAGCCAACGGCAATGCCAGCACTGTGGAGAGAAGAGCAAGGAAGGGCTGGTTTATAGCAAGAGTTTATCTATGCAAGTTACTGCAACCACTACCAGTGCTCCTCTACTCTGACCGAGATTTCCCACAGGAAGAGAACAGCTTGCCTTCAGCTCTGAGAAAGCACTGAGAGTTAAGGGCAAGTGAGGTAATGATACCAGGAGAGAGAGAAAGAAATACAGAACTGATCTGGTGAACCTGAAAATTAGATTTGCTATGCTGCCTGTTAACTGGGGGCATTGTTCTGTGCCTCTAAGCTGAATGACTACCATCACAGAGAACTAGTTTATGGTCCAGCTACGAGAGCTAACTGCAGAACAGACAGGAGAATTCAAACTTCATCACGGCTTAGCCAGGTTACAATCAACTACCCAAGATAGGGCAAGACAAAGTTAACATAGTCATGACATTCCTTACACCAAAATTTAGCTGGGATCCAGCTGAATAAGAGGAAAATATTCAAGCTTAAAATCCAATTTTTCTGCACCACGTCTCTGCCAGTCTCTGGGCCAGCCACCACCTTGAGGTTTAATGGAGGTGTAGGAAGGAAGTACTCCCAACAAGAGCTTTCAGAATCAGCATTTCTCCTATGTTCAGCAGACAGGTCTCGGAAGGACATTAAGCACACCCTCTTCATTCCAGTTTTAGAAAATGACATCAAGCTTCCTCAACTGGAAGAAACCCAGAATGGGCCTTGAGGGTGTGGATTTGTTTTGCCAGGTATGCCAGGCCATCTTCCAAACTGCTAAATTCCTCCTCTGCTGCAGAAGCACAGCCCACTTTTCCCAGGGTGACTATACATCTCCACATTTCTGTAAACATTCCTCCTTGCTCCCAACTAACAGAGACAGGGACAGGATGGGAAAGGAAGCGGTACGGGCTGGGACCTAAGCAGCCAAGTAGGGTCTAAGTGTCAGCACTTGTGTAACTCCTTTATGACGATGTGAAAGGCCTCTTCCACTTATATAATAAAAATGAGTGGCAGTAGCTATATTGGCAGGAGACCATCTCCTGCCAGCATAGCGCTGTCCAGACAAGTGCATACACCGGCAAAATGCATGTCACTCAGTGGGCCAGGGGGATCCACACCTGAGTGATAAAAGCTTTGCCGGCCTAACTGCTAGTGTATACGAGACCTTACGTCAAAGGGACCACCAGGACGGAGTAGGTAGCCCTGACTGTCTCACTGCTTGTTCTCACATATGCAGAAAGCAGAAGCAAAGATTATGCATGGAAAGCACAGCTGTTGAACACGTCTCTGTCAGTCCCACAGATTTTCACGGCAGGCAGGGCCTTCATAAACTATTAATGGCTTGGCCTGTAATAGCCTCCATTGAAGAGTTTTCTAAAGCGGAAACAGCTGACCTACATCTTGACTGCTTCAGCAAGAAGCAGAAGGCATGTAACCGTAATGACATTTATTGTCCTAGTACAGTAAAGATTCAATTCCCATGACATTTTTCCACAGAAACACTTTCATCATGTAAATGGAATTGGTGATTACAGAGAAAACCCTCCAGATTCCTCCCCTGCTGGAATGTCTCTCTCGACCATAACTAGTAGTTCAGGGCTGTCTCCTGTAAGAAAAAATCAAAAAAGGAGTCCTGTGGCACTTTTAAAGACAGGACCACTTGTTTGTTTTGCTGAATGAGACTAACACGGCTACCCCTTTGGATCCTACGAGAAAGATGATGCTGGAGCCATGACAGCACACTATGCGTCTTAGCTCTCACTGACTCCAAGCTTATTAAACAAAAAAACTAATGCACACATGCATGCGTGCACCTGTGTGAGCAAGCTGCTTTCTCCCCAAGAACGGTAGCTCTCCTAATTGTGGTTTGTTGTCCATATTGTATCAGTTCCAGGCCTTTCTTCAGAATGAGACAGCATAAATTTGATCCCTCTGGTTTTTCAGGACCGGTATTCTGTAGCCACCTACAGTTTCATCTATCTCATTCCTCTGGAAGAGACTTCAGCAGTATAGTGGTCAGCTGCCTGGCTCTCAGGAAGCTCCATGCAGCAACAGTCTTTTAAGCAAAAGGAGATCAAAACCAGCACCCTTAAGCAAGTAGCAATAGACATTTGTATTTAAAATGGGGCATGGCCTAATGCTAAACCAATTTTGCTGCATCATGTTCAGTTTATAAATGGCAACTATAGGCAGTCCAGTGGCTAATCATGTACAAGACAGATAT
Organism: Podocnemis expansa; assembly: GCA_007922195.1. NCBI lineage: Eukaryota > Metazoa > Chordata > Testudines > Podocnemididae > Podocnemis > Podocnemis expansa. The sequence goes on along the minus strand of ML682016.1, from coordinate 4,154,595 downwards.
ACAGTAAGCACTCAAAGGGTTCCAGAGCTGCAGCATGAAAAGCTGTCAGTGGCTAGTCCCTCGCTTTCCTGTAAAGGAGCCCCATTCTTACTCTAGTTCACCTCTCCCACCAAGAGCCACTGACTTTTATGGGAAAGAAAGCTATCAAAACATTCAGTACCATGATTTAAGATGAAAGCAATTCAAATGATAAATACCACTGAAATCTTTAGATTAAGATGTGCGCTGTACATCCATTGTGGGCTAAAGATGGTATTGGTTACAGCGCCAAGAACCAGCAACCTCTTCTTTGTCAATAAGAAACTACTAAAATACAGAAGTAAGTTTCTCAAGAACATGGCAGTTTCTTTTCCTAACATGAGAGGGAAGGAAACTCAGCGCCTGCAAAGATTCCTGTGTTCTGGTCCCAGCTGGAGGAACGAGCTGTCACAGGTCAGGGGAAGGGCGCTCGAGTTCACTGAGAGAAAGTCATGGGGATGTGATGGTTGAATACTTAAGCAATAGCCATTTGTAAACCTTGATGGCCTGTAGCAACCTAGTGAATAGCTTTATTACAAAAGAAGTCTGGTTTATTAAATCTCTCTTACCCAGATTATAATGCACAGTAAAGTACAGTGCTTTACACAGATGCCAAGTGCTGACAACTTCAAGTAAAATCCTCTGTAGCTGTGGATGCTCCACACTGTCAAAAACTGGGTTCATGGCAAATCGGCTTGGGTATCCAAAAATGGAGGGACACCACACTAGAGCCCACTTTTCAAAAATCTGTCTCTTATCTGTCTGAAGTTTGATGAGAGCAGTTAGAGTGAAAGTTTGTGGCTACTGGCTTGTGTAAATGGAGGTGCTCCGTTTGCCATCTCTGGAAAGTTTTCTTTTCTTTGCTTTAGAATGTAAATATTTGTTCGATTATACCAAGCAGATATGCATTGGAGAACACAGGTAGGTTCTGAAGAGGTATATTCTGTGTCTGAGAGTCGGCAGACCTGGCAGTTTCAGAGCACTGCGCCCTGGGGCTCAATATTCCTCCACTTTATAGTGCAAAGGAGACATATGCTTTTTTTTTTTTTTAAGTTATATTTTATTTAAAAATTTAGCAGTGTGGATCCTTGTGTTAGATTTTGTGACAGAAACCACCTATTCAACAGCTGTCTGTACATTTATGACACCACTCGTTTGCACTTAGTGCCCAGCCACATTATTTGTGAATGCAAAACAGATGCTGTGCGTGCTCAAATGGCAAGCTTTCCATGGACACAACTGTGGCTCCAGATATAAAGATCTAGGGTTTGATTTTCTACTGATTACTCCCCTATCTTTTACAGTGGCATAGTACCACTCAGTTAGTTCCAGGAAAGCAGCACTAACTTGAAAATGTTCTAAAAGTAACACAAACTCAGGCTTTGTGACTAATGACATGTACTTTGGACATATCTTGCTACTTAGAAGTTTCGCATGTAAAAGCACAGTCACTGTGTTTTATGCTGATACAATGTGTGTATTTACTAACGTGGCACGTCTCAACTGTGGTTATGCAGATTTTCCATTCAATAAAGTTTACTGATAAAAATGTTAGTTGGGTTTTGAATACGGATGCTTTGTCTTACAGTGATATCAAACAAGACAGACTTTGGAGACACTGTCACATTGATGGAATTACCAACTCGAGCTTATGCACCATAAAATCTAGCACAAGTGCACCAACAGTGAGTTTTTTGTGTAAACAGAAGTCTTATGTGTAGACTGTCTTAGTCTATTTATGGATACATTCTGCTTTTCCACCATGACAAACATAAGCAACATTTTAGATTCCAGAATGGAAAAGGGGACCCCCATAGTCTATTTTTGCATCAGGGCCCTTGGTGTGTCTCATGCTAAACACACATGAAGCCTTGTGATCAGAAGCACAAAAGCTGTGCTCGTGGAGCAACTGCCTCTCTGGGACGAAAATCCTACACAGATGACAAACAAGGAATCCTGTGGCACTTAAAGACTAACATTTATGTATTGCATGTGCTTCTGTGGGAGAAAACCCCACTGAGTCTAGCAGCATTTTTAGCATGCTTAACTAGTCCAGAGTTAGCCAACTCTCACGTAGGATGACAAACATCAGTCACAACTGTGCTTTCAATGATCAGACACTGAGAATCTTTAAATGTCTGAATAACCAAGCTACATATTTCCATCTTTCACACACAGTAGTAGCCACTCCTCACATCCATAGTCCACATTGGTCAGCTGTGCTAAAAGAAGTGAAAACTCTCCATTATCCTCCTACACCAGTGGTTCCCAACCTTTTTCAGGCTGGGGACGCCTTTTTAACAAACAAAACCTTTGCGGCCCCCTGAATGATTATGTAACCTGGCCCACACCACTCTGGTGGTGCCACTGGGACAGCTGGTGAGCAGTGCTGCTGCCACCATGGCCCATGCTGCTGGGAAGCCGAGCTGCGGCAGCTATGGCCCTGCCCTTGCCCCTGCCAGGGAGCTGCCGCAACCCCATCACCCTGCCAGGATCCAGCCGTGGGCGAGGAGAGGCACACCTGGCGGGAAGCATCATGGCTGTAGCTGGATTCTGGTCGCAGTAGGGAGAGGCTCCGCGGCCCCCCTGCAACATATCTGCAGACCCCTGGGGGTCCCCGACCACAGGTTGAGAACCACTGTCCTAGACCAAGCCAGAGGTCAATTACGTGTTTCTAGTTCAGTTGCTGGAACAAAGGCATCTAGAGTGGTCTTATTCCTAGGCATCCTAAAATACATTGGTGTCTGCCAACCTCAGTTCTTGTATCCTGTACTAAAACATATACTCAGTCAAACAGTCAGGAATTGGATAGTTTGTTGTGTCCAGATCCCCTTCAAGATGCAGAACAAGCAAAGGGCTCTCTCTTTATTGTTGGTGTTCCTTAGTCAGTCACTAAACAATTTAGTCCTGCTGCTGGGGGGGTGGGGTGGAGGGGTGGGTTGGAGATCTTGAAAACTTTACCAGAGCTGCAGATCTATCAGCAAGCAGACACTGGCTTTGCAAGACAGAAACCAGCATTTGGACAGCACCTTCAATCATCACAAGTTTTTACGAACTACCGTGTCATGAGCTAGCCCGTTATTGATTCCTGTGTGGAATTTAAAACAAATGAAGGGGCTAGCAAGAATTGTCCTGGAAGAGGAAGGAAAGAGAAAATACTGCTTGGACGAATAACCATAACCTTTGCTTTAAGGACACATTCCTCCCAATTCATGCTTAGCAAAGCAACTAGGATGTCAGAAGACTGAAGCATCTGGTTGAGATTTCAGGAAGTCAGAAGAGATTCTCTCTAGATTACTAGTCATACACTATGCAAACTGGCGTTTGCAAAAATTACTTCCAAAGCCTTAACCTTTTACCTGTCTGTGCTGGGACGCACTAAACCCATGACAAACCTGGGCTCATCTTTTCTTTCTAGAAGGTAAAACCTCACTACTGCAGATGCCTTGGCCTGAACCACTGCATAACAACAGCTACAAGGAGCCTGCAGCAGCACAGTTATATATAGCACCACTTAAAGGTCCTGCAAGGAAGTGTTAGGAACACAGCAGTTTAAAAATAATTAGAATGGATGTTTTTATGCGGCTGAATCTCCCAGGTCCAAGAACAAGAAGTAAGGTGACCAGGAGTTTAGCTTTAGTTTCTGAAAACTACGACTTCCCCTACTTTCCACTCGATACAGCGCTATTTGTCCACAAAAGCTCAGCTGCTTTCTGCACAGAAGACGTTGTGTATCAAGATGCCAGCTCTCCTCAATCTCAGCCTTTAAAGACCAGTCCATTCCCTGCTTTCTATGCTCACAACAGAGAGTACTATGCTCGCTCTTCAGAGGGTTTCTGTTCTCTTCACCATATTTTTCCTTATCCACTTCTTGCCAATGACTCTCTTGCCCCTCCAAGGTTTCTAGCACAAAAATATTAGTGGCAGATACTAGCAATCTTTAGGGCAATGCATCTGTGTCAGCCATGGGATAAAAATGGAGTAATGTATAAGCAAAACTACAAGCACTCAATACCATTTACATTGGAACAGGGGGTGGACAAAACTGATTCACAACTAGGTGCCAGCAATTTTACTTTAGGTCACGAGAGGGAATTCCTTCATTACATTTCTACAGAGGAGCTAAGTGACAGGCTATTAAAACTGGTCGCCATGGTGACCAGAAACCTACATTTGTTGAGGCCTGTATTGGAAAAATCAACTTCTCTCTATCTCTAAGAGGACGGTCCATGCCTCTTTAACCTTAAATCCACCTTCCAATGTAATTAGTATTTTCTTAGAGAAACTACATTCCAACATACAGTTTGACTAGGTGACATTGTCTTCATCCGCCTTAATTAAGTGATTAACTCAGGACAGGGTCCTTTTTTAACTGCTGATGAATGACAAATGCCCTAACAGAAGCAGTGTACTTCACAGGCATCGTCAAGTAACTCAAAACCATTACACGATGAGGAGGCAATAGCCACCAGTAAAGTTTGTTCTGAGTCTTTAAAGTTAAAAGGTATAATACAGCAGAAGAGGCTGTTTCCAGCTATATCTGGTATCCAAGACACTGAGTCACTGTGCTGGTAGAGGAGGCTCAGCATATGTGTGGTGTGGGAGGGACAGTGGAGGAAGCGGCAGTGACAAAACAGGCAAATATAAACTCACCTGCAGACAAGGGTCGCGATGATAACACACCAGGCAGTACAGCAACAATCTGCGTTTAAGTGCTCTTCACTTTTTCGATGGCGACAGCACAGCCAGAATGAGTAGAACAGGAGGAAGAGGAGATCCAGAGCAAGGCAGGACAGAGCTACGCCACCTAACAACAAAAGGGCCTGAGGAAGAAAAACAAAAAAATCCATTTATGTCAGAGGTTGGTCCATAGCATAAATGCATGGCAGACATAATAGACTTAAGCCCCAGGGATTCTGCACTCTGGAAATAGGTTACAGAATCCACACCTGGATACAAAACTTTATAAAAGACTAAGCTTTCTCCAGCTTTTGTGGTTAGATACTTTACACATCCTTGTGACTGTAGGCCACAAATAACCAACACAGTGTTGACTTGTTCATGTGCCTTGCACACTCAAGACAAGATCTGCCTTTAATCCAGAGCATGGATCAATGTGGGGGCAGCTGCTTGTACTGAATATCTACAAGAAGAATTTGTTTCCATTTTTGCTTGTCCCTTAATCTTCATGAATAAGACAGTTGCTCCAGAACAAATGACAGAGCAACACTAAGCCTAGAAATCCAAGTGCATGTGTGGGTTTGATACAGAGGGTGGAATTTATTATTCACACTTGAAAGAGTCTGCTTTTTAAAAGTCAATCTGCAGTGCAGCAACATGTTGGAGGCTCCAGGTGGGCCTGCATACTCCCACTTATTGTACGTGGACAAAAACCATTCTCTGAATAATAAGGCTGGAGATGGGAATGCACTATATATTTGAAATGCTTGCTGTCAGAACTAGTTTCTGCATCTAACTGCCTACTTGTGCACAGACTGTCCCCTTCAAGAATACCTAATTAGAAATCAGAATGGTGTTAATTTCAAAGTTCTCATCACGATCTCAGAGAAATTAAATTCATCATCAATAAGACACAAAGGCTCACTCAGAATATTCTAACATCAAATCCAGATACCATTCTCCACATTAAACGTAGTAAAAAAAAGATACTTCAGCTGACAGTATTTAACAGTCAGTCACTGACACTCAGATTCTGCCTAAAAAAGCAAATAAAAAATTAAAAAGTGGCTTTAATATGTGGAATAGGCCCCAAGGATTCAGTGCTGATCTAATAATCATAGCAGACCACAGCTTGATCACAGATCTGTACCAGCTTGGGGAGCAGGGACACAATTTTTAATCAGTGTTAGCTCCCTGACTTCTCTTCCCCTTTCTTCCCTTACTGCTATCCCATACCATATTAAAGAAACCTTTTTTTTTTTTAATTTAAAAACAAAAACAAAAATCTTGCAACTCCTTACCTGGTCAGACAACTGACCTGAGGAATGTCACAATTACATGAAATATGGTGCGAAGCAAAGGCTATTACACCATGGACAAATACCAAGGTAACCACAATTAGAGAGATGGTTTATTATAGATTTGTATTATTCTTCCTACCTCCTTTCTGTATTATAGCTACCACCAGTCGGGTACATATTGTGGAAGTCTCACAAGCTGCACAGTTCAGTGTGCTTCCAATAAAACACATCAACACCGGCAGAACTTTCTGTAGTATCTGTCCACCATACATAGATTTGCATCAGTTTACTGCCTGCTTATCAGATCACTAGCCACCCACATGGCAGCAGAATATCAAGGCTCTGAGACTAAATCCAGTGTTTACCAGAAGAAAGTAACTACATTTAACATGACCCTCCAACAGCACTGACAGACAATCATACCAAGAGTCATACAGATGGCTCAACTATTAAAACAGGTGACATGGGGACAGGGCATCCATCCCCTTTATCATATCACGTGATGTTGCGTTTGAGAACAGAGAAGGAGGCCTTCAACAGGGAAGCTGCATTCAGCCATCCAAGTTCTCCCACCTTCCATCTCCTGCCATGGACAGGTACAGAGCAGTCAATTAATGCACCTATCATATGGTGATTCCTTTATAATACCTTAAGATGTCCCAGGCAAAACGCACACAAAAATTAACATCCCCCTTCAGCGGATGCATGAGAAGCATTACAGCCTGAAACAGACCACCATCAATCACCCATCTTAATCTCTTCAACTCAGCATACAGACACAACACCTTGCTCCATAATGAAGATTGGGTGTGACAGGTGACTACAACCAAACAAAAATCAGGATTTTGAAGAGGTGGAATTTAATTTGTTTCACTGTATATATTCAGCTGAATGGGACTAGTCTATTTCTAGGAGCGTGCCAAGGCTCTGTGTTCGGTTCCAGGCATTGGACACACACCATAAAGAAGTGAAGTCATACAAGACTGGAGCTGCTAATCCTTCCAACAAGTTATTTAGAACCCAGAGTCAGGCTGGCAAAGAAAGACGAGCTTCTATTGAAGAGAGGCCCCAGTGCTTGCCTGCCAGGATTAAGCCACCACTATTTAAAAAGGGATTGCAAGGTTGGATAAAACCCTAAAGCAGAGACTCTGTAATGCAAGGCTATATTATTCCAAGTAAAATTTAAAATTATCCACTTGGTTTTTTTGTCACAGAAAGTAGAGATTAACCAAGCTATCAGAACCATTGCAGTAAATGATGTAGAAACCTCACTTATTGCGACAGGCTGGAGGAGCACCTGGAGGAGCAACGTTTTACCACCGTAACGTCACTACCAGCAGAAGCCAATATCGAGCAGTCCTTGAATGAGAGTGCATACGAGTGAGCATGTCAGCCACCATGCTGGCAGATGCCATTAGACTGTAGCTTTCAAAATGAAAATAGCAACACTGCACTGAGAAGGAATGGCTGGGTAGCACAGTCAGGCTAGACAGGCAACCAAATGATCCTGGGTTTGGAGAGATTTAATACACTGGAGCCTTCATCCTTTGAGGTTGGAGTTGACTTGCCCGCTGTACTTCCCACAGACTTGTTGCTTGAAGGCTGGCCTGACTCTAGGACAGAAGAATTTCTGGTGTTGACACAGTCACAGTAACGAAATAAACAGGAACAAACAAACATCCATGTCCAATGCCAAGAAAGAGAGATGTCCCAGACTAAGAAAGAGGGCACAGGAGCATCTGTGTGGTGGCTAGGATTGTCTGGACACTTGCAATGATCATCCAGATGACCCTGTTTAGGCATGCAATTCCCAGTTGAAGAGATCACCAATAGGAAGAAGATAAATCAGTTTCCAAATCGGTGCACGTCTCCCTTTTTGATAGGAGTTTTGTAGAGGTAAAGGTAATCAGTGCCAAGGCAACTGGTTTTACTGATATGCGCCCATCCCTTCGAAATACAGCTGAGGCCAGAGGCTCCTCGGCTGTGATCCATGGATCATTCATGGGCCACAGAGAGATGGCTGGCCATATGGTTTCAGTTCTCATTTCTAGTTCCTGAGATTGCAATAAAAAAACCCCTAAATATTTCCTTAATACTTACTTCTCTATATACGAAGTTGCTGTCATAGCCGCAAAGACACCTAATCATCATGGGCGGTACAGAAAATGATGAGTTTAACAGTATATGGAAGAGAGATTTACACAACAGAATCATCTCTTAATAGCAGAGAAACTACCTAGAAGAGAACTTGAGAAGCCCTCACCCAGGCTATTAACTGCTTCAAGATGGTAACTTTCAGTCACTGCTCATCTAACCGGAATGTGAAATGGTGGAAGAGAAGAGCTCTGTATCTGGTCGGTCTAAGTCTAAAGATTATTTTAGGGAGGGGGAGAATATATTGAAATCAAGAGACCCCATCCTCTGAAAGGCTTTGTAAGAGGGGTAGGATGACAGGGATACAAGGATTAACATTTCCATTTAGCTTGTTATTTGTTCCCCACTTTTGATATTCAAGATTGTAGGGGCTTGTACAAGTTCTCTTGGCTCAGTAAAAATGTAGGTTTAAGACAAAGGTCTCTGCTGCAGAAGAGGGGAAGAAGAGGTCTGGAAGACGGGTTTTGAGTACTCATTGCAAGGACATATTGTTTGAAGTCCTCTCAAGTTAACAACTGCAGGTTTCCCCCATTTGTGTGGTCCCACTTCTACTCATTGACACAGCAGTGTGGCACAGTAACCAGATGTTGCCACTAAACATTAGTTTCTCAGAGATGCACCATTATTTCACTAAGGCACAGCGCTTCCATTAAAACCTACTGAAGTGGGACCCTAAAACTAAAGCCTTTGTTGTATCCTTGAAAAGCAACAGCGGGAAAAACTTTAGAGTTGACTTTTCCCCATCACAACTTACTGATCTATGAGTAAGCTACTCATTTTCACTACAGCAATAAAATACAGTATAGTAAGATGGCCTCAACCCCAGCCAAGAGAGATGCTCTTTATCTTCATCTTGGACTTTTCATCAAGCCCAACAAAAAATCCACTTATTCTGTGCTCTGCGAACACTTCAGTTGTTACACTTCATTCACTGCTGTAAAGCAGATGCTTGTTTATCAACATACACTACAAGTAAGTGGTGCTTCAAGGCTGAGTGAGAGAAGTTATCCAGTCTACAGTGACATATTCTGTGGAGGCTAAACTAAAAGAAAAAGAAACAAGACTGCAAAACAGCCAACTTTGAGCTACGTGCCATCATTGGAACTTGGCTGTGATACATTTGTGTTGCATCTTCCACAGATGATCTAAAAAATTGCTTCTGCTTAAAATTCAGCTATTTCAGTTCACTCGACAATTACGGTTTTTAAACTAAATGTCTACAGCTTGAGAGGATCCCAACAGTTCAGTTGGTTTAATTACTACTGGATTGTGAGCTATTTATAGTTTACTTTGTAATTTGCCAGAAGAAAGCTTTCCCTGCAATCTGTGACTAATGCTCCTTCTGGATTTACATAAAGCAACTTGAGAGGGAAAGAGAGAGAGAGACTCAGAAGGGGTTAAAGGAGTGTGGGAAGAGAATGATGTTCTCCCAGAAGAACAAGAGAAGCAAACTGGTCCACTGTTAAAAGGGCACTCATATCTATTCCAGGGAGTGCTGGTCAGAAGTGGGAGAAGCAAAGGATACATCCTGAGGATGTTACAAAATAATCCCAGAGCCATTTCCTCTACCCTTGCCTCTGGCACAAACAGAGGCCCAGCCTGCACCTCTCACATTAAGCCCAGTGAGGAGTCCCATTCTCCTACCCACTATAAACACTATTTGGGGTAGTGTTTTCTTCAAGCTGGTGATGTGCAGAAAGCAGCTGACCTTTCATGTCTTCCCAGACCATGGGGATGGTTATTTTAATTCATTTTGGTAGGTTTAAGGCACTGCAACTAATCTGCCTTGAGTCTGCAACTTTCATTAATTTTCTTCAGTGTCTGCATACAGATAAACCCCAGACTATAATTTGTTTGGCTGACCTTCAGTCCCTGCCACTCCAGCCCTCATTTTATAAGGAATACATTCAGCAATGGAGGCCTGCAGTCCCGTTTGATCAGAGTACATGAGATGAAGTGTTGCCGCTTAGAACAACATGGCCTCCAGAAACAGACAAGGCAAAGGCCTTGCTAGATCTGCGGACAGAACTCCAGGTTCAACAAGAGTGATGCAGGAATCCTGGACCCCTTATTCCCCACAGGTCAGATGGGGGCAAGGGCTAGAATTAGTGTTCCCTCCACCCCCCTCACAAAACAAACATTAGCCAAGAACCACCCTATCCAAAGCATTAATTTGACATGAAGCTGATATTTTCCTCTAATTGTAAATTCAAACCAAGGCATACTAATCAAAAGTAGAATACTGGCATTCCAGTATGTTAAAATGAGGAAAAGAGTGGCTTGTAGTTTTATTTGTTAGTGCACTCTAATCGCCATCTTATAGCGAGGAAACACTCCCTTACTGTGAAATGAGCCCTTTAAATTGGTTGCTCTTATCCTTGTTCTCTGTAAGGACAGCTGAAAGCCTCCCTGCACTATGAAAAGAATGAGACACTCTCTACAAATTCAGTTTCTACCGAAAGGTCCCCAAAGACTAAAATCTTTATTAAATGAGGCTTAGCTCAGAGCTGGCTGCTTGTCAAATGAGCTCTCTCACTGAAAAGGTGGATTTCCTTTTTGGGGTTTTTGCAAATTCCCTTCCAGGCGTCTAACAAAACAGATGCTTCACTGTTTAAGCAGTTATTTGTATTCCACTTTTGCAGGGCTGGGCTTTGAAATAAACACTGTCAAGGGAACAGGCCTTCGGCTTCAGAAACTAGCCCTTTCCAATATTCCCTATGGTACAGATCAGACCAGATTGCCAGCATAGCTGAGGGTTGTCCTCAAACAATGTGCATTAATGAAGATAAAGGAAATCTCCACTGGCAGTGGGGGAAGGGGGCAAGAGATAGGCTAGAAGAGGACCCAATCTCTTTTGTCTCTAGCGCTTATGGCTCTGAGTTCCCTAACTTCAACTACTGTAACTTTGTGCCATTTTAGACACTGCAAATACTACATGGATTAGCACATCTACTTCCTGGCCCACCATGGTTTCACCATCTGAAGTTTTACCTCCTTAGATATATTGTCCAGAAGAAAATTAAAGCCAGATTTCCTCACAAAGCAGTTTTGTCAATACATTAGACCAGTGGTTCTCAACCCTTTGAGGGTCGCAGCACACCTGGCAGCACATAGCGACTCTACAGGACACACCAGCACACCCACCCTGGGCTGAATCCAGTCATCTCCCCGGCACTCTGTGATGCACTTACCTCTCTGTGGTGACACAATGTTTTGGATGTTAGATACTGGAAAGGAGCTGTGATGAACTAGGAAATGTGTATTATTATGTAGTACGGATTCCTGACGATGGGTTACTTGTTATGGAGTTATATAAAAAAAAAGAGGTAAAGAAACCAAGCAGAACAGGTATAAACAATGGCCCAAATAAAAAGCATCCCTGCCAAATGGACCAGATGATCTCATGTGGTCCCTTCCAACCCTATGACTCTAGTCTAAATGCAAGTCTCCTTTATAGCCATACAGAGGACCCAAACCCAGTGACATACTTGACAAGAGATCAAAGGAAGTCATAAACCTTGGGCTTGGCCTATGCCAGGAGTGCCTGACTCATTTGCTGCGGCACAACAAGTGGGCCATTCATACAATAAATTGAAATACTATGGCATTCTTGCAGCACTGAAAAGTGCCTGACATGCAAGACCACACTCTTTCCCTCTCTGTTAGTGAGAGAGTGTGGTCCTGCAGAACACAAATCACAGGCTGGATGGAAGAGGATGCAGGCTGCATGCTTGACACCCCTGGTCTTCACTGTCACAGCTTATGTTGGTGGAAAATTCACACCCCCGAGCGAATGAGAGACATACTGACCTAACTCCTGGTGCAGACAGCACTTTGTTGACAGGAAAGTTATGCCCATCAACATAGCTACAGCTTCTCATGGCAGTGGAGCACTCAGGCTAACAGGAGAAGCTCCCCCGTCCAACATAAGTAATCTCTTCACAAAGGCTTGCAGTGGTGCAGCTGATTTCAGAGATCCTACATGAGGGAAGAAATGCTAGTGAGGCGTAAAGATTGCCTCAGGTGTCAGTGAAAGAGCTCAAAAGGGGATACACAGATTGGGAGAAGTAGGCAAGAGCTGTGAGCAGGCAGGCTCTCTCTAAGCATGCCTAGGCATCTAACCCCAGGAGCACTTAAGAGCCACATGGTTTGGCTTCTGAATGCTGTATTCTTGCTGTCAATATTAACACCATGCGAGGTGGCTTTCTGGTACACGTCTGCTAACCAGTCATCCCAGCTCCCAAGGGAAAGTCACCAACAGGGCCCAAACGCCTGAAAGCCATGGTTTGTACACATAGGGGTCTGTCATCCAAACTGGGCAAGTTGAGGGACTACACCCAAGACGAGTTAAGGGGCTGAGGCCTGATGCCTATGGAGGTGCACTCCGGGAGACCCCCAACAAGGAGAGCAGTGCAGTTCGTCCACTTAAGATAAAGTAAGGATTTAGGGTTCATACAGATCAGAAACAAAAAAAACCACCACTCTCCCCCCAAATCCAAACACACACAAAACACTTCCCCCCACGGACGCAGCTCTGCTCAGGCCTCCATCTCTCAACTGGGAAAATGCCAAGCTAACTGTTATATTCACAGAAGGACTGTGATGCACCAAGTCATTTTTATCCAAGCATACGATGTAAACAATAGTGGTCTTAAGCAATTCTTCCACCCTCCAAGATATTTAAAAAGGAAGTCAGTGGCTTAATCCCATTCACCTCCTGCATACAGGAATCCCCTCCCACTACCCTCCATGTGAGGCTCTTCATTCTAAACAGACCCATTTCAGAAGGAATTAAAAAGAGGTACCCGTTCTACTGCCAGCCCTTGGATCACTGATGGAGCATCATGTGCATCCAGTGTCTGCATATTCCTAGCAATAGCTCTGAACCAAAGCCAGAATTTGAAACTAGGACTCCAGATGTAAGGCATCAATGCTTTAGATCACTGTGCAAGCTGACACGTATGTCCAGATCCAGATGAAATTTCATTTTGAACTAGTCACTGCTTCATTCCTTCACCTCTGCACTTCGTAGACTATGCCAGGCATAGACCTATGAGCTCACCACACAGAAGAGAAAGTGACTGGGTGGCCGGGGGGTTTGAACACAAGCAACTCATCTCCATGCGTGCCAGATGTTGTCACATGCTCTCGCTGAAGGTGGTCTGGCTTGTGATATCATTTTCACATTAGGAACCCTTCTCAGCCACCCTGACCTGCTGGCAATGTCATGCATTCGAGGCCCAGGGAAAAGATGAAATGCAGAGACTCAGGAGTTGACTCCTTTCCTTGCCAATGCAAGATTATACCCTATACCCCCTGGAAGCCCTAGCTGTCTGTCATTACATGCAGAATGGAGTCACTGAAGAGACTACCCGCCATTCCAATCACAGGGCAGGCATTGCTGAGGCCTGAAGGATGTGAACATGGCACTTTAGATAGTCCTGAGGTATAAAGGACAGGTCCAGAGGCTAATGGAGCTTAGAAAAGACTCTATTCCACCTTCTGTAGCTTCTGCTTTTGTCCTCATGCAGCACAGGATCCTCTTAGAGGTCTTTTTAGCTCGGAGCATTCACACCACCCCATAGCTTCTAGGGCCCTTTGCTATATCATAGTTATACATATATCAAACATCCCCATCGCCACCCCTCTACCCCCACAAAATGGCTTGATGCAGTTCTCTACAATTGGTGTTAATCTTGCCCCTCTTTTCTGCCCAGAGTGCCCCTTCCCAGACACTTGGTATGCAAAGGGCCATATTGCTCCGCACCCCTGTCAGAATCAGGGAAAAAGACCAAGTTCAGGATCACAGCATGTTGCCCCGCACAGTGACCAACTAACTGATAAGCAGAAAGGTTGGAACAGTGTTTAAATACACTGTTTAAAAATACTCATTAAGCCGTTAAGAAAGGGCTCTTCCCAAAAAGTTGGTGGATGTGGGAAACAACTGGTTTTTTTCCCAAAATGGAGACAGCCTGTGAAGGTCACCAATGCAAGCCAAATGTGATAGGACTGGAGGATAGGGGTGTGTGCATGTCTCTCTCTCTCTCTCTCTCTCTCTCTCACACACACACACACACACACACACACACTCCCTCCCTCCCTCCCTCCCTCCCTCTCAGATAGGAAGGGGCAAGGGCAGACAGCCAGATCTATATGAGACAGAAACAAAACAAGCTTTATCCAGTCATGGAAAATTAGCTGAAACGGAAATCCATTAATGAAGAAGATATTTTTCCATAAGTATGACAGCTGTAGATAATACAGTCCTGCTGGTTTCTCTTCAATTTCAAAATAGAGAAGCTGAATTGTATTTGAATTTCTTCAAGGATTCAGTACCACATGCAATATTTAAAAAGCTCTGCTATGGAAAGAAGCCACTTCACAGTGTGTTTAATACCTGCATGCACTTGCATTTGTAATTAGTGTATACACACATGCATTTGTTCTTCCAATAGACCTTGTTTTCTCTGCTAATGGCATTTCCAGCTAAAAACAAACACTTTTCAACACTGGAGTATCTCACTGCTTGGGGGATTAATCAAGAGAAACTGAAAAGGAAGTGGTTTGAATAAGTCTCTTCCTGTAACTAACGCAACAGAAAAAAAGCTTCCACTGAAGAGCAATGGAAACTGTATATAGTCTTCACAACATGCGCTTAAACAAAAAAACAACCAAGGTTCAGCCAAATCTACTCTGAAAAGTAACGAAAACCAATCACACCTCAGGTTTATAAGTTTCACATTAACAGTTTGCTAGGAGAGAGAGCCATACATACTTTCTAGTTACAGTCCTGCAAACTCATCTCATTAACTAAGAGTCAAGCTGGACTCCTCCTTTCCAACCCTCCTCCCCTAAAAAGCTTTCACAGAACAAGTTATACCCTTTGTGAACTCTTTGCAATCCCTTTGCCTTCAAACCATTTTGCACAGCTATAGCTGGAACTTGGCAGGCAACACTGTTGAGACAACAAGGGTGGGGGGGGACGACAAAAAAAAAAACAAAACCTCCAGATCATTTCTCTGCAGTTGGGATGGTTCCCATAAAGCTAATAGGAATTTAAAAGCAGTAAGCTATATTTTGCCCCTAACCTGAGCAAACAGGATGAATTCACATAGGGAGAAGATCTGTCAAGTAGAGTGGTACTATTTTTACCTAATCGGTTTTCAAACTAGAATGATGCTTTATGGCAGGACTAAAAGATTAAGGTGACTTCATTACCGTCTAGGTACCTACATGGGGAACAAATATTTAATGGACTCTTCAGTTTAATGCAGAAAGGCCTAACGAGCCAACGGCTGGAAGGTGAAGCCAGATAAATTCAGACTGTGACAATGACATACATTTTAAAACAGTGAAAGAATTAACCACTGGAATATTTTACCAAAGGTCATGGGGGATTCTCCACTGCTGGCAATTTAAAATCAAGATTAGATGTTTTTCTGAAGCATATGTTCCTCAAACTTTGAAGAAGTTTATGGCCTATGTTATGCAGCAAGATAGTTTAAAATAGTTCACTACAATGATCCCTGATACTCTTGGAACCTATGACTGTCAGAAGTCTGCATGAGCGGAAAAAGGATGCCATCTAAAGATGTTTGTTTCAACATCTCAGCATGGTCAAAGCTGCTGTGAACTGACAGGTACAGTTCTTGCCACCAGAGTGGAATCAAAAGTAATGCACAGCAGAGGCAGGCCGAGCACCACAAAAACTCATTCACAAGACAGACAGAAAAAAACGGGAAGTGTACAGGATGAGAGAAGATTTGGAACAGGATGTGCCTGTGGAATGTGGGAACTCTGCTGTGCCAACAGGCTATACAGCAATGGTTTTCAAACACAGGGTCCGGACCCAATAATGGCCTGCAGACCTTCAGGTACTGGATCATGGCACCCCCTGCTGCCACCACCAGACTGGAATGCATTGCTCAAACATGTGATTGTTGGGTTGCAGGCATAAACGATTTTTTTTTCAACTGGATCCCAAGGAAAAAAGTTTGAAAACCACTGCTCTACAGTACAACGTCCTTAGATCTCTTTTTAGCAAGATTTTTCACCTCTGAAGTTCTAGCATACAATAATGATCTGAGGAAACATCTTTCTTAATCCTGGTTAGGTCTCTAAATCCACTAGAGGCCTATTGCTGCTGATTACAGATAACTTGCACAGCATTAAAGCAGGTCATATGATGCTGTGCACCTTCAAGTGGATTCTAAAGGCAGCAAGACATGTAGTAAGGCTTACTGAGTAGAAAGACAACCGAATTGGGATGTGGGACTAAAAAGTCCAACAACATTCTCTCATGGCATTAGCACATGAAACAGTCAACCATCAAAATGGTAGTCACTGGGTATCAAAATAACCACAGCTTTGCCCCAGTACATTAAAGAACTTTCCCAGTTAAGAACAGAGGAGGTAGCTGATACTATGGCATCAGTGATTACAGTTTTCAGGGATTAAATTAGGGAAAAGATAAGAGTGTGGTGTACAGTCCCATCTCTACCCACTAAGACCCTAAAATAAAAGTATATAGTCATAAAATGATTATCCCTCCACTGTTTTTACCAACAGTGGTCTTAAGAGTTTAATAGTCAGGCTTCTGAGCCAACACACCATTAAGATGAATAGGACAATTTGTAGTATTCACCTATTGGCTCAGGTGTCACTAGTGTTCATGTTTGGTTCAGATTTTGAAGATTATTTTCACAACCAAAGGGCAAGAGACATATTAAATGAAAAGTTTAGGAGTACTCTGTACTTGGGATTTACATTGATTGCAGTCTCAGTGGCCAGCCACAGATGTAGCTGTAAACCCCTGGAGTAGGCAAGTACATCTGCTGTTTGCATGACATCTAATCTGGTTTCACAGGATTTAACTCCACCAATGCAAATAATGGTCTATCAGTCTATGTTAGGAGATTACATGACAAGCCATATAAACTTCCCCAAAATACTCCTAGAACATACATTTCAGAAAAACCCCTCATCTTGATTTAAATGGTCAGTGATGAAGAACCCCTCATGACCCTTGGTAAATTTTTCCAGTGGTTGGTCCTCTGTTAAAGATGTATGCCCTTTTTACAGTCTGAATTTTTGTGTAGCTTCACCTTCCAGCCATCAGACTGTTATTCTTTTCTGCATTAAACCGAAGAGCCCGATAAATATTTGTTCCCCTGTAGGTACCTGGACTGTAATGAAGTCCCCTTAATCTTTTTAGTCCTACCATAAAAGCATCATTCTAATCTGAAAACTGATTAAATAAAAATAGCACCACTCTGTTTGGCAGATTGTGTTGTGGAGGAAGACAGACTTGATCAACATAATGGTGGTTGCGTGGGCATAACTACACTGATGAGCCACCATCCATGGCTCTCTCTTTCATACCCACTCACCCGCGCCCTCCCACCCTCCACCCCAGCCCATTTGACTCTTTTTAAATAAGCTACACAAGGCCAATGTTCGTGTACGAGGGCAGCTACTCTGCAAGGCGATGCCAGGATTTAAAACAAGAAAAAAGAAAAGAAAAGTAGTTCTCTGATGCTAGGTTATTTTTATCAATGAATGGGGGAGTGGAGACGGGAGGAGAGAGAACGCGGACCCCTGATTTGTTAGTGGAACTTAAGTGACCCAGCATGGGGGAGCTGGGGTGGATGGGGACAGGGCAGGAAAACAGCTCACAAAAGGTAAGTCTGCATTCCTACTAAGCTCCAAGGCAAAGGCAACTGATATTTAGCATCAAGGAGCCTTCGCATCTAAAAATAAAAAGCTTTACTACTTTGAGCCTGTAACATACAGAAAACAAAAGCCATGAAAGCCAGCCAAGACCAACCACAGCCACAGCTGGAGCCTGTGTTTCTGCACTAATGACAAGACAGGAAGCTTCATTAACCACTTCTTGGTCTCAGGACTGCAGAGCAGGCAACAGCTGTGAGAAGCCTGGTGCAGGCTCCTCATCAATTCCTAAAAAGGACTAGGACCTGCACTAAAGGGAAATATAGTTAAAAGACACCTTTGCTTCTTTCACTTAGCAGCACAGAACTGCAGATGTCTTCAAGGCAACCACAATGCAGTCAGACATTACGTACCTGAGAATATCCTGGCAAGTGGTCAACACTCGTGATGAGCCGCTCTGGTTCTGCCGTCAAGTTGTCATAAGTGGAGTGGACCATATACCTTTAAGTCTTAAACATCATTAGTCACAAAACAAGAGTACACATGCACAGAAGTGATATACTTCTAGATCAAACTATTACAATAACTCAAGAGTTGTAAGTTAAAAAGGGTATGTCGCACAGCTGTTGGGAGGAGTCCATTCTGCTTGGTAGACTCATGGTCAACACGTCTCTCTCCTTAGTCCCTCCATTTTAACAACAAGGTTGATTTTTCATTCAAAGCGAAGATATTATTTATATTATAGCTCATCTGCCTGTGAAGTTGGAAACTATAAATGCCAGTGAGCCTAAATATAACCAGCTTTGTACAGGCATGTACAGTAGAACTTCAGAATTACAAACATCTTGGGAATGGAGGTTGTTTGTAACTCTGAAGTGTTTGCAGCTCTGAACAGAAAATTAACAACCTTTTGTAACTGTTCAAGATGTGCTGCTCAATCCATTCCACATTAGATGTATGCATGCCACATGTGCAGCTGCTGGAGATTTTTCCCTTAGTGATATCCATAGGGCTGGCTCTAGGGCACTCTGGGGCCACATGAATATGCACCAGAATAATGAGTACTGCCAGCCCTCTTGCCCCCTCAGCTCCTTCTCACCAATAGTTTCAACAGAAGAGTAGGAGAATGGATCACAGAACGTACATGAGCAATAAATCTTGCAGAACAGTCACGAAAGGTTAGTAACTGTTTTTGCTTTGTGTGATTGCTCACATCCATACCACATTGCGTGATTCACAAGCAGTACATCTGAAGGGGGAAGCTCAGAATTCATGGAAGTGCCAACTTCAACACAGCTTGCCAAAAACTTGTATCAGAGGCATGTTGGGTAATGGCATAGCAGGACTTGAAGGCATGGATTGATGACCATGTCACAGCCTGGCAGATATCCTGAACTGATACCTTCATGTGGAAGGCTGCTGAAGATGTCTGAGTTCTTGTAGGGTGAGCCATCATAAGAGCAGGAGGTAGGATCTTTGCCATCTTGTAGCGATCTCAGATGCAGGCAGTTATCTGTGATGAGATCCTTTGTGACAACACCAGGAGATTTTTCATCTGGTCTGTCATAACTATAAAAAAAAAGAACTGCATAGATTTGCAGAAAGGTTTTGTTCTTTTGATGCAGAAGGCATGGCCTGTCCAATGTGTATAGTACATAGCCACTGTTCCTCATCAGGGTTGTCAGGGTTTGGAAAGAAGACAGGCAGAAAAATAGCCTAGTTGTTACAGAATTGAGATACCACTTTGATAGGAAGGCTGGGTGGGAACACAGCTGGTCCTTGCCTTTAAAGAACACCACACAAGGTGGTTTTGAAGTCAAGGCTTTGATTTCAGAGACTCTTCTGGCTGAAGTAATCGACACAAGGAAGGCAACCTTCCACAAGTGGAACAGTAGAGAACAAAGATGCCAGTGGCTCAAAGAAGGGACACGTCCCTGCCCCCCATAAGTCCTGACAGGATCAGGTTTAGGTTTTATGGGAGAAATAGGGTTGAGGAACCACAGATAGAGCCTTTCTAAACCTTGAGGAACCTTCACTGTCCTCTAACAAGAGAAGACTGATTTACCCTGTACTGGTGCACAGAAGGCTGAGATAGTTGCCACGTGATCCTTGACCAACAAGAAAAGCAGATCCTGAGGCCACAGGTGGAGCATGCAACTAAAGATGGACTGCAGGGAATACCTAGGTGGAGAAATGTTCTGTTTGGAGACCTCAGAAGGGAAATGCTTCCATTTAGCCAAGAGAGTAACCCTGGTGGAAAGTCTCCTGTTGCCTTGCAAGACTGGCTGGAACTGCCCTGACTTTAACTTAAATGCATACCAGTGACCTTGAAAGCAGAGGAAAAAGGATGTTCCTCCTTACCCACTTCTATTTATCATCACATAGGGAAGAGAGTCGTACAGCTGTCTAATTACTAAAAGTAGCTTAGAGATGAGCCTTCGAAATGTGCAGACATGGCCACCACAGCACAGAACTCTTTCTAGGCAAAGCTGAACTGAAGGGCAGGGGAGAAAACTACAAAAAGCCACAAGGCTTAACAGAGAGAATACATCTAATTAATTCTGAAAAACAAACAGGAAAAAGCAGTATGTATGCAGTGGGAAAGGGGATTAGAAAATTTGCTGGAGAGCATGCATCTACTAATGTACCACTTGGCCTCATTCCCATAAACTAACAGTCTGCATGGATCTTAAATCTGCAGTTTTACCACCACGGTACAGTCCGCTAAATTTCACAAGCTATGAGCAAGCCGTGCCTCTCCACTTCACAAAAACCACAGGTTCTTACATCTGCATTATGTATGCTTAATGCCAGATGCACAGGTCACCTGCCAAATTTCACTGGGCTCCCCTTCTGCAGTGCCCCTCTGCCCAGCTAAGGGCTACACTTGCAATTTTTCAGAAACCCTGTTACAGCATCTAATTCCATGAAACTCAGATTGCATCTGGCTGCAATGATACAGGAGACACAAGGTTCCAAGAAGCCCGGACTATTGCCCCACTGATCTGCAGATTTCTGCCTTGACTACTGAAGACCTTCCCTATTAAGTCTCTCTTTCAGTATGGAGAATATACTCACTTGTATAGATCTATTACTCTTACTCCTCCTCCCTCCCCAGGAAAAAAAAAAAAAAAAAGGTAGCAAATAAGTTAAATGCCTCAGACTGATAAAACTGGCATGGAATTATTCAGTGGGCCGTATTGCCTTGGTGCTGTGCTGCTGACTGGCTAACACACTTTATTGCTGCACAGCAACACAAAAATCTAATGAGGTAGGAGGTCGGCAGCATGCATGAGAGCTTGCTCCTCAATTCTTCCTCCGCTACATGCCCACAAGCAGAGCATGACAAAACTATTGCTTCAGCTCTCTGAATAATCACACTATTGATCTCTCCTGCACCCAGAGGTCAGGGAGAAACAAGTGCAGCACTTACACACAGAGGCAGAAACAGTTGAATCATGTCAGCCTCGCTAGCTTGTTTTAAAGAAGCACGCAGCATGATCCTGTTTTCTTCTGTTCCCTTCCCTGCCTCATCAATCTCTAGGGAGGATGGTGGGGAGGGAAGAGCTATGTAAGCTTCCAGAGAGAAGTGGGGAGGAAAGCCAGCCCACACCCTTCCTCACAGCCATGTTCAAGTAACCCATCCTTCACCAGGGGGTCAAGTCAAATTTATTATCCGATTTATAATGTTGAAATTGTAAGAGTCCTACCTGCAAATGAGTCATAGTTTAGGCCAAGCAACTGAAAAGCAGGAATCCAAGCACCGATCCCTGAAACGTACTGATGCATGCCCCTCCAAAGCTGTTGGGCAGCACTGCTACACATGTAGATTTCTCTTGCTGCTGACCAAGAAAGGGAGAGCAGCAAACATGAGAGCAAGGCACTCCACCAACAGTTTCCTTATAAAGCAGCTCTGTTCTAGATCCACAGACTTCAGGGACATTTCGGCATCAGAACAGAAGCTTTCCCAACTTCTAACAAGCATCACTTTCTCGCAGATACCCAGATTTGAGGTCGAGCAGGGCTGTAGCTTTGGCATATTGTGCTAGATTTCTTGATCTGGTGATTTGACCACTACATCCAAAGAGGAAAGTTGTGACAACAGACTAGTCATGATTTGGAAGCAAGGTGATGGATTAATTCCAGAGTGCCCAAATGTAGGACCGTTAACCAAGTTCAAAATACCAAAACCCACCACTTCACTCAATTGTCTGATGACAAGTTCCAAAGGAGCAGCTGTGTTAGTCCACCTCAGCAAAAGCAAGTAAGCAATCTGGTGGCACTTTTAAAGACCAGCGAATGTGGTGATCTTTAAAAGTGTCACCAGTTGAGGTGGTTGTTTCACTTCACTGAAATTTTCCCTCTAGCACCCACATTTAAAACCAGCACTAGCTAGTAAATGATGAGGAGGGAAATGACTTGACCGAGGAGAGGGAAAATTGCTGCAAGTGTGAAAAAAAGGAGATGAGATGAAAATATCCTGGATGACTGCTCTCTCTGGCTAATACATACCACAGTGACAGATATGGCAAGAGCCCTAGTTCTAGGGCGATGCCTAATTTGCACAGAATGAAGCAGACTGCAAAGGGCCTACGGACACCAAACATGCGATGAAAGCTTCCAAATCTAGATCTGAAATCAAAACTGAATGATCTTTCCGCAGTCTACATCACGTATGGTCCTGGGCCACCCCATGGAACTCGTCAGCCTGTATTCAAAACACGTGACAAATACGTGCAGACAGTTGCCCTTCGTTATGGAACTGAAGGTTAGATGAAGTGGCTGTTCTCCAATCTTTGTAGGAAAAGAGGCCCTTATACCAAACATCTGCAGAAAGCTGTCTGGTCACACAGTGCTGGCTCTCACCCTTGTTTCCAGCTGAGAGAGATCACTAAAGAGGATTATGTTAAAACCAAACATGGTTATTTCCGCTTTTTAGAAGAGAACAAAAGCGTCCCACTAAAAATATATCCACTTGGACATCTGATACAAGCAATTGAGAATGGGTGCAAGAAGCATTTGAAGATGGTGTTATGAATGCAAGGAAGTGCTACAAACCTAATGCCGACTACTGCCCAGACGACTTCTTGTTGTTATCTTCCACCAGGCTACAAGTGACCTTAAAACACATGCGAGGAAGACACACAAGGGACTGCTGATTCTATAAACTACCATGCTGCTCTCAGTGAATGGCCACTCCATACTATAAAAATCCATTAACAGGGTCACCATCTTGGCCTCGCCATCTGCTCCTGAAAGGACAAACAGGTATAAGGTGGGAAAGGGGGATGCGAGAGAGAGCCGGTTTTCCTTCCCGTCTGCCTACATGCAGCACTAACTTTGTGCCAAGGCTGAATGCTGATCTAGAACTTTAATGCCTCCCACAAACGACGGGTGAAACAGATATTTGATGGAGGAAAAAGTTTTACAGTGCCACAGCTAGGGTGATCACATAGCAAATGTGAAAAAAATCAGCACAGAGGTGAGGGTAATGCACATCTGGGGCTGTCCCTATAAAAATCAGGATATCTGGGGAACCTCAGCTACTGCTTGTAGTGAACCTATTCAAAACAAGTCTCTTTGAAAAATTGACAAGGTGTTGTAACAAGTGAGAAGAACTCTTCCCACATGCCTAAAAACAAAAGTCACTAGAGCACCAAAGCAGTATGTGAACTCTAGACAAGCCAGGCAAAACGGTATTGAAAATGGAAATGTGTAAGGTTACAGCAGTGACTCTCAACCTTTCCAGAAAACTGTGCCCCTTTCAGGAACCTGATCTGACTTGCATACCTCAAGTTTCACCTCACTCAGAAAGTACTCGCTGACAAAAAGAACAGTGTCAAAGCACACTCCTACATAAAAATTTCTTACTGTCTTGTGTTTAACCATATTATAAAGTAAATCAATTGGCATATAACTACTGTACTTACATTTATAGCTACACACTAGAAACCTTTTCCACTTATTTTTATTTTGTATTAAATGTCTTGCACACATAAACCCAAGCCTATATGAAAAATGTGTGATATTTGACTGCCACAATTTTAAATGTGGTATTTTAGTTATTTTGAGCCATCATTAATTTTACCTCTTTTTATTTATTAATTAATGCACATGCTCTTTAAAAAAATTTTAAATGCTCATTTTCACTTTCTAGCTCAGCATTAGCTCATTCATGTTAAATGAAAGATGATCAGCTTACATCCTTCATGATGGAAAGATCTTTAAAAATACCATACCCAAGAATAATTTACGAGTTCCTGAGGGACAGTCATGTTAGTCTGGCTCAGCAAAACAAACAAGGAGTCCTGGGGAGTGGGGTGGGGTGGTTATGGCTGCAGGGGAGACTTGGGCCACGGGGATGGTGGCAGTGGTGGCCTACAGGAGGACCTTTAGGGGGCCCCCAATCACCTAAGGCCACCTCTGTTCATCAGACACTTCAAGTTGTAGAATTTTTTACAACAGTAATTTACAAAGCTATTTCCATGTCCTCACAGCAAACATGGAAGCGCAGTTTTAAGAAGTTGAGTCTTGAGCACTGACATTGCTTTTAGCTTTCAGTGTTAGATACAATGCTTGAACACTTCCCAGGGGTCTTGCCTATGCCAGTGCATTTTCCCCTACTACCAGGGTGATGGGAATACCACAGTAGACAAGCACAGCTACCAAATATTCTGTTGTGTAGACCTGCTTTATCAGACTTGGACACCTGTTTCCAATGTCACTTGCCTGTCTACACCAGTGCTCACCCCATTGCTACTGTCAGTATATTTGCACAGAAATAGCACCAGAGGCCAGTGTAGAAAAGAATTCCTAGTGATAAAGACAGAACCGTCGTTTTCCAAGCTCCTATTTTTCTCTTTTTATTTTTGCTCTTTCAAGGGCCACATTCATCATGAGATGCTCTCTAAACAAGGATCTGACTCCACCACAGTGCAGCTGCCCCTGCTTACCACCTGTATGGTGTTGGATAGCAAAGTACTTGATCTTTTTTAAAAACATTTGTTTAGTGCTACTTGATCTACCAGTTAACTTCACACATCCATCAGAGTGGGCGGCTAGAGAGCAACATGAGACATTGGAACAAACCTTCTAAGAGACTAAGTATATTACCGCAGACTCAGCATTCTTGGCCCCTGGAGCAGAGGGGCAAGCTGTGATCCTCAAGCACACCAGGTAAGAAAAGAAGGGGCCCCCTTGAAACCGAGAAAACACAAACCAATATCTGTAGTAATCAGAAAGATATCAGCTGCTCAGAGAAGTGCATCCACTGAAGTTTGAGAGTTGATACGTTGCTGTTACTTATGTTAGTAGGTTAGCAAAAAGTAAAATAAATAAATAAATCGTTAACTGATCAAGGAATTCAGCGTTCAGTGATGAAGATTATATGGGCTCTGCTCTCAGGCTTACTGCACCATAACAGCACTCTATAGATTTTCAGCTTAAAAAGAGCTGTGGAGGATCTGGCCGGTTCTTGTTGAGTTGCATACAAAGCCTTCAACCAGTGTCAATCAAGTTACGATAAGTAGGGTTTTCGGGGTTGTCTTTTCTGTAACTCTTAACCCTATTAAATAGTTGACAATTTACAGGTTTGATGCTGGCACAACAAATACACAGTGAAAAGAATGAGTGCCCATTTTGGATGAAAGTGATTATGTAGCATCCCATTCATTGCACCACAGATCCAGCTGGTAAAATGCTAGTAGAAAAGCTACCTACAAGTTTTGTGAATGAGTCCAATATCCTCAGACTAAGCATGGACCATATATCTACCAGCCTGCAGAGATCCTAATGCAGAGGAGGATTACTTGTAAAACACTGACAAATCAAAAGTTATTATTTCTGTTCCTCTGTTAGCCATCATCTACAACCCTTTGGCTGGTCTACACAGAACCAGCCAGGGTAACTTCAAGGTTTGAGACAGCCTTATTCAAAAAGCTATTTTCCTGTAAATCCCTCCACAGGTCTTGTTTCTAGACGCATCAGAGAAACTGAGCAGAACCAACAAGGATTTACACAAAAAGTTGTTTCTTTTTGGTACCAAGCATTATAGGTGACCTGGGTCACCTCCATGTATCCCCTCTGTTAACAGGTACAGCTCAAAGCAGCAGAATCTGTAGCTATCATAATGAGTCTCTTCTCCATCACCACTTCCCACCTTCCTCTTGTTAATTATGTGCTGCCCAACTCAGGAAGAGCTGCTTCAAATCACAAAAAAACCCCAAAGAAGCAAAAAAAAACCACAGAAGCACAGATAATCCAAGATCATTGACTCTGCATTATATTAAAAACACTTTTAAATAAGGCTACCAGTTGAAGGAAAGGTACTGTTATTTCTAACACACCTAGCCCATTTGAAAGGATGCTCCCTCCACAGCTATTTTAAATTACATTTGAACACCTCCCTAAGTATTAGTTTTATAAAGAAACTGTTTGCAGCTTGGATCTTGGATAGTGGGAGTCCTGAAACCAGACCATTCTTGCCCAGGCTCTTCTGAGTTGCTCCCCAAAAGAAATCTGATACCTCACATATCAGAAATTTCCTGGAAATTTAATGCTCAGGAGAGCAGAATAGAAAAGAAACAGAACTGAATACATACATTAGGCCTGACAGTTTCTATTGCTACACAAAGCTGGAAAACAAGTTTCGAAGAGGTGGATGGGCTGGAGCTACCCACACACCCCTGCCTCTTTTCAAACTCACTACTCCGTTAGAGGTATAACTCAGCAGCAAGTTGTAGTATACAACCAGAACAGCACCAGGAGCAGGAGCGTAGGCTGGTCTTGAAAACAGGCAACTTGTGATTTTAGGCAAGTTAGAGAAAGCTAAAACTGTAAGATGAGGGATATTCCTCTCCACACACTCTGCCTGGGGGACAGGGAGGCTGAATTACTCATTCACTTTGCATGCCTACAAGGGCAGGCAGAGAGAGGTTGGAAAAGCCTACTACGACAAAATGTATGGAGCACATTGACCGTGGAGAGATCAGGAGAGAAATACAGCAGGTCATGACTCTAGCAGTGTGGGAACGCATGATGAAGAATGTGTGAAATGCATCAAATATAAGAGTGCCCCCAACACACTAACTCATAACCTGAAGACATGAGGGAGCTCAGTGTTGTGGGCCACTGTTATATATGGTCTTAAATCACTATTAAACTTTAACAACTCATTGATTTGCATATTCCTTCCTGCACCCACAAAGCATGCATGAGAATACCCATCACACAAATCTGGCAATTGCTCAGCAGATGACTGTGCATTAAGAACAATTCAAAAGTGCCACACAACTCCTTGTTGTTTTTTTACTGGACTAGACTAACATGGCTATCCCTTTTGAAATTGTATATTCTGAGCACCCCCTCAAGAGGCTGCAGCAGGCAGAGCCATGAGGAGCTTCCACAGTGCATGGGATGCTCTATGAGCACTGGCATCCTGTATGGAGGTTGTCAGGACTTTTAAACTCAGGATACAGTAAGGAAAGAGGAGCAGCAACACAGGGAGCTCTTTGTTAAGATAATGGGTTTTCACGCAAACATACAACGACCACAAGACAAGAAGAGGAGAACTGTTCAAAAGCTACTGGCTTGTTCATACATTATAAATAAAAAGCCTGGTACAAGTGTGGACCTTCAGTAAGAAGGTGATGCAGGGACAGAAGGAAGAAGAGATCAGAATGGAAGCTGCTGATTCTTGCTAGGAGTACTCCTTGCCCACACAGGAACTCTCCAGCCCACAAAAACCACCATAACATGTAACCAGAAACTAAGCGTCTTGTCACTGGGAGTAGAATGGTTTGTTCTACTGCCTACCACTTCAGTTGTGTTTCTGAGTTCAGACCAGAGAAAACCCACAAATAGTAGGTAGGAAACAAGTGCACATTTAACTCCAGAAGCGTGGTTTTCCATGACAGTCAAAAATTTAAAGCATTTTTGTTTTGTGAAGGCAGCAATTGGCCAATAAACTTTTCATATTAGTGTGTTTTCTGCATTTTGCCTATTGATTCAAAGATCAACTACTCTAAAGCAGCATTTGCCACTTCAACCAGCACACCAAGGGCTGTCCTCCAGACAAACACTACAGCCCCACTTGTCATCAGAAAGGTACATGAAGTACAGTTACTTCCTTGTTCCACCTTACATCCTTCTCTTGCTCAAGAAAGGGAGGAGATTCTCATTAAATCAGTGGCAAGCTGATGAAACCACCCTCACACAACATCTTAACTACCAAAGTAAACATTTAGCACTTCAGTACACTGTGGGAATTTTACACCCTTAGCCAGTGATCTAGAAGCTCTGTGCCTCAGTTTCCATCATGTCAAAGTTATTCAGTGTCACAGCTAGGATTAGAAGGTACAAATTCAGATCAGTAAACTACACTTCTCGTAGGTCACATCTTGAGCTGAAAGTGGAGATTTTCCTCTCCTCTTGGCTCCAGAATCACTTCAGCTCCTCCATTTTAGGGCTTGTCTACATAAAGACAACAGAGTATGAGGGACATAAGATGGTCTGAACTCTGTAAGGTCTTGCTTGCAGAGACATGTCTGAAAGCCACGTTACAGTGAGATACCACAGCCCTCATCTTCAGTGTTATTTATAGATGAGACTAAACTGTATGCCGAAAGATCTAGCATTACTGCTGTACATTTGGAGGGAAGGAGGAGAATATATTACAAATTCACAGCCAGGTTACACTAGACAAACTCATAACCAAGAACAGCAAGGAAGTGGCACCATCAATCTCTTCCATGACTTCAACAGGAATATCTTGCTTCCCAGTTATAAGGAATACCTCTAGATGTGCTCTTGAGTGAAGCATTAAGCATTTATGCTCAGCACAATGTTAGGTTTTGGTACTGATAAGTGATGTTTGAATCACAGCGATCAGGAGCCCTAATCATGCACCAGGAAATTTTCAATATCCGTGAAATTTCCCCCCACACACCTGGCAAGGCTATTAAAAATATCTAATTGGTAAACTATTCAAAGGTATTGATATGATCTTCACAAAAAAAAAAAAAATACTCCATGAAAGTGCCACACTGAGCACGATACCCTAATAAGGATTTCACTGGAAAACTGTTGAGACTGTTTAGTTAAGGACAAAAAGTACCAGAAAAAGATGGTTCCATTTCCATTTAGCATGAACTGTGCCTCGTGTGTACAAATTACAGAACTGTTCTCCCACATGCTATCACTCAGGTAGCATTTTTTCCATACCCTTAGTTGAATAGTAGCATCTTTGAATTGTCCTCATAATAAACTTGGATATTTTAGGATAGTGAAATTGGTTTACATTAATTTTATTGGCTTGGACTTGTTACACACTATCTTAGTCATTTGACAGTACCAATATATTACACGTTTGCTTTTTAACCAAGCAGCACACCATTCCTTGAGTGCAGAGGATAATATAGCTCTCTAGTGAGATAACTACAGTTGAAACCTCAGTAGCTTATGCGTAGCCACAAGTTTTCACCTTTATACCCTCTGACAAAGCGAGATTTGCTCCCACGAAAGCTCATGCAATAAATCAATTTTTTAGTCTTTAAGTGCCACAGGACTCCTTGCTTGTTTTGCTGAACTAGACTAACACAGCTGCCCCTTCAGAACCCAGTTAAGAGTTTACCTGCAAAACTGACTCTCATCTTGCCTAGCATAGGCAAGAGCGAGCCATTGAGAGGCTGTGAAAAGAAACTGTTTTGCTGTAGAGAAATGGAAAATGATTGTTTAAAGTAATGGTTTTCAACCAGGAATACACATAGCTCTGACAGTACACAGAGGTCTTCCACAGGGTACATCAACTCATCTAGGTATTCATCGAGGTTTACAACAGGCTATATAAAAAGCACTAGCAAGATTAATATGAACCAAAATTTCATAATGACAACAGACTTGTGTATATATAGCTGTATAAAACACTATACACTGAAATGTAAGAACAATATTTATATTCTTTTTTAAAAAACAATTGCATAATATAAGTGAGCAATTTTTCAGTAATAGCATCCTGTGACACTTCAGTCTTTCTTAGGTCTGATTTTGCAAGCTAGTAGTTTACATGAGTTGAAACTTGGTACCCAAAACAACTCAGACTCCTGAAAGGCGTCTGGAAAGGTTGAGCGCCCCAGGTTTAAACGACTATTTTCATGTTTACAAATAGGGCAGAGGTGCACTGTTCTGTCCTGATTTATGAGCCATGCAACCCCAGCGTAGGTGTGATTTTATAGACTTTTACATTTTGAAAAGGCTCTACTTCCCAGTATTCAAAACCATTCAGCAATAGTAAGTGTTTTAGCCATGTACTTAACAATCAAAGTGAACCAGCCACACTGTACCGTGCACTGTGAGATTTTCAGAGGCTCCTGCTAAAAAAAGAAGATGCTCCCAGTCAAAAATTCTCAACTAAGAGCCTCATGCTTTACTGGTTTTAAACCAAAACTCTGCAGCTGGTCTTTTTCAAATGAAAAAAAAGGTGAACTCCCCTGCGCCTCCAAACAAGACGACAACTGCCTAAAGCATTCAATTTCTGTATGGTATTAGAAGTAGTCTGTCAAAACAGAGCATGAAAGAGTGAATTCTTATATTACTTTACTTCACTTATGGCAACTCTAAAGAGTGCCAAGAACTACCTGCAGTGACCCCAATCTCTGCAGCCAACCTACTAGTAAAATCCTGCTGCAGTTTGCTGGTTTAGAGAGCAGAAACTAACATTTCAGGCAGCCCCAGCTTTTCTGTTCAGTAAGGGCATGAAAAATGTACAAGACAGCAGAATTACAAACCACCTGATTATAATTTCAGAGGGAAATACCTCTATTCTTTATCAGCACAGCTACAAGCTGCCCTTGGAATGCTAATCCGGTAACAGGCTAACACTTTCAAAGAAGCCTCAGACGGATTCTATGGAGAATGAAATCCTTTGCCATTTGTTTTGGTAGTTTCTTTAGAAAAATTTCCTTCAGATGCAGCAACTGTTTCTCAGGGTATGTCTTCACTGCAGAGTGCTACTTGAGCCTAGGTTTACAACTAAGGTACAAGTGGGACTAACTGTGTTACTTACTAAAGTTGCCCAATGTTTCTTCAACTACTATAACCTTGCTGAAATGTTTGCCCTGAAATTTTCCCGGCAAAGGATCTACTCAAAGCTTTTTTGAGGAAGTTTTCACCAAAAACGCATTCAGCTGTTCCTGAGAATTAAGTTGAGGAACAAACATTCAGGGCATTTTGCTGTTTCTGTGAAGTCTGCCCAGATTTGCGCAAACAATAAAAGTTTTATAAGAAGCTGCATTTCATGCATACTCAGAGACTTCACAATTTAGCAGCCAATGTTTCCCTGCGCTCACATATGCTCCATCCCCTCGCAACACTTATCAACCAGACTGCAAGCATCTTCTCCAGAATGACTGGAGAATGGTTCAGTTCAGGGCTACTCCGGAGGTCCATCCCTGCTCCACGCTAGGGCTGGCCATCACAACGCAAGAGCAGGAAGCCTGTCAATGTGGCTAGTTAACGCATGGCAAGCTGAGGCATGAACAGTGTTCCCTCTAATTTTTCATAAGCTATGTGCACAAAAAGTTTCTTTTGTGCAAATTTTTGGAACCGGTGTCCAAATTTGTTCACACTCTAGTGAGTGTGGTCAAACTTGTGAGTGCAAAGTAAGTGCATATGATGCAAATAATGTCTGAATTTTATTTTGCTATGGTGATGGAAATGATTTTATAAATTACAAAACCTTATTTGAAACATGCTACTTCTTAAAGCAGCATAAAAATATTAGCACTGTTGAGTCTTTTTGTGTGCGCTTTACTTTGTTGTGTGCACAGGTTTCGCACAGCTTAGAGGGAACAAAGGGCATGAATACAAAGTGCATTTGCTTGCCACATGAACTCGTCTACTGCTGTGCACTTTGACAGTCCCATTTCAAACTTATAGTGCACAACACCAAGGTCCATACAGTCCATAATCGTGCAGCAGGTCAGCGTGCTGTACATTCACACCACAGCTTACCACATGCTAACTCACTGCATTCAGAAGACAACAGGCAACCTTAATTCTGGCATTTTCTGAGTACTTGTATTGCTAACTCCATGTAGTCTGTAACTTTTATATATGCACATAATTTTGAGACCAAATGCTTCAAGGACATACCAAGCAGCATGCATGATAGAACTGGATGTGTTCATACCCTAGGAGCTTTTTAAAATCAGAAGATACCCTAACTAAGAACTGCCTTTGGTATCCAGGTATGGGAATGGAACATCAGCCGCAACCTTTTCCCCCAACATTGGGAATTTGGTCTCCAGAGTAGTTAAATGCAAAGTGAAAAATTCTGAGATACCGAGAGCAGATTTTAGCAGGATTTCCCTGCATTTCTGTACATGTATTCTCCCCACACTACTTAGACCTCATTCACATTTCACCTTACTAAAGCACTTCAGAAATGCTCCATCTGAACAAGAAACTTCCCTTTCCTCCTACCAGCCCAAAGCCTCACCTTTAAGTTTAGTTAGCTTGAAACATTGCCCATAACGCTTCTGTAGTTAAAGGGGGGGGGGGGGGAATTTAACTGAAGACAAGTGTCAGGACTTCAGAATCAGAGACCTTACTTCAGGCAGCAAGAGAAGCATTATCCACCAGGGCAGAATAAAAATAGCATTTAATGAGGATATAAACCCATTCAATTTAGG
Organism: Podocnemis expansa; assembly: GCA_007922195.1. Taxonomy (NCBI): domain Eukaryota; kingdom Metazoa; phylum Chordata; order Testudines; family Podocnemididae; genus Podocnemis; species Podocnemis expansa. The sequence goes on along the minus strand of ML682016.1, from coordinate 4,122,086 downwards.
ATGCAGAAAGCAGAACACTTCAAGTTTGCATGCCATAAAGCTCTTGAAAAATCCTATCACTCTTGTTGGCTCCCACACATTATAGCACTAAAGTTTCCTCATGATTAGCACCAACTATACAACGATCAACAGTTCTGAAAACAAGCCAAACTCTGGACAAACTCAACATCCTTCATTCTTGCTTCTTGCAGAATCTACTTAACTTTTCACCCACCACAGCTAGGACTGACACAGTCACGGCCAGCCACAAACGTTGCCACCGGAGGAGGGCAGTTCAGTTGATAGATCTTTCTGAGAGAATGGAAAATAGGAGTTTTCGTCTTTGTTTCAGGAAATTGATCTACATAGCCAGGATGCGGATCCTCCCATGTGGGTACAGGGAGAAGAGAGATCACCTGCATATTTATTATTCTTTGTCTGTCATCAAGTACGATGGACAACTGGAGGGGGGAGGGATCACATTTATCCTCCAGCTCCTCAGACTTGCTACCATCACTTCCTCTCCATCGCCACAGGACGTCCAAAAATATCCTCTATGCCTTGTGTGATAAGTCAGAACAGCTACTGTTTTGTCTCCAGTTGCTGAACTCTGGGCTTCTGGAATCCGGCATATTCATTGCTAATAGCAAGTACCCAGCCACTCGGCCTGAGGCAGTTTTCCCAAAACTTTTCCTGCATAGAGCATGGTTTTTAAATAGAAGAATTATTTGCAAGCATATTCAACCAGTTTTTTGTCTCTGCACCTTGCAGCACCATCATGTTAACAACCCCTATATTTCAAAATGCTGCTAAAACAGACAAGAAATCCAGTAGAAAGAACAGAGAACACCAAGTAGGTGTTGTGTGTACTATATATTTTATATAAAAATTACTGTTACTCATTCAGATAGGATACTATGACTGGAAATCAGTTTCCACATGTAGGGTTCAGGAGATGTGTGTAGGTGTCTGCAGTCCCTCCTACAGTTGGCCAAGGCAGGACAATGATATTCTGTTGTGCAGTCCACTTTCTTGGTAGTGGAATGCCAAGCTTGCCTGTCATGGGCTATATCCTCCCAGGTCATTGTAAGGCATTGATTAATGCTAATAGTGAGGTACTGGGAGGGAGCAAAACGTTACCACCAGTAAATTGTTCACACAAAGCAGTTTAATTTGCAACCTGCAGTGGGAAGGAGCAGACTGTGTGCCCTGGGACGCTGCAACCTGCACCCCATGGAGCTGAGGCTTAAAAGAGAGAGGATATTCCATCTCCTAACTCAGCTATGTGTCTCCTTCCAGCGTCCAAGGAGGGTCCTCTTCTATCCTCCTCGGCCTTAATGGTGACTGACCCAAATTTGGATTCTTTCACCCACTTCAGCCTTAACTGTTCACCCTGCTCCAAAGAAGTGTACTCCTAAGGTGGGCACTAAAATCATTCAGTACAAAGCCTTATCCAGCCAATGCCAGCCAGACTCAAGAGAACAAGACACGTGCGACCATCTTCTACAGCATATTAAAACAGAGCAACTAATTCACCTTTTTTAAAAGGGGAGGTGGTTTTGTGCCCTGGGGATTCTGTTCAAAGCACAACTAACAGAAGCTCTCAGAAGTCACCAGTTAAAAACACAAAGTCCCTTCAGATATCTCAAGCAAGAAGGCAGCTAGGCACGTCCTGCTTCAGAGAACGAAGTCCTCGCCATTATTGCTCAGCAAGAATGCGTTTGGCAAAGTCAAGCCTGCAGCCAAAGATGGACCCAAAGACAATTCAGCTGGGCTCATATCCAGTGTCTCTCTGTTCACTCTCCCACACTGGCATAAAGAACACGGGGAAGTGGCAGCAGAGGTTGAAAGCAGTTAGGTGATGAGACCACCTTTTGACAATCTTCATATTCCTCATCGACCCCTAAGAAAAGATATTGTCTTAGGTTAAAACTTTCAAGTCCTTGCTTAGTTTTTTACATGGGGAAAGAGAAGAAGCCATCATCTAGTGAATTTTTTACGTGTACAGAAGTTTGCATGAGCAACCCTAATTCAATCTTTTTGTTGCTATGTCTCAATCACATAAATCACACACTGTTTTTTCCCCTACAGGACCCTTGCCTAATTCACTGCGCAGCAGTTATTTAATACTGTTTTATCCTTCTCCTTCAACGCATGGCCCCAGGCATTAATTACCACTATCCAAACCATGCTCTGAATAGATGAAATTTCCTCACAGGCATTCTTATGGGGCCTCTCACTACAGCACCAAGTGCTTCACAACCAGTAATGCATTTAACTTCACAAACACCCCTATGAGATTTTTGTGGCAGAGGGATATTAACACCAAAACACAAAAGAGTTAACTAGCTTTGGGTAGCTAATTTGGGATGCCTAGGGCCTGATTTTTCATAACAGCTAGCATTTTAACAGTTCTACATTCACAGAGAACCCCCAACCAACCAATTTAATGCAAGTGCTCACAAATGCACCTTTTTTCAGGTTCTCACAGCTGGCTAACAATGTTCTCCTTTTCTGAATGCCCACCTATGAAGATTGTTTTAAAAAGTGACTCGCCCAGTGTCACACAGGAACCCTGCAGCAGAGGCAAGTTATATAATCCAGTTCTCCAGAATGGCACTTCCTATTTAAGAAATCCCATACCTTTTATCAAACATAACTATTCTGACCCCCTAGCATGAACCATGGCAAAGCCTTCAACCATTTGAGCTAAAACAGTGAGTGGTTATCCTCCCTGCGGACCAGCCAACAGACGCAAAGATGATGCTTTCCCAGTGGATCTCTGCAGTTTTTACTGACTGCAGAAGACCATTGACACTGAACTTCTAGATTTATGTTCTGTAGGGGAGTGAGCTTTAGTGGTTAAAGCTCAGTCTATTGGACCCCCTCTGTTCTATTCACTCTCAACTCAATCTACTCCTCTAGTGCATTTTGGGTTTGTTTGGATTTTTTAAAACCCAAATGGGAGGTTAGAAATAGAACTGCTTAAAGACTACAGTTGAGCAGTTTACATTGCAGGAGGGAGGGGATAAGGAAGGAGAAAGTCTATGCAGGTATGGGGAAGGGTCAGTTGAATCTCTTTATAGTAAAAAAAACAATGCTGGGCAAAGAAAGCAACTGAAAGGACTGATTTCTTGGCATTTAAGGTCAGAATGAACCATTAAAATAACTAATCTGACCTCCTGTCCATCACAGCTCATTCAATTTCACTAAGCGACCCCTATACCTAACCCACTAACCTGTGGTTTACTAAAGCATAATTTCAGGACACACATACTGAAAATGTTAAGAGACAGAAAATTCACCACTTTCTTTGGTAGTAGTTTGTGTCAGTTATTAATTGCCCTCACTGTTACACTTGTGCCTAATTTTTTTTATTTGATGTCTGGCATCAGATTCCAGCCATTCATTATTATGCTTTTCTTTACTAAGGGACATGGACCCCCCCCCCCCAAAAAAAAAAAGTTAGATCTTCAGTACCAGTATTTTCTCCCCAGGTAGGTACATCGAGTCATCCTGATCCTGTTTTCATAAGCCAAAACATATGAACCTCTTTCAGCCACACTGTAAAACATTTTCTACCATCCTCAAGTCATCTTCTGTACCATCTCCAAACTTTTTCAGAATCCTTTTTAAAATGTTCATACCAGAGCTGTATGCAGGATCAATCTCATTGAAGTAATTTATCAACAGAGACTAAATCACCTCGCTACTCCTGCGTTTAATGTATTAAAGATCTCAATAGTCCTTTTTGTCATAGCATTTCCCTGAGACTACATGTTCAGTTGCTCCTTCACTATGATTCACCCAGATTCCTTTTCAGTCACTGCTTTCCAGCATCCAGTCCCCCATTCTACCGCTATAGCCTGCGCTCCTTGTCGTAGACATGCAACTGTACATCTGATTGTTTTAAAAACCCATTTTACTAGACAGGCCCAGGTTACCAAGTGCCTGCCTGTCATCATCACTTACCACTGTCCAACACCTGCAAATTTTTACAAATCATAACTGATAATTAGTGAGGCAACTGTTAAATGGCATTGGACCTAGCATCAATTTCTGCAGCACTCCAGTAGAAACATGTTCATTCAGTTACAAGTCCCTCTTAATACCCCTTTTTTGAAATTTGTAAGTTGACTAGTTAATTTAAAATGAGCTTTATTGATATATCATGCTATTTTTTTTTTAATCAGTGTATCCTGTGGTACTGAATCAAAGCCTCACAGAAGTTCCAGCATGTTACACTAACACAGCTACTTTTACCAAACATTTTTGTGATCTCAACAAAAGACAGGTTTGTCTGCCAAGACCTGTTTTTCCATAAAACAAATTATATTTATTGGGGTGAGGCAACTTCCGGTCCAGGGACAACTTTATTTGGATTCTCCTATGATGGATAGAGATGGTGTTACCTAGGGGTGGGTGCAATATCTTCAGTTCCTAGAAGATGGAAAAGTGTCTCTAAAGACAAAATGATTTTACCGCTGACTGTATTAGACCTTCAGCATTTCTCCCCAAAACTGAAGTTCTAAGCAAGACTTTTTTCTTCCCACACATTGGATAGGTGCGTTAACAAATTAAAGCATCTTACAATGTAGATCATATTTTTGGGAGTGGGAGAGGGGGAAGGCGAAGCTGAGCACAAAAAATGGGAGAGGGAGGAAAACCAAAAACACAACACCCCTAAAGGCTCCAACAGAGCATTTGAAAGAAATACATATCTCGCTGCAATCCATTCCCTAGTCAAGGAGTTTTAGTGAGATATACTGGGGGGAATGAGAGGGATGAAGGGAAAGTGAGTAGAAAGTTGTCCCTCTACTGACAAGTAAATATTGGGCCTGTGATAGTCTTAGCACAGAACTGTAAGAGGCTGGCGGTATTTGCCTGAAATACCCCCACCCTGTCAGCAAGTGCCTGCTAACCCATTTGAGTAGATGCAGACTTACAGAAGATAGCCAAGTCATTATACCAGCTGAATGTGTGCAATTCTCTAGGAAGAGGATGTAAAGCACCGCTGAGCATCCGTAGAGTTAAGACCCCCAAACGCAACAAAACAGAGGTTTGAGCTGATTCTTTTGTATTGATCATCTTAACTCAGTTTGAGGACAGTGCCTCTAGAATAGCCCTGGGATAGTCTACTCAGAACACCACGCATTGACAGGACTCCCAAGCATAGTACACTTTATCAGATTTGAATACTGTTACCCCAATTACCCCTTTGTTGGCAAAGCCTGACAGAAGACATTTGGAACTAGTTACATGTGTGAAGCAATCCCTGTTAGTTTCAGTGAACCTGCAAAAATAGACTTGAGATTCAATTATTCAAAGAACTTGGCTATTTACAGTTGCAAGAGTAAGCTCTAGTCCTCATTACAAAAAACTGCCTATAGAACATGATTAGATTCTATTCTCATATTTTACAGCAGCCGCCAGACAAGCAAACCACGAAACCACCACAGAAAAAGCAAACTAAGACTGAGAACATATCCACAACTGCCGACTCACACAAGATTATGCGGTGATCACTGCTTATATTTTATGGAGTTGGATGTTTTAATACAACCAACACTTCAAGCTTAAGTTCAATTTAAGCCTCTTGAGTGAGAGGAGCAGAAAACATTATGTTAGCTAATGCATGCTAAGATGCTGGTGAAGACAAGGCCATAAGAAACTGTACCACACTCAAGTCAGAGACTTCTATGAAGTGACAGACATTCAGAAAGAAGAGGTTATTTCCAGGCGGACGTGATCTTTGTAATCTGCATTCATTACCTGTTCCTTCATCCTTAAGTAGGCATCTTTAATCTGTTCATGGTAATTATTTAAGTCATGGAAGTAACTGTTATATGAGAAACATGGAAACTAACTTAATTTAAAAAAAAAAAAAAAAAAAAAAAAAGATTTCACACCTGAATGTATATATTATGCAAAGGCTATCCCAGCACAATCCCCATGTAAATGAAAAGTGGACGATTGTATCCAAGGAACAGAATCTCCCCTCTCCCCCCACCTGGCTTATTTTCCCTGAAGCATCAGGAGGTCTTCATTTGCATGAATGTTCATACTATTGTTAAGTTTCAGAGTCTTCTAGGGCTGAATGGTAGCACCTCCCATTTTCCAAGGCTCTAGGAAACATGTTAGTTTCAAGTACAGCAAGATGAAATCTGCTTAGTGTGCAAAGATAAGAGTGTGGGGATTGACAAGTCCAAATGCCATATAACCATGCCATCCCTTTATTCTTCTGTTTGCAGATTTCTGTCCTTTACTGGAGCTAGGATTCAGAGATCAGAAGCAAGAGAAAAGGGAGAGTTTTAGCTATGACATACTCTGAAACGCATGACTAACCCAGCTTGAGCTAGCAGAATGAAGTACATGCCTGGCATACATAACTTTGCTAGGAAATCTATTTGAGACAGAGAAGCAAGGGGCTATCTGGATACCTATTGGGAAACACTCACAGCCAGGGTGCCAAATAAAATAATCCTTGGCCCCATTCCTTGGATGCAGTTAAAAAAAAAAAAACAAAAACAAAAAAAAAAAACCTATAAAAATCCCATCTTTCCTACCTACTCAAGTACTGCTGAAAGACACTGGGCAGGGGTTTTTAGTTTTTGTTTTTTTAAACAACACACACACAGCAAGTCCCCCTTCTACAGTAAAGAAAAAAAAGTGTCCACAGTTATTGGCTAACTTCAGTTCTGTCTGCAGATCAGAGAACTCTCTCAGAGCCACTTGACATGTTGTGCTATAGATTCAGCCCCTATAAATCTGCTACGTAGGTGGTCTAACGTGTGGCTTCCTAGCATACTTCCCAGACTTACCTGTTGAGAGAAAGTGTGTCAAAAGAACCCCAATAGCCACCACCAGGTTTAAATGTGGTTACAACTAACAGTTCTTAGTTCAATAAAGTCTGGGTTTTTAGTCGAGACACCGGCTTCAGAGAATACAGATTCCTACAGAGATGTGACGGACACATTACAGAGTTGTTGGGCACACTGGGAGACAGCGAGGGGGTATTTATCATCACATGCTGTCATCTGATTACACAAACACCCAAATAAAGAAAAAAATTTTGCAACACACCTATGAGAATAAAGCTAACATCTGCTTCTTTGTTTTTATGTGCTTTAAATACACTGTTAAGAAGGCTGAGTTTATAACACTTGCAAAAGTCTGTTTGCAATCCAATGAATTACAAGAAACCAGGGACTAATATCAGAGGCAGCCACTTTGTAATTGTCTGCCTCCTCGAAAGTGGAAAGTCATGCAAGACTAACCATCTCAGAAGGTTCGGGGCCATGGTTACATTGCATCAAGATTGAGAAGTGATGAAAGAAGAGCTGACGCCTTTCCAGATCATTATTAATTAAAAAGGGAAGAGTTCTTGTTTTGCAGGAGATTGGCACACAGGTGCCAAGGAGCAGTACGCTGTTCAGCAAGGGCAGGACTCTAAAGAGGAGACATTAGAGACAAGTTTTATTATTAACTAGGTAAACAACAATAAAGGATTTAGAGACAAGGCCAGTACATTCCTGAAGAGGCACTTATGACACTCCTTGCAAAACACTGAAAAAGTAATGCCAACATCCTAGTTTGATTTGAGCCTGATTAACCAATGCCCTCACTAGGATTGCTGTTTTGTTATCTATTTGTTTGTTAAGAAAGAAATAATCAACAAGAAGGTTGCAGCAAGCATAGGAAAAAAATCCAACCCATTTTAATTTGGAAATGGGGTTTAAAGTTTAGCCCTAGATTGTATTTGGAGCATGGCCTCTGTCACTTGCCCTAAGACCAGAACCTTCTCAACACTGACTGAAGACACAGATTCAAGGCCATCCTCTAAATGACTTATTCCTGCTTGGATTGGTTTTTGTAATTCTCTGCTGCACCAGGAAAGCATCAAAAACAGGACAACCACAAGAAAAGGCATGCTGTGGCTTATGAGAACCCATTACACATGCATAACAGTAGCAGCTCTTCAAAACAAGATTTTCCTGGAGGCTAAAAGACCGTCTGTATAGGAATTCTTTACAGATAGCTGTATTTCACTGGATGCAAGAACATGCAGGCCAACAAACATGTAGGGAGATGAAGTTTCCTCTTGCAACGCTCTGGCAAGTAATTCATTGGGTAAGACGTCTCCACACCTCAAGCAGAGAAGTCTGGTGGGCAATGCAGAAGCTGAAGTTGAGCAGGAGGAATAAGAGGCCGCAGAGTAAGCGTCCAACCTTACTATTTACGCTTCAGAAGAAAGATTCCCAGCATTCTTTACAGGTTCACAGTGCAACTCTAAAGCCACTTTCTAAAATACGCATGCTGGGAGCATGTCAGTTCATCCTGGTGGAGCACATGTCAGTTGAGAGGTTGCCTCTACAACTAGGGGACTGGACACAATTTCGATCCACCGTCTTAGGCATATCCTCTACCTTAAAGGACTTAAGTTTTTCCCCAAGATCTGTGTTGGAAATATTTTTTCCTTTAAGTTGCAGAAGGAAAAGATGAAAAAGCTCAAAAGCTGTAGTTCAGAGATTCACTGACAAGCCTGTTAAAATACTATGCCTGCAGTGAGAAACTCCAGCACTTTGATATTCCAAAATCCATCTCCCCCATGCCCACCAGGAATTCTATCCACAGTGGTCTTATTTCTACAGTTTCCTTATCCAGATGAAAGGTGATTACTTTAACCCTTTAAGACTGTGGTGTTTGGGCTGTTCGTTACATTTAGTTGGATTGAATCCATTGGGTCAAAGGGGAAAAAAATCCCCAAAAGGGAAAATGGGAAAAGCAAAAGGGAAATCATCAAATGCAAAACTGTAGAAAGAATTTTTCCCGAAACAAAGGATTGTGAGTACTACAAGCGGCACCAGGAATGCTGAAAGCCCCTATCAGCAGTGGCGCCGTTCAATGCTCCCTCCCTCTCTTATCTGGGCATTCTGCTTTTGACAAGGTCTTGCTGCAGCAGGATGTGCCCTAGACACAATGACTCAATGAAATGCTAGCTTCTGTGTACACTATGTAGGCTAAAATGGGCTCCCCTAAAGAATTATCATCCAGTACCTTATTTGGCAATCGACACCCTGGAATCTACCGCTGGGAAGGGTCCCAAATTGTTGGGGACTGACTCCCAGGGACAGGATCGAGAACCAGTCCTCACTTGCGACCCATTTTCTAAAACAGTCTGGCTTAAGAATATTTTTCTAACCATCAAAGACTACTGGCAATAGCAAAGACCGTATTTCCTTAACACCAAGTATTTCACACCCACTTACGTCTGTAAGCTGTCTATCAGGGGATAGGACAGTTGCCAAAAAGAGGTCTTCCAGTCTGACAGCCGAGACGAGCCGTATAACAATATTGCCATTAAAAACTGGATGTTATGGTATGGCAATATAGGGCATGGGGGGGGGGATTTTTTTCTCAAGGGTAAGGCTGTGGTTTCTGTGGGGCAAATTAAGCCTGGAATCTTTTAAGATCCCTGTTCACCGAAAGAGACAAGTGCTGGAAAAGACCCCAGTCCTTATCACTATTTGGCCTTGTCTGACTAAATCAGACTACCCATTGGGGTATTACATAGACTCTAAGGTCAGAAGGGACCAATATGATCATCTAGTCTGACCTCCTGCACAGTGCAGGCCACAAAACCTCACTGAGCCACTCCTACAATGAACTTCAAACCCATAACTGAGCTATTAAAGTCCTCAAATCATGATTTAAAGACTTTAATACAGAGAATCATCCAGCAAGTGAGCCATGCCCAAAGCTACAGAGGAAGGCAAAAAAAACCCAGCGCCCAAGCCAATCTGCCCTGGGGGAAAATTCCCTCCTGACCCCAAATATGGCAAATCAGTTAAACCCTGAGCATGAGGGCAAGTCCACAACAGCTAATGCAGTCCTAGGGTGCATCAGAAGGGGTATTTCCAGTAGAGATAGGGAGGTATTAGTACCGTTATACAAGGTATAGGTGCGACCTCCCTTGGAGTATTGTGTACAGTTCTGGTCACCCATGTTTAAGAAAGATGAAGTCAAACTGGAACAAGTGCAAAGAAGGGCTACAAGGATGATCTGTGGAATGGAAAATCTTCCCTATGAGAGACGACTCAAAGAGCTTGGTTTGTTTAATCTTCTCAAAAGAAGGCTGAGAGGAGGCATGATTGCGCCGTGCATTTTTTGCCACCAAAACCTCACTGATACACCCTATTAAGCAGACCTTCCTTCCTATAAATACCAGCAGACACCTGTATGTAATATTGGAGGTGGGCAACCAAACTGAAGCCTCTGCCCGTCTTATTTTCACCATTAGAGAGGAGGTTACTGAAATTGAAAAAGGCCTTGGGGGGGAGGAGGGGTAACAGCTTTCAAGGGTGATGATAGTGATGAATGGATACAAGTCAGCAGTGTGCTCTTGCTGCCAAAAAGGCCAATGGCATACTGGGCTGCATCAAAAGAAGTGTTACCAGCAGATCAAGGGATGTGATCATTCCCCTCTATTCTGCACTAGTGAGGCCACATCTAGAATACTGTGTTCAGTTTTGGGCTCCCCACTACAAAAAGGACAGGGGCATGCTAGAGAGAGTGCAGAGGAGGGCAACCAAAATGATTAAAGGGCTGGAGCACAAGCCCTATGAGGAAAGACTGGAAGCATTAGGCTTATTTAGTCTGCAGAAGAGAAGATTGAGGGGGGATTTGATAGCAACCTTCAACTACTTGAAGGGATGCTCCAAGGAAGATGGAGCTCGACTGTTCTTGGCAACAACAGAGGACAGAACGAGGACCAATGGTCGCAAGTTACAGTTAGGGAGGTCGAGGCTGGATATTAGAAAAAACTTTTTTTACTAGGAGTGGGGGGGAAGCCATGGAATGAGCTGCCGAGGGAGGTGGTGGAGTCTCCATCTTTGGAGGTGTTTAAGGCCCGGCTGGACAAGACCCTGACTGGGATGGTTTAGTGGGAGTGGTCCTGCCTCTGGCAGGGGGTTGGGCTAGATGACCTATGAGGTCCCTTCCAACCCTAGGATTCTAGGGAGTGTGTTTCCAACTGGCATATGGGTGTGATACCTATTGTCCAACTGAAAACAAATGTTAGGATCAGGAAATTTAAGGGTATCTGGGAAACCTAGGGTTATGAGCCATGCCTCTCTGGCTTGTTTCTGTTATTAAAGGCACCCCAAGCCAAGAGGAACAACCAGTGGCCCTACCCCACAAACTTCTGACTGCCTTCATGGTCTCCCCAGATAAAATTTGGGATGATTACTTTAAATTCTGTTGGCCCTGACCAAATATATCTCTGGGTCTCTCAGTCTGTACTCCCTATGCATACCTCATATTTAAAGCCTGGGCAGAAGGGGGAAGGAAGTTGCCCCTCAATGCTCAGAAACAGATCTTCAAGTGGGCAGAGGTACCAGAGGAGCAATCCTGAATTCTGTTGATTTAGAGGTGCTGCATAACCTACTGAGGTGCCTGGGCCCATTATCCTCACAAGCCCTACAAATGCAGGTGGAGGATACGGTGGATCTCACCCATTGTACAGTGCGAACGCTATAAGTCGGTCTAACAACCTGGCAAAAATTAATGGTGCTGGACCAAGATTTGGCTCAAGCTCTCAAAGCCTTCATGTGCATTCACAGCAGTTATTTACAGCTCAGCAATATGAATCCCAAAGTTTCTGGATCAAAAATGGAAACACATGTGCTCTGTCCCCTTTAACAGAACCCTGGTGTCTACCTGCACGTAAAAGGAGTTCGTTCCAAATTATTTTTATGGATGTCAGAGGATTCCAAGGTTACCACCATTTCCTAACAGTCCTAAACAATACCGTCATTCTCCCTTTATAGGAATAAACGCTGCTCCCTAGAATTTTAAATCAGCACATCTGGGCACCTGTGACTGGGGGCAAATACCTGGCCAGTGGGGGAAAATGATGGATCACTATGGCTGTCAGCCCTGGAATCCTGGAGAGCTAACGTGCCAGCCGGTAAATACTATAGAAAACCCATGTCAAACAGAGACCCAAACAAAAACACGTCACTTGGAGACAGGGTATAACCATACAACCATATTGCAGTGGTATTGCTCAGCAGAGAAAAGTGCTTTGCATAGTAGCTCTCCACACAACAATGCAGAAGGATGGGTCCCTCTCCCGACCCCCCAGGTCGAGAACGTAGGTGCAATGCCACCAAAGTAAAAATTAATGACCTTGTAAATCACAAGCCCCATTTAAAACATGACACAACAGTTACCAATTCATAGAGGCCCACATGAAATTGATGTACATGACCAAACTGAAATATGATTTACCATGACATAGACCAACTCCAACTACCTTAACAGAAAAAAAAAAAAAAAAAAAAAAAAATCAAATCAGCAATCAAACCTTCATAGCAATTATACACAGCAAGGCATATATTAAACTCATAAGCCAAGAGATCAAGCATACGGTTGGATACCACTAGTATGATATCTTCCTAGGCCACTCCACAACAGCTCAGGGAATCCTCCAAATTGCTTTGCATCCAGTTATCGTTCTCTTATAAGCTATTATAACCCTGTTTGAATTGGTGGCCATAACATTCGGCTGATCACAGCACCTGGATGGAAAGTTACTGGCCATCATAGCGCAAGTCCAGACCACAGCTCAGGAAACACAAAAGACTCCAATGCTTTTGGGATTAGCCAAGCACCAATAGGGGCCCATCAGGGACAGGTAGGCCCCAAACCAAATCTCTGACCCTGACCAAACAACTAATAGGACTCCAAGCAGCCCACTAGGGCCCCAAAGGGGCAAAGATGTAAAATGGTGTTTGTGCTCTTAATCTGTAATAATTTCTGAAAGATGTTTACAACATTAAGGTTGCTGAATTTCTTGAATTTAGTTGTTTTGATCAAGCTTTACAGAAAAAAAAGACTATTTTAAAGGGTCTTCTGTCACTCGAAAGAAATGTTTTCCTCCTACGTTTTCAGTGAAATGTTTTGCTTAAAATGTGTTATCAAAGCTACCAGATATGGCACATTATATAATTAAGGCAGGACAACCCTGAACGAATGAATGAAGCAAACAGAGAAACGACAGGCCAAAGAAGATCTCAACAGGCCGAAGAGCAGGGCAGGGGAATTAATGATTGGAAGCAAGTCTCCTAACATGGGCCAGGAAGGAACAATCTGCAAAGTTTGATAATGTGCCCCGAAGAAACCCCAAAGGGTGGGGTCAGACACTGCCATGTGAACAGCTCATTAATAAAAAGAGCAAAACCATGAAAGCAAGGGAAGAAGCCATCATCATCTGCAACCAGGGTTGGTGCAAGCCATAGCTTCTCTGCCCCTAAGCCTCCACACCTACACTGACTATTGAGCCAGCCACCCTTAGTGAGAATATATATGCATGGAGATTGGTGTGTGAGTGTGATCGGGGTTTACATGGTCCTTGTCATCACTGTTTTAATGTCTGATTGGTTTGTTCCAAATGTCATTGGACATTTTGTATGCTAACTGTTGTAATAAAGGTGAAATTCTGTGTCATTAACCTTCACTTGGTGTCCAGTCTTCTCACTCCCCAAGATCCCAAACAAGTTGGGGAGGAGCACCCTGCTCCTCCTTGCTCCCCATAACAGAACACTCCCATAGAAGGCAGCTAAAGCTATGGAAAACAGCTGTCATCGCCTAACTTGGCAGGGGATTTTTACTCAAAAGGAGCAAGAGATTTGTAAATACAAAAGCACATATGGCCTTTCTAAGGACTGCACAGCTCACGAAAGACATGTTTAAGAGTATACCACCCTTTCCTCTCCAGTCTCCTTCTGCTACATTCAATGTCAGAAAGCAAGATTAAGTCAGAGATCAACAACCAAGCATGCTCAGTCTCTTCCTTAGCTTCTGTACACAGCGACAGTTATCCTTACTTAACTTTCAGATGACTAGCACTCTAAGACAAATGCAACTAAAAACCTGTTATGGGCACAACAAAGATACACAAAGTGACACAGCACTCATGCACCCTGGATCAGACGTGCAATGGTTTACTATCCAGGAGTGTTCCAAGGCTCTGGCACATGTGCAGTGTGTGAGATTCAAACCAAATAGCACAAGCAATGTTCATATAGCTAAATGGTTTTTGAGAAGAGGCAAAGAACAAAGAATTCCCCCAGTAGCCTTGAAGGTACCATTATAGTTCTCACCCTTAATCATCAGGGTGCTGAAAGGACACAACAGCAGGAAGATCAAGAGAAACAGATGCCAACAGCAAAGATTCAGTCATGCTGCCCTGACGCTCCAGTCTGACATGTCCTAGACCAGGGGTCGCAAACTCAAATCACTATGCGGGCTGCATGAGGACCAGTATGTTAGCCCAAGGGCCACACCACTGAAACCTTTTCATATAATGATATCTCAGACATTAGTAATGATAGTGTCATTGCGGGCCACAGGAAATAACTCTGGGGGCCACATGCGGCCCACGTGTTTTGAGACCCCTGTCCTAGACACTGTCGCTCAGATACCGACAGTCAGATCAAACCTGGCAGGGGAATGCCAATGCCTTTCAAGCAGCTGAACACGAATGCTTTCTGAAGCTGTCACAAAACACACACCAGCCTTTGAATACAGAGCAGGGGAAGCAGCTAGATACTGGGTAACAGGCTCTCCAGAATGCTGAGTCTGCTACTTTCATTCATTCAATACCCTTCCCCCACTCGACTTTAACAATTACGCTACAGCTTGAGGCTTCCAGAGAACAAGCTAAAATTGAAAACAGATTTTTCTTAAAGCACAGCTTGAGTTTCATGAATTCTGTTACTCTCAACTTTCTCAGCATTTCTTGGAGTGAGCACTGGGGTAAGGGGAGGGGAGACGAGCAAGAGGACAATCATATCCCACCCCTCCTTAAACTGGGCCAGTCTGCAAAAGCAATGCACACCAAAATCCCCTTGCCATAGTCCCCTCACCAGCCTTCACCCAAGAATGTCAATTTTTAAAGATGAAGAACTCTGAAATAAGGGGAGCTGGAAGAGGGGAGGAATTTTGCCAGTTTCTTATGAACTGCAAGCTAGTTGAATGCAAAAACAGAGGACAGGCCAGAAGCAATTCTGATGAGAACTGCGACCGACCTCATTTACGGAGTGGTGGCTGTTAGTCTACTTCAGCAAAATAAAGAAACAAAAGGAGTCCCATGGCACTTCCAAAGAGTAACAAATTTATTTATTGCATCAGCTTTCATGGGCACAATCCCACTTCATCAAATGCACAAAATGGAAAATGTACTATGTTAGCTGTATACAGAGACGAGACGGGTGCATCACAAAGTCAATTCCAACAGTTCCAGGGGGACAGACTGCTAGCCTGTAGTGGAAGCATCTGATTCTACACAGTAACACTTTGCTTTTGGCTCAGCCCAGATACAAATATAGCCATTAAACATCACTGAGTCACTTTTGTTTACTAGGGCTCTCCATCTTCCAGGAAACCATGCCAGAATTCCAGGTATACCAGCTAATGGACACTCTCTAACAGGAGCAGGTGCAAGGAGAAGCCACTAGGATCATGACAACTAGAGCTCACACATTTGAACAAGAGGAAGGATGATACTGAAAGTCATCAAAAGGGAGGGAACGAACGGCTTGAAGGAACAGTGAAGGTCTCTTGTGTGCATATGGCTGGCAAGTGCTGCTTTAACCCTAATTTCATGCAAGTAGTATACTTCAGTCATAATCCCTCTGCCCATGCCCATTAGATGTATTTTCAGCTTCCAGATTATTAAAATTATGAATCTTACAAGGGCAAGACAAGAGGAAAACAGCTAATTTCTTTAGAGAAGAGGTTAATTGTAGCCCAAGTCAGTTTGTGATTACTGTTCATGAATTTCAAAGTGTAACTCCTTGTTCGGTTTTGGCATAAACCAGTTTTATCCTTGCTGCTTCTTTCTGCAACACACTCCACTAGAGCACTCTCTGAACAAGCATCACATTGTACATTTCAGCCAGTAAGAGAACAGCTGAGCCGCTCCCCTAAGGAAGCTCTTATGAGTCAAAAGAAGTTGAAGTGCTTCCATTTAAATTTTTTAAGTTATACTTGGAAGTTTGAATGCCACCTTTGAATGGAAGGCTTGCATGTTAGAGATCCAGGCAGCATGCATGACTATTAAAGGATTCTGTAGGCCAAAAAGGAGGGTTCCCTGCACACAGTAGGGACAAACATCAATATTACTCTAGCCCACAAAAGTGATTTAGAAGCTACCTGAATGAAATATTCACATCACACTTCTAGAAGAGGTGAAGGGTTGTTGGGCTAAATTAAATATGTACTCCTAGGGATGATTTGGTCATACAGGATAAAAAACTATTCTTTATGCCTCACTAAATCATGCAAAAAGACCTCACTGAGTTATCCATCTGTGTTTGATGCCGTTCTATCCCAATGTGTAAATAAAAGCAGAAACTGGAGCAAGAACTTTGACTGGGCTTTTAACTTTTATGTTTAAATACCAAACTCTAACAACCCGTAAGCTTCTGACAGCAAGTTTCCTTGCAATCTTAAGCACACATTAGCAGAAGTTTCCTTATGGCTGCATGAGGGGAGGGTGGGAGGTCTCCAGATCCTGAAGCCTGTGGTTTCCAGCAGACAGAACACAGAGCACAGCCTGTGAAAAAGGAGACACAGCTTTTTCAGCAAAAACAAACAAGGAGTCCTATGGCCCTTAAAGATTAAATAAAGTATTTATTGCATGAGTTTCAGCAGATGCTTAGAAGAGGGATTTTCTTCCACAAAAGCTCATGCAATAAATAATTTGTTAGTCTTTGCAGGACTCCTTGTTTGTTTTGCTGAACTAGACTACGATGGCTACCCCCTTTGGAACACAGCATTTTCAAACTCTCAGCAACACGATTTACTGTCCATTTTCAATAAAAGGTCGTCTCCATCCAGTTCTAAAAAAAGCTGGGAGTGCATCAGGAACCACACAAGCAACTTCTACCCTGCTTTTTACAAGGAAACTATGTCAGAAATCTCTGCATGGGACAAAATAAAATCCCCATAGTGACACACTCAGTAACATATAGCATGTTCTGTCGTTAAATAGTGAAAGGAAATGTGGAAACATAAATGAAGTAAGTGACAGATGGTGGGAATCTTCTCCAGTGAGCATTGCAGGGACTCCAATGAGCTGGTGTAAAGTTATTTGCCTCTCCGTCAAGTCTAACAGCCTCAAGCAGAGCCCCAGCCTTATTGTACCACACACACAAGATGGTCCCTGAACAAGTCTTATGGAGTTAAGATAATTCTACAAAGCGCAAGTTAAATCTTACTGTATTAGGGTTAATACCTTCAGGGTACTTTGGATTGAATGTCCAACTGTGTACATGTTATTGTAGTGTAAATACTTTCCCTAGCAGGGAAAAAGATGCTAGTGCACTTCCCCCATTAAGCCCTTTGATGCCACGCCTGGAGGGTGCACATATCCTCATTCGATTTGGATTCCTCCAGGACCAAGACAGCGTGGTTGGACAACTAGCCTGGTTTTAAACAGGCTCACGGCCTTCTTCTTGATCCAGCAACTGGACAGCACTTTCGGTCAAGGGAGGGTCCCAGTTCTTCAGTTCGGTTTGGAAAAGGGCTGGGCACGCTGAGGTCTCATAGCACTGAGGGCTTGCTCTGAGATGAAGCAGTGATGAACCCCCCCCCCCCCTTAGATGCGGGGAGGCAATTTTTAGAACTGCTCCTGCAAGAATCCATGTTTGGGTGAACTTGTTACCATGCGTGACACTTTTTATTATTAAACATTTTCGCTGTAAAGCTTTTTATTTTAAGCAGCACAGGAAGCACTGAGTGGTACCTTACGACTAATACCTGTTGACCTTCTCTGAAGAAAAAGCAGGCAGGTGTCCTCCGGCAACCCGTCTGTGCTGGGAAGAACAGCGAAGGCAGGGAACTGTGCAGCCCAGAAACATCCCCAGTCAGAAGAGAGAGGGGTGGGGGCCTGCTCCCCAAAAGGCGAATATTCGGAAAGCTGGAGGGCTCAAAGTGCACGCCCTTGTTGGGCCACTGAGAAGGAGATACAGCTGCAGTTGCCATGAATTTAGACAGTTCCCCATCTATCACCATGCCACTACAGTGACTTCTGCGCTGGCCCTTTGTGGTGTACCTGTACCTTATGAACTGTGGGATGTGAAAACTGAAGGAGGAAATCCCCCCCACCCCCAAGAACTTATGTGGAAATAGTAGTAAGGATTGTCTACTAGGATGACATTAAATACCACGAGTGAAATCTGACTTACGGGGAAGCAATTTTTATGCAAACTGATTTTTGCTAACATGTTGAACTCAGAGTGCTAAACAAACAGCTGAAAAGGTAATAATCTCTCCCCTTTTCTTCAGCTGAGGACAGAGAGCGCACATACAGGTCTTCCAAATGGGGAGCTTCAAAATGATAAGGCAGGCAAGACAAGACTCCACATTTCTAATATTACCAGGGTAGTTAAAAAGCCAGCCCCAAGCTCAGAAGGTTGGCTATCAAAGGAGCCAAAACACTCATACATCGAGGTGTACCACGCCATGCTCCTACCCATTTCTGAACACTAACTAGAAAACACAAGTCCGTCCTCTAACCCTTCCCACAGGAAAGGCATCTGAACTGGGAGATGCAACCTCCATCTAATACTAGAAGACCAACAGTAAGAAAAATAGGAACTAGGAGCCATGAAGAGCTCATGCTCACACCCTTTATAGAAGTTAGTCATAAACATTTCCCCTCAGCAACTTTCCGTCATAATTAATAGCTTTCCTCCGATTGAGATTCAGTCTCTTAAGGTTGGTGTCCTGACACTATCACTCCCCTGGCTTTCACATCTCTATTTTCCTTCTCCCTTAGGAATAGCTATCTGTAACTTCTGATGCACTCCAGGAGTCGAATGACAGCACACTACTGCAGCCTCTACCATAACACAGTCTTGAACAGATAAGAGGTGGTAAAGGACAGCAATTCTGGACCTTACTTTTGCACACAGGTGAGGAAAAAAGCTGCAACTCTCACTAAGAGGCACATGAGATCAAGGGTCTCAAACAAGCAGCCCCCCCACAGCTATTTCCTGCAGCCCGCAACTACACTATCATTGCCAATATTTGCAATATCATTGCAAGAGAAGGTTTCCGTGGTGTGGCTCTCAGGCTAACATACTAGTCCTCGTGTGGCCCTCGTGCTGATTTGAGTTTGAGACCCCTGCACTAGACAGTAGGGGTACTTCTCTCTCCTCTCTATTGTTTTGATGATCCGCCGGCTTCACAAGACCAGGCAGACACTAGACTTAAGCCTCCATGTGCACAATGTTCAAAAGGAAATCTATGTCCCCAAGCATTGGTAAGGAGGGAAAAGGAAGCAAGAAACAAATTGTTATGCACAGCTCCTTAACACACATTTCAAAGCTGTGGATTAAACAAGGCAAAGCCACCTAGATTCCAATCCTTAATCTCTAGCGTCATGTCTAATGGGATATCTTCTGGGTGAGATTTTTTTCACTCTCTCAGAATGAGAGAAAGTCTATTAAAAACCCACACAAGCTTCTCCTTGGAAATGCTATTTTCTTGGCTCAAAATTAACATTTCAACAAGAGCTTTGCATATGACATAAGGAGAAAATGTCCATTCAAAGACAGGAAAAGCAGCGGAAGAGGAAAAGATGCAAAAATCAGTTCTGCTTGCCAGCCACGTATCCTTTGACAACAGAAGTCAGTTTCTGCAACTAGATTCAAGAGTCCTCTGGCACCTGAAGAACTGCACTTGAGCTGTGTCTCAAGCCTTCAGTTTTTGCACTGGGAAATAAGGCCACCCCCAAACAGAGTATTTATATACAGCCATATGTGTCTGACAACCAACATGATTTACAGAAATAAGCTATACTACCTCGCAACACTGACATGATCTTTAAAAATGAATGAATCACATGCAGCAAGAAGCACGAGTCCTTCTAGCTAGAGAAAGGAAAGTTGTAAGTTCATCATGTTCTATTCACAGTCCAAGTTAAGAGCATTTCAGAAACTCACAGCATCCTGGAGCACACATATAACAAAAACTAACAAGAATATCATTTTCCAACACTTGACTGCTGTCTGCCTAATGACTACGCATCTGCACAACTGCCACAACCACCTAGTCCAACGCCAGCAAGGAAACACAACTACTAAAACAAATGCAAGCATCTTAGTGCAGAAACATGACCAGAGGATTTATAAATAAAACAGTTCCCTGAGGGGTTTGGTGGTTTTTAATTCTTAAATTTCATCCCAAACAAAACATAGCTACAAGACCAAAGCCGCACCAACCATGCTCTGAGAGAAACACCCTCTAGCAAGACAAAGGGTTTCAATTGACAAGCAACAGTGCCAAAATGCCAATGGCCGGTTGTCAGCAGATTAGACGTCTAATGCTTTTAACTAATGTTTTTATTCCAACTAAAACCCAGCGTGATACTTTCTATCAGACATATGCAAAGACTCCTTATAACCAAAGCTAAACAGCACAGGCAAGACAATGTGCTTCCTCCAGACTAAAGCTAACATGAATCCCACGTTCCACTTTGATGCAAAGGCAGACCTTCTTCTAACTAAGAAGCCATTCCTGCACCACAGCTGCTTAAAATGATGCACTCTCAGCACCTGTTGATCTGATTAGCTTACTCTAATCCAATGGTTGTCAACCTTTTGCAGGTTGCACCACACTTGGCGGCATATCACAACCTTACAAGGCACACCAGTCCATTCCCTCCAGGCCTAATCCAGCCACTGCCCTGGCTCTCCATGACACAGTAAGGTGACCCGACACAGTGGTTCAGAAACACTGCTCTAACCTATAGTCTGTTTCTAGCAACAGACGGGCCCCTGAGAACTATCTGCAAATACAGCAAAGCAGCCTTGATCAGTGAGCAGGCAAATCTGCAGACAGAAAGCTGGCAAGAATTCACTCTCTCCTGCCTGTGTACCAGATGTTGCTACAAAACTAAACGCACGGCCCACACAAACGCCAACTTGCAGGGCTTGCTAGAGACTTTTTTTAAGTGCATTTTGAAGTATACGTCATGGGGATGCACCACAGTCATCTCCCAATGAACAAAGAGTTTAGGCTGCCCCACTAATCTCTTGACAGGGGCATAGTAGTGCCTCATCATTAGACCACGGGAAACTGGGGGAGGCATCAATTTTTTTTTAAGACTTGACTGCTGCTTTAGCTTTACTGGAAAGAACAACGGATTCCTGCAGCCCAGCCTTCCCTGACGCTATCTGGGAAATAGGGAAAAATCAATGCTGTATCAGGCTAGTAGAGCTGATCTGGGAACACGGCATCTATCCTTGAAAAACTTCAAGACCAACTCCTCTAAGGGAGGCAGATTAGCCACCAACTTTGAGCCAGCTGGTAGAGAGCACACAGCATCCAACCCCACTAATGCACGTCTTGGATTTACAGAAATGGTCTTGAGTTTCAGCACTGGAAACACCAATACAGTGGACTAAGTTCTACGACAAGTCTAATCCAAATCCTTTCACAGTTTAATCTACGCTCCATTTCTCCAACCAAGAAACACTATCAACCTAAGCAACGAACCAACCAAAAAACGCTTTATTACTTGTAGGGCTAGGACCTGGTAAAGCCACCAAGCACCAGATAGAATCTGCCTTGCTGAACTTCCCTTCCAACCCACATAAAAACCACGTATTACGCTGAAGTCTGCAAACCAAAGTGAAGCGTAAGTAGAATTTAACATAGCACCAGTCAAGCTCTTTATCTCCAGAACCATGGAAGAGCGAGATGATCATTAGTTTTACTAGCAGAGTTGGCAGATGTTATTAAAACAGAAGAGAGCAGTTTGGAGGTGTACCCAAGGGAATACCAGGTGACACTGCTGGAAGGACTGCCTCCAAGACAGGGTCTACACTAGACTAAATTCTTACCACTGCCACCATGGTTTACTCAGCAAATCATCTAACCTTGTTCAGACCAGATGCAAGTAACATGATGATTAAGAATCCAGAGGCTGCCTGTACCCCGTCTACTCCAGCCCCTTCTCTGGAGCTACACAGATGGCAGTAATGGTGCAATTTAAGTCACACAGTGTAGACAAACCCAATGACGCGCTAGTCAGGTGCATTGATTATGCATCTCTAGAGCACTTTGTTCTAGTCTAGGCACAAGTGAAATGTGTCCAGTGTACAAAAAGAGGCTCCACCAGGCTCTGAACAACTCAGAATGACTACAAATTGGCAACCAGCTTTCCGTAAGAGTTAAACTGAGGTAAGGACCAAGGGGCAGAGGCAGAGTTGTAGGTAAGCTTGCATAGCCTTTATTGGTTTACAAACAGGGTTGGCAGAATTCAGTTCTTTACAATTGACAGATACCACCATTGTTTATTTTTAAGCACTTTTTGAAATTAAGTGTTCATAATTGCAGAAAATTGAAGGGGTTTGTAAACGGATTCAAGAAGTCAGAGCTTTAACCATTAAAACACACAAGCTGTCATCATCTCATGTCGAAATACAGAAAGTAAATATCCTTAAAGAAAAACACTGCTTAATTTGGTTTTATTTGCCCATTTGTACATTTCAAATCAACAGAAACACATCAGTTTGTGTTCCTGGTGAAATCCAGGTTTGCCAACATTAATCTTGGAAAGACCGCATTTTGATTAGTATTTATAAAAGTGTTTACCAGAGTTAACATATTTTATTATAGCTGTTCTTAACAGCTAGTACCGGAATTTCCCTTTTCATGGTATTAATACTAAGCATCGGTCACTCATAGAACACATTGGCAACAGCTCCGATGTGTTCAAATGGTCAGTTAGGACTACAGATCATCTTTTAAGCAGGTAAGATATTCCTGACAGAGGTTTCTGGACAGTTCTACTCTCAGCACCATAAACTAGCTGAGCGCTGTGCCCTCCAAATCACCTGGCCAAATGAAGGAAGGAGCTTCTATTTTCCTACATCACTTTAGTAAAGGATAACAGCACAAGCTCCAGAGAAGCCTCACTGATCTGGTGGACTGGACCCAAGTGTAATTTGACCATATTGGCAGCATAATCTCCTGGAGATGTCTTTGTTAGACAGTAAGAGCCACAGGAACTGGAGACAGCTTTGCACAGTCAGAAGCAATTGAGGCTTGCTTCCATTTCCACCTTCACTCTAACTTATGACTCACGGCAGAATAAACTTTAACGCAACACGGCAGTATGACTCAGGAGGATACAGCTGATACACTTTTTGTATCCCACTGATCCGTGGAAAGGGAAGGCGGGTGAGTGGGCGTATCTGATAAGATACTCTAGACTCAGTACTTTCAGGAAATGGAGCCCTCAAAGAAATGCCTGGAAATGAGAAACATGAAAGCTTGGTTCCTCTACCCCCCAAAACCAAAGAAAACCCTCTCCCCTCATCCTAATCCAGTGGTTTTCAAACCATGGGTCAGGACTCAGTACTGGGCTGCAGACCCTCAGGTAGTGGGTCACAGCTGCCGCCACTAGAAGACTGGAACGCATTGATGAAAGACAAAATTGTTGGGTCTCAGGCATAGATGTGTTTTTTTCCCAATGGGGTCCTGAGAAGAGAGTTTAAAAACCACTGTCCTAATCTGTTAGCAACTGTGTAACTATGTCTCCTTTCCCCCAATTACATACTCAAATCTTTACATGGAGGGAGGCACACAATTTGCTGCAACTGCTATGGAGCTCTTAAAATGTTTTTGGGTAGTAACACCAGTAAAGAAGTCAGAAGCTTTTCAAGAACAACCCTCCTAATCTGCCCAGGAGGACCCAGCCTCCACTCAGCCGTCTTACCCCACACACAGTTTTAACCAGGCAGTTGACCACACAAGGACATGAAGTGGGAGAGCATCAAAAGCCGACCCTACAAAACAGCTAGAGGCCTTCAACAGGCAACGGAGAACACATCCACACACATGTGCATGCACAGACACACATCCCTCCAGCTGAGTCAGACTCTGGCACGCTGTTGGCATAAGGATTCCCAACACTCACGGACAAGAGGACGTAGTCCCAGTTACTAGAGCACAGCGGTCACATCTGTCTCCAGGCAAGCAAGCCTAGAGCGGTTCCTCCCCGCAGGGATAACGCTGTCTCATTACTTACAGAACGGAGCCACCAATTACAAGCACCACACGTGCATATACAAAGGTCCCAAAAGACACAAGAAGGATTCAGGCTTCGGAGACAAACAGAAAAGATTCAACTTAAAGCTATGCAAGTGTTACACTTATTTTGGACAAAATCAAATAGTTGCTATGTTAGTGTAATGAGTAAGTTTCCCTTGTGCTGATAACAGCAGATGATGGAAAGACCCATTAGATCTTGCCAATCCACAGGGGGTGAGGGGGACCTCTGCTAACAAAACAGAGGCTACCTCGATACTATGGTATTATTTTCTAGCTTTATCACCATTCTGTGACATGGTACAGTGGCCATTAATGCTCATGCCTTTCTTGAATCCCCGTTTCAGCCACGTATGAACCGCTTTCAAGATCACTGCCTTTACCAGTCTGTTTCTGAAGGAAATGCAAGAATCCTCATTGTGGAATAAGGAAGTTCTCTTCCTCAGCTCCTCAGAGGGCCACTCAAGGCACAGGAGGCTGTTTCCTTAAGAAAGTCACTCCAAGTCTGATTTATTCAGAAGCTCTGTTGGCAATGGCATCAGGTGCATCAGCTCACGACAAGGGTGTAACTACCCAACGGCTTGACTCCTCTCAGGAGCCCAAAAAAAGCATATTTTCCCACCCCCTTTTACTGGCGATGGGCCGGGGAATGAAAAGCTCGAGTGCACCTATGATGTGTCCAGCGTTCCTGTCAGTTCCAGTTAGTTCAGCAGGGTGCAATCGAGGACACTGGCGGAACTACAAGCCACCACGCTGCATATACACTTCACTGGGAGTTATTTTCTCCCAAGGCATTGAAAACCAGTGGGCGAGGGGGTGGAGGGGGAAGACACCATCACCATATGCTCAGAGAAAAAGAAACTGCAAGTTCCAAGAACCATTTAAAACAGAAGTGCCTGTATTTTAAGTGCTTACAGTGCATGAATAATGAAGCACGTCAGCTTACTCGTTTAGTCTTTAGTGTGGGTAAAAAAAGATACCATGTCAGTATCTGTAAATGGCGCAAAAGACTACTCAAATTCAGAGTCTAAAGCAACACTTCTCAACCACTGCATCGGGACACATTACCCTGTTGCCACACAGCAGTAAGTGTGTTGCAGAGAGCTGGAAAGGCGGCTGGATTTGGCCTGGGGGGGAGTGGGCTGGTGTGTCCCATCAGGTCATAACATGCTGCCAAATGTGCCATGACCCACACAAAGTTTGAGAACCACTGCTCTGAAGTACTGATAAACCAAGCACTCAGACCAGGCCTTCAGAACAAGTGAGAGAAGAAGGGAGAGACATTACTTTGATCACTAGGGTAAATTTCCTGGTTCTACACATCAAGTTATGATTTGCACAAGCCCACACAAATCCTTGACACGTCTCTCCATTTCCAGAATCAGAGTTTTGTCACGACAGAGTCAGCAACAGGAACACTACTTTGATTTGTTGATGGGGCTGTAGACATAGCTGCTCTACATAAACAGCCGGACATATCACAGATAACACACACACCCTGATTTCTGGTTTGACAAGAGTTAAAACAGCCACAGAGCTGTGGAAAGAACAAGTCCTTAGGTAACATGCTGTCTCTCTCTGCAACTATCCAAGTCAGTAACAACAGGAGGTTTTCTAACCCCAAGAGACTTCACTGTAACACTAAATCTCAACAGAACTAGCGTGCGAGTATTTTGTAATGTACTCACCCCGTGGTTGGAAACAGTGCTTATGTTCTAAGCTATTAAAAGCAGCACAAACCTATCAGATACATCTTTAGTGACTGAATTGCATTTCTCTTTCATAATCTAGGAGCAGTTTTTCCCTCCTACAGTTTGTTTCTCATCTTAAATACCTTACACTCCCTGTTTCAGTTTTGGAAGCAAAAACCTGAGTCCACAGAGGTGAGGAAAACCCCTGGAATATGCAGATTATTATTTTTTTTAAACGACTGTGCATCTTGATTTCCCCTCAAACCAAGGAAATTCACGTGCGTAAAGTGAAATCTCAGATGTTAAAGCTCAGTCAAAAAACAATTTTGCTCAGATACATAGGTGGCTACAGAAAGGTCTATCTCCTTATAATAATAATAATAAAAAGACCCGAGCACGGTCTTTGCTGGAGTCAATTCTGCAATCTAAAGTGACTAAAAACAAAAAATACCGCTGGCTAAATATTCCTATTGCATCTCTCTCTATGATGGGTAAGCACTGCTTAGATGCTTTCCCATTTCTGCATGATGGTGTTGCTGTGCCCTATATAACTAAGTACATTCAGTGAAGCAAAATGGTGTTTTCAAAGCCAAAGACCGTGGCACAATGAGGCAGAAGAATCGCTGCAGCTCCATTCCAAGATGGCAGCAGAGAACACAGCTGTTAAACACACACGGCCACCCCACCATCACTCTCATCAGACAGCAAGTCACCCAAGTACAGGTTAAACAGTGCAAAGGACAAATATTCTGCCAATGTGTCCTCACTGCTCGGTCCCATGCATTCACAAGGCATCAAGTCATCTGCTTTCTACCGAGCATTTCAGAGAGAAACACCGAATGTTTCCCCGAGTCCCAGCAAAGACAGGGTGCCGAGCGAGCTGAACCCTCATCCCAATCCCGTGTGGGACGGGATTTTTGTACAAAGTGGAAGCAGGACAATTACTACAGCACACTGCTTATTGCTAGAGCCCTGCAACTCTGTGGATGTCAGCCGACGCAGATATCCGGAAACTGGTTTTTGTAGCTGCTGGATCAGACTCAGATACAAATGCTGTACCCGCACAGGGCTGCGCTCATCATTTAAGTGCCGGATAGATGGCAGCACCAGGACCTCACCTGAGCCGCTTGGCCTGTGGCGGCATCGACCACGGCCCCGCAGAGCCGTCACCCTGGCCCTGCTTGGCAGCGTGACCCCCACGCCACATGCGTTTCGCCCTCCCCAGGGAAGCGGGGCCTCACTCAGGGCTGGTGCTTCTTGTCCTGGAGATCAGAAAACTTCCTGCCTCTCTGCCGTGGGCATGGGGGGAAAAACCAGAGGTGCCGCGTGGTGGACTGTGGACAGACACCAACCTGGGCTGGGCTGCTGCCACAGGGGAGGACAGGACCCCTCTGTGCGGCAAACTGCCCCTGCCCGAATCCTCCCCATGGCACAGGAGCCAGCCTGTCCCTAGCGGGATCTGCCCCACAGGGTGAGGGGAGGACATATTACCCCCCACACACCACCCCATGGTGGGAATCTAGCCCAGGGGTGTGAACCCAGCCTCACCACCCGCCCCTGGAGGAAACTACCCCACAGGGTGGGGGGAAGACAGATATTAACTGCTCCCCATGGTGGGAATCTAGCCCAGGGGTGGGAACCCAGCCTCACCACCCGCCCCTGGAGGAAACTACCCCACAGGGTGGGGGGGAGGACAGATTTTAGCTGCTCCCCATGGTGGAAATCTAGCCCAGGGGTGTGAACCCAGCCTCACCACCCACCCCTGGAGGAAACTACCCCACAGGCTGGGGGGAGGACAGATATTAACCGCTCCCCATGGTGGGAATCTAGCCCAGGGGTGGGAATCCTGCCCCTGGGGGGGGGAAGCTACACCACAGGAGGAGGAGGACAGAAATTACCCCCCCCACACACACACACAATCCACCCCAGCACCTACCCCCCAGGAGGGGGACACGCAGCCTAACCCCGCGGCGGGCAGAAGGGCCACAGCCCCCGGCCCCGGGGAAACTGAGGCAGGCCCCCTCACCTGCTGGTACTCGGCGTCCTCCGGGCGGAAGTCGGCGCCGGTGGGCTCCCAGCGCAGGCTGAAGTGGGGCAGGCGGTGCAGGAGACTCACCCACCAGGGCGGCGAGTAGCTCACCCCCGCCATGCCCGCGCCCCGCGCCCCGCTCAGGCCGCCGGGCCCCCGCGCCTCCCGGGCGCCTCCCCCGCCTGGCCCGGCCCGGCTCTTTGTTCCGCCGGCCGCCCCGCCCCCCGCGCCCCATTGGCTCCGCCGCCGCCGCCGCCCCGCCCCCAGCGCCCTGCGCGGGTGTCGGGAGTGTGCGCGGCCTCAGCGCGCGGGGTCGGCGCCGCCCAGCCGCCTCGGCACCCCGCGTCCTCGCCGGGGCACCACTGCACCGAGCTAGCACGGCCCCAGCGTGCCAGCTACACCGCTGCATCCTCGCCAAGGCACAGCACTGGTCCTTCCCTCTAAGCTGTGGGCGC
Source organism: Podocnemis expansa (assembly GCA_007922195.1). Classification (NCBI taxonomy): domain Eukaryota; kingdom Metazoa; phylum Chordata; order Testudines; family Podocnemididae; genus Podocnemis; species Podocnemis expansa. The sequence goes on along the minus strand of ML682016.1, from coordinate 4,093,803 downwards.
ACACAGGTCAGGAAACCTCTGCACACAGCAAAATAAAGCGTGTGCAAAAAAATTCAATAGTGCTAATATTGGTGCTCACCAAGAAAGGTTTTTGCACACACAAGAATTGTTTGCGCACACAGTCTGCAAGGAATTAGAGGGAACACTGATGCACCGCTGGGCCAACATAGCACTGCGCCATCATGGCGCTGCATCACTGCACCAGCACAGCACAGCGCCAGCCCGCCACTGCCCCAATACGCCACTGCCCCAATACACCACTGCACCACCGTGCCGCTGCATTGTCACCAGCATAGTACTGCACCAACACATCATGGC
>ML682016.1:4050792-4093475 GCA_007922195.1 Podocnemis expansa | reverse complement strand
TGTCACCAGCATAGTACTGCACCAACACACCATTGCACCACCACACCACTGTGCCACTGCATCATCACCGACATGCCACTGCACCAACATAGCACTGTACCACTGCATTGGCACCAACACCCCATTGCATGCTGCTGCACTATCGTCAACACACTACTGCACCAACATAGCACTGTGCCATAATGCCATGGCACTGCACCGCTGCATCACCACCACCATCCCCATGCACCATCATGTCATTGCACCACTGCATCACCCCCCACACCACTGTGCCGACACACCACTGCGCCATCATGCCACCACACCACTGCATTGTCACCAAACAGCTCTGCATCAACACACCACTGCATCACCACCAACATCCCCATGCACCATCATATCATCACAGCACTGCATCATCACCAACACCACTGCACCATCTCACTGCACCAACACACCGCTGCACCATCATGCCACCATGCCACTGCATCCTCACCAACCACCACTGCATCAACATGCCACTGCACTACTGCATCATCACCAACATGCCACTGCACCAACACACCACCAGATTGCAACCAACACAGCACTGCACGGCCAGCACCCCATGTGACACATATTATTACCTTGCTTAATGCCCTATAGGAAGGCACTCAGCTACTACTGTGATGCACATGTTATGGCCGTAGGAAGAATACCACGTTGCTGTGCATCAGCATAAGGGGTCATCTCACATTATGAAGAGCATTTATACCACTGGGCAAGATTAAGAAACCTCCCATTCTGGAATTAACACATACACTCCACACCCATCCCTGAATTTTATTTACTCCCATAACCCCTCACCTACCAGTTTTTTTCATCAGTTCCTAAATTCTTTGCAATGTCTATGTCACAAAATTTAAATACCAGATTTTGAAAGGTATTTAGGCACCTAAAAGTGTTTATTCTGTACCTTTAAAGATTCCACTAGATGCCTATCTGCATCTTTAGGCAACTTAATAGCTTTAACAATCTAGTTCCATGCACTTTGGGGGAGACTGTTAATTACTATGTGTTTGTACAGCACCTAGCATGGGGGACTCAACGTGACGGACATCTTTAGTCATTACTGCTATGGAACTATTGGAATAATAATGTCACCTAGTTATAGATAAAGCTCTGGTCAGCATGATATCAGTTAATCTGGTTTTTCAAAAGCATGCTTGTACACAATAATCTTTTGTACTACAGACATCTCCAAAGAACAATTAAAAAAAAAGAGAGAGGAAGAGGGGTGGGGGAGTGCAATTTCCAGAATGACTTTGTATAATACTACTAGAAAGGCAGGAAACAAACAGCAAAAGCAAAAAAAAAAATTTAAAAATCCTTAATTTTAGAGTGTCAATCACACACAAATAAATTTTTTGACTAGCAGGTAGATTAACAGTGATAGCTATAAGACAAGCCATTTCTGTGCCCTCTGTTTCTCTTCCCACATCTTTGTCCCTGATTCCCAAACCTCCCAGACTCCTCCCCAAAATATCAAACCTGCAGAGTGCAGCCCATGCCTATCTCAATCTCAATTTAGTTCCAGCCCTAGGGGAGCTCTCCCTGTTGCCAGACACCAAGTGACACCTACTGAGTTTCATCCTCTGCGCTAGGAGATCTGGTCTTAAAACCCAACAGGAACTAGAATGACCAAGTGTCCCAGTTTTACAGGGGTAGTTCTGATATTTGAGGCTTTGCCTTATAGAGGCACTTATTACCCCCATCTTCTGTTCCAGTTTTGCACACTTGCTGTCTGACCATCCTAAGTCATACCAACAGCACTGGTCTGGTTTTACAAGCAACACCAAATGCTCCATCCTCCTACCTTTCTTGAGCAAAGAACTAAAATACAGTCTAAATACAGTCATTTGCAGTGTTAGAATCAATAGGCTTTTTGCCAAAATCATCATTTTGAATATAGGTCAAAATTAGTGCTAAATTCTGACAGTTTCTCTAAACAGACTCTTTGTATAAATAATTGGAATCCTGTGGCACCTTAAAGACTAACAAATTTCTCTGGGCATAAGCTTTTGTCGGCTGCAACCCACTTTGTCAGATGCATGTTGCATCTGATGAAGTGGTTGCATCCCACGAATGCTTATGCCCCCAAAAATCTGTTAGTCTTTAAGGTGCCACAGGACTCTTCTTGTCTTTGCTATATATAGACTAACACGGCTACCTCTCTCAGATTATTTGTAGGTCAACTCTGAACTGACAGATCCTGTCATTCTCCATTCACTAGTTCACAGGAAAACAATATTAGAATAATCAGATGGTTCTCAGAAGAGAAGCCAGTAGTGAGATAGCTTTGGGACTGGTATCATGCCCACTATCTGAATCAGGGTTGTTCAACATATGGATCTAAGTAAATTAGGAAACTTGGCATTATTTTCACTTTCCATAACTAGAAGGTAATTCATATTCGGTCAAATAATCTGAATTTGTGTTTGCTGAGGGGTTCTAAATTTGTAGGAACCCCTGAGGAAATAGAACCAAGAACATTTGTGAGAAATTCAAAAGTAAAGAAGATTGGATAATTGAGATCTTTAATAATGTGCTAGCTAAGCATGGCAGTAACAAAATCTCATGCTTTAGGGCACAGTAATTGCTTGCGAGCATCAGTAAAAAAGGTAACACGCCCCAAACACACGTTATATAGCATTTCACATTCACGTAGGTATACTGTGTAGAGGAGGCAATAACCTCTTAGTTAGTGATGGAAGCAGAATAGGGACCACAATGGAGTGATGCTGTGATCCATTTTGGCAATGATGTTCAGTATTTATTTTTCCCAATTTAATACAGAGCTTTCAATGAGCAGCAAGCAAAGTGCACCCGACATAGTATAGACATATGAATAGGTCAACAGTTTTAATTGTTTATTCCTAATTGAACAAGGAGTTAACAACATACAGTCTTATAAATGGTGTACAGAAACACATCCATATGGAGCAATAAAGACAAGAACTCCAAGAGCGTAATACTGAACCCTACTAAAGTCAGAGGGAGTTCTGAGTTCAACTTCAGTGAGGGGCAGGATTACACAATTATTTAAAATAGGTCCCCATCCTAGTTGTTTATTAAAGGCATTTATATACCCCCTATTACTGGAGTATCTTAGCACCTCATAATTATTAACATATTTCTCCTCACAAAACCAGCATAAGGTAAAGAACTCCCTTCATCCCCACGTTACAGATGGGGAACAGAGACAGAAAGACTTGCATAGAGAGAGTCTTGTAGTAGTTCAGGGTCTTGAACCAGAGGCCTGGTCTATACTAGCCCCTGTTTTTGGTGGCAGTCGAAGGGAGATGTGCAAGTGGCATAACATAACTTGCATATCTCCCTTCAACTTCCTAACAGCCACTTACTTCCCTGTCTCCTCTGTGCTGAGCTGAAGGAAAATGCCCTCTCTTCAACTCAACATTATTCTTAAGGGGGTGAACTTACTGAGTCACATTCCTGATCTATTGAGTGGGTCTTCACTGATTGCTCAACTGAACTAAAAAGATGCCGCCACGTAGACTTGGCCTGAGTCGCTTAAGTCCTCTCATTTGTCTTTCTAGATCCTCCACTGAGGCGGGGCCCAGGCCTGGGTTCAGTCAGTCCTTTAACATTCATACTGCTCCAGTCAGTAATCTGAGAACAGCAGCTCATGTCTTCTGATCTGGAGTAGTTTTTTAATCTGTTAGCTCCAACTGGGTAACAAGCTCTCATCCAGTTAGTCACTGCCATGCATATAATTCCTAAAAATATTACAAAAGATCAACTGCATCACATCTTTTCCCCCTCTGAGGCAGAACGAAGCAAGATCACTTTAACCAGTGAACGAGAACAGTTCAAACTCACCACTGTTATCATTAAATGCACAAACCAATATCCCACCCCGCTGGCAGCTGTCCTACTAGGAACTTTCAAGATTCTTCTAGCTGAGTTTTCATAGCGTGGGACAGAGCAGTCTCACACTCTGATTTAGGTCTTGTCTGTTAAATGACGCTAGCAGCATGCAGATGACATATCCTAGATCAGTGGTTTTCAAACTTTTTTTTCTTGGGACCCAGTTGAAAAAAAAATCATTTATACCCATGACCCAACAATTACATCTTTAAGCAGTGCATCCCAGTATTTTGGTGATGGCAGCAGGCAGTACTGCAACCCAGTACTGGGTCCAGACCCTACGTTTGAAAACCACTGCCCTAGATCAAAAGGAATTATTGTGAATAAATTCTATGGCCTGAGTTATACAGGAAGTCAGACAGGCTGATTACAATGGCCTTGGAATCAATGAATCCAAACAGCCAAACTGAAACTCTTTAAATCTCAATCCAAATCAAGCAGGAACAATTAAATCACAATTTCATTGGCCTTAATACAAAGACACTATTCTTTATGGAGATTAAAATGAGCAAAAATGTTTGCTGTTTTTCATTACAAAGGAATCTCTCATATGCAAGTGAATTCTTGCTCTAGAAGGGCAAGTTGGCTATTATGAATGCAGGCGTTCTCACACTTTTCTATAGTGCAAACCAAATTTTAATACAGAGATCATTTCAGAGACCACCTACCTCCCCTCTGGAGTCACATGAGCCATGTGTTCCCAGCTGTGACTGTAGTAGAATGTCCTCGTGGCTACACAGGGATGAACAACTGATTACATGAAAGAAGGAAAGTAACATGTTTTATATGTAATCTATTGCAATTTAGCACTAGAAATAATAGAACAGGCCACCCTGTGGGACCAGTTAGCTTTTCATGAGCCATCAGCAAGCATTCCGCAGACCACCCGTTTGAGAACCAACAGTCCATTTAAATGATTTTAGAATTAGGAGCCATTGTGAAATAAATCAAGCAACAAAATCTCTAAATATCTGAGTGCCTCTCTTTGGAAATGAGAGTAATACCTAAAACTTTATCCTTTGCTAGGAGGTGAATATGGACCATGAATACCTTTATTTTCAGGGAGATTTTGTCATTTTATCCAAAAGGAATCTGGGACTGTACTGTGTCCTTACCAACATAGCTTAGAGAGAAGGAAAGCAAAAGACTAGAACAGGCTCTTTGACAACTAGGATAATGAGTGTCTGCAAATGTTTTGAAATATATAGTTGCTTTTAATGGCTTTTGATGAAGGAGGGGTTCTCCATATGGACACAAACAGGAATCCTTGTGCCCACAGTAATTTGCTTAATTTGTTTCGCTGTGTTTAAGTGCAACCAAGGAGAAGGCAGCCATTATTTTGGATTCACATGCTCCAAGATTTTTCACCTTCAGTGCAACAAGCTGCAACTGAGAATCCCAGGCCAAGAAGCTGGCAGAACTCCCTGCGCAGGTGACCAGAGGTGAGTTGTTTACGTCTCATAATTATAAGCTGAAGTGCTCTTGGTTGGAATCTGTGCTACAGATGTTCCTGCTGCAACAGGCCCATGGACAGAAAAAAATTCCTTCTGCATCCACTGAGCTCTTAGTCCAAGTACCTGTCAGCAATAAATAGAACATGGAGAGGAGGCAGCTGCAGTGAGTTCTCAAAACAACATTGAGACCTGGTGCGACAGCACTGATGTAAATCATTCCAAAATGTTTCAGTCTGCTTGAATCAGAACAAGCTGAATACAATTAAATAAGAGTGTAATTGACAGAATAGTAACACCATCAGCTTGGGGCACTTCAGAGGATCAAAGTGGCATATAACCTGGTCTTGCAGACTGAAGAATGGTACTGAACATGCCTCACCCGCATTTGATAGCTACAGGGGAAAACTGAGCATAGATATTGGAATGAAGGCTGGGTTGAAAGGAACAAAGACGTATCAGTGCTTTGAAGCTGTCCCATAAAATCAATAAAGATGTAAGGGAAAATATAATGCAGAGAAAAAGATGCACTCTATAATCTAGGAAGCAGAGATAAAAATATTTAATATATAAATATGTATTTAATATATTTTCTATTCTAAAGGAGCTACGGTGTATCCTGCCATTGAATGGAGATGGGACTCTGATCTTGAAGGTGTTTTGTATCTCTTACATGAGCCTGCTTTGGTAATTCTTGCTTATATTCTGGCTATCAGGCCACTGATTAGATTTTAGTGGTCTCATCTCCTTGCCATTAAAAAAAAAGAGAGAGATTCTTCTCACACCATCATTAAAACAAATGAACAAAAAAAAAAAAAAGCCTCTGCCAGAACATATTTAGGAATGGAAGATGCAAGTAATTCACCCTTACATAAAAAAAGTTCTACAATCACTTGGAGCCAACTTCAAATGTTATCTTATCAGATGGCAATCCTGCTGAAAAAATGGTTAAGAGATTTAGTTAATTAATGTGCAGCAGCAAAGCATTTCACAATTCATTATGTTTGTTAAAGATTCACCAGATGCAGTCAGTCAGTCAAGGAAATGGATCTCCAAACCAAACTACATTCAAGAAATGGCAAGATGAAGGCCAATTTAAATCTTCAAAACAAGACATGCAACTTGGTTGCTTGATACATTCTATGTAATAGCTCTGAAAAAATAAGATACACCTAGCAAGTGCACATGCACTGACTTTCACAGGACTTTCTGACAGTCAGTCAAATCATTCACACATTTTCCTTTACTTACCCAATTTAATTCTTACTGGTCGTGCGACAGAAACATATTATTTAACAAGCAGGCCCTGACCCCTGGATGTTATGTTTTGAGTTTGGATCATTCAAACTATATTATGCTATAAAGCTCAAACTAGCTCACTGTCCATCAGCTGTTACATGCAGTAGTAAAGATTTCAGCCAACCGATATTTTAAAATGCAGCTTTGCACTGTGAAAAATTCTAGTTCAGCTTGTGACCATCTTGAGTGGGGTCTAAACATCAGCAAAAGATCAGTATGACATGTACCCCAGCAGTATTTCTGCAATCCTCCTCCATTCATCTTGGAAAATGCTCGTCTGCCGCCTTCTAGTTATACAAAACATGAATTGAGTTTTATCTTTGCCTTTCCACAGCCAATATGCCCTATGTCAAACCAGGCCTTCTCATCAACCAACACTCAGAAACTGGTCCCCAGATCACCTTGTTATTATTAGCTCTGGTTGGGTCCTCAGCATAGGGGATTTATGTTTTTATATTATCTGAGTATCTGGCCATTGGAAATCATTATTAGAAATCAAACCTGTTTTGGTTTTTTTTTTTTTCCCAGGTTGAGCCACAAAAACAAATAAACTATTCTGTTGGGAAGCGCTACGTATAGCTAACAAGGAAAAGTAGAAGCCATTCACTGTTAAGGTAAAACAGTTTATTGTGATGGCTCTACCAGAAAGCCAGTAGGCCTGGCCTGGTAAACAATGACGTAGGCAAGGTATCAGAGAGGGCAAAAGAGCCTTGAACATCTCATTGGTCAAAACTGTAGTTGGTAACCAAATAACTTATAAACAAACATGGGTGGGCTAACTGTATACCGTAGATTAACTATAATCTAATCATTTAACTTGCATATTTAGGATAGTGGAACCATGTAGGGATTTAGGCATGGTATAACCTGTTTATTACATGTTCACCTGTTGCATTACCTATATTATATTTATCATGTTACAAAGGCATATATATCTTGTGAACCCCTTATTCTGGGCTTACTTGTATGGGTCCAGGTGGGGATGTGGCTAGTTCCTGCTAGGTTGAAGGTGTAAGGGATGTGCAAGTAGTTTGAATAAAGGCACCATCTACCCCTTCTGCTCCTGACCAGACCTGATCCTTCTTTTCTTCTAACACGCAGTTTCTCCTCTGTCCAATGAAGCCACACTGCCAGAGCTTTCCCCAGCTGTTGGCTATCCCTCTGTCCATCATTCTCCAGCATGGAGAAGAGAAGGCTGAAGCAAGTAATGCGAGGCTACCTCCAGGGCTTTCCTCTCTTGACTGCGGTTACCATGATCTTCTTTCTTCCTGGCACTGGTTAGTTTTCCTTCTCTCTACAGAGGCATCTAGACTCTCCCTTTTTTCCAGAGGACTCTCCACCAAGTCTGTTTTTTCAGGAAAGAGCAGAGGGAGGGCACGCACAGTCCAATCCGTCTCTCTCACCACCCAGCACAGCATAAACATCCAGGGATGACGCAGATGAAGGCAGATTAACTACAAATCTTTGAAACCATCAGATTCCGTCCTGCTTTTTAACATATTGCAGACCCTACTGCTAAGTGTATTGTTCTGCCTGATCTTAACAGAAAGAGCTCCATGGGTTTGGTGCATCCAGGCCCAGTTTAGTCTTGAGCCACCCTAATAGGAAAAGGAGGTCAGTTCACTTCTGTCAGCATCAAGAACCTAGGCCTTTCTCTGTCTGCAATAAGTGCTTCATGCTGTGGCCATGAAGTTTCTTTTGAGTTTTACACTTCAGTTTCATGCCACAACACCAAGAGACACAGATGAAACTTCCTGTTGGCTGCCTAAAGCAGGAAAATCTGAGGCAGTGGAAGTTTTGGTTGTAACATAACATTTTCAGGGTTCTTCTTTTCCACAGAAGATGAGGAAAAAATATGTGACATATGAATCCATCATCTCTGTCAATTCCACTTGTGCTTTGGACAGAGTCAAAGAATGTCATTGTAGCATGGCAGTTGCCCTGCTCCAGTACTGAAGAGGTTAAAGCCCTGCAAGGAAGGGAGAGCCAATGAGAGCGGGCAGCTTCGTGGCCAGTCAGGACCCAGGAAGTGGTCTAAGGGCAAAGGCATGAGAGAGAGGAAGTGCGGGTGACCCGATGGCAGACTGCTTGAGCAATTCCCTGTAGCAGCACCATGAGGTGCTTGTCTGGTGGGTCCTGTGCGGTGGAGGTCTACAGCCATTCACTCTTAATTCCCTTCCTCTACTTACCTGTTCAGGTGAGGACACTGGGACAGAGTTAACACAAACTCCACCCCACTCACATCTTCAATTTTCCACCACTCCTCATTTGGAACATAAATGGATAAAATAAACACACGTGGTGCAGCAAGGCAACTTGGGGCAAAGTGCAGAACAATGATCCAGTTGAAAAAAACAGTGATTGCATCTTTAATGCAGTGTGATTCAGGACAGTAAAACAATCAGAGGCAGTTTATGATGGAATAATCTATGAACAATAAATTTACAAATATAAAATTTATTTATAAAGTCCAACAAATTAGAGAATATCATATAGCAATTGATTTTACATCCCAAAGATACCAGTACAAAGTATGTACAAAATTTCTAAATGAAATATTGAAAAGATCATAAAAATATTTTGGTTCTTCCTAGTGTTCTAAGGTCAATACATTTACATTTCATCTACATTAAAAACTGCTTTGAGCCTAGAGTTCTCTTTTTCGTTCTGTGCAAAAGACAACAAAACATATCAGGCCACATTTAAAAGATATTCACAAGCATAGGCACCTCAGGACAAACAAGAGAATGAAGGAGATGTAGTCCCGAGGGAGTTGTATTCTGATTAAACAACACGCACACACATGCACAAACATACACACTTTCACTGTATCTTCCAAGAGATTTAAATGGGCCACACTGGAATGGAGAGCACTTCTACAACTGCAAAATGGGTAGTCTGCAATGAGATTAGATAGAGCTTAATGGAGCCTAGTTTTCATTAAGACCTTGAAGCTCTTACAAGGTTATCAGTGCCTTCTGCAGTGAACATTTATTTCTCAGTAAGTCATAGGCTCCAAGGTCAGAGATCATCTAGTCTGACCTCTTGCACAATGCAGGCCACAGAACCTCACCCACCCCCTCCTTCAATAAACCTCTAACCTATGACAAACTGAATGACTTGTATAAGGAGTCTGTCATGACAAGCCTGAGCTACGCTGATTTTCATTTTCCTGAATTCTCAGTGGGCTTGGGGGGGTTGTGATCTACCTTGATACTATTCCTTATCTTCACGCTTCCTCTTCGCTTTTTGTTACTGAGATTCAGAGATGGGAATAAAATAAATCCTCAGAAGTTAATCTGTATTGCTTTCAGTGTGTTCCTTTAATAAATATAAAAGTTACTAATATTATAGGTTTCTCTTTGTCTAATATAAAATGAGTCCAGTTACTTTCCAAACTAAGAGGCAAGCAACAGTGCAGTACTCAAGGAAGTCTCAAAATTTTGACTGTTCTCAGATTTCAAATTTAAAATTAGTTTTCCTCCAGACACATGTTGATTTGTTTCACCCCCTGTGAAGTCACAGCCCCTTTACCCCAAACTCACTCTGTGTCTGATATTCCCTCTATTCTATCCTGGAACTTGTCTACTGACACCACTACTGATTGCAGATCTTCATTTAAAGCAATGCGCTGCTTAGTTAAAATGAAACCTCTTGCTCCATATCTGGTTTCTAATACTTTGTTAAAATCTCTTTATTACTGCCTACCATTTTAAGAGAGTACTCTAGCCCAGTGGTTCCCAACCTTTTCTCTGCCGTGGCACACCGTGATACCTTTAATTATTTTGAGGCACACCAGCACATGGTCTCCAAATGAATTCATGAGCCAAGCCAGAACTCTACAAATAGTTTTTCAAAAATTCCATGTCACACCTGCTCAGGCCTGATGGCATACCTATGTGCTGTGGCACACCAGCTGGGAAGGTCTATCCCTTATATTCACCATCCAAGTATCTCCCTGAAGAAGGGAGTCTTGGAAACCATTCTAGCCCAGCCTTGGCCCTGTCACAGGACAGGCATCACACACAGTCCACATAATCTGTCAGACCCCTGTGCTCTTCCTATTCTCTACAAGCATATCCATTACATGTAACCACAGCTTAAGAGCTAAAATTTTAGACAACAGCAACTTTTACACACCTACCACCATTTAAACTGACTGACAACCTCTCTCACACATTATGCAATTGTTTCAGAAAAGAAGAAAAACATCTTCCTTCAGCTTCTGCCAAGAGAACTGTTTTTCTACCCCCCAAATATAATAATCATGTGACTGCAATAACAGCAGGAAAACCCTGTCCAATGGGAGTATAAACGACATTCTACAGACTGCACATGGAAAGCTCCCAACAACTCTGGAAATGGTGCAGGCAGCATTTCCACTGAGAAGATTAAATGAAACCCACTGCACTGTGCTGCAGCCATGCCGTTTCCTTTCTGCCTGCAAGTGATGGCATGAACGATGATAAACCTCAAATAAAGCAGAGTCTCAGTCCTCTGATTTCAGTGAAGGACTCACTTATCAGGATTCAGCATAACAATGCTGGCTGACTTTGAATTTAAAAAAGAGAAGGAGGGCGAGAACATGATAAAAATCCAATACCAAGAAGTGTGGGTTTGGTATACAAAGGACTCAAGGTTGCTTTCTTAGCAAGTGGCTACTAAATACACTACTAGTCCTCTACACAGGAAAATGGGTGAACCCTCTAAAAGTTCTACAGGATTGCTAAACATAATTACAGAAATGAAAATTACTATTACTTTCTTATATATACACCAAGTAAGGATTCCTGTGTCCTGTGGCACTTAGTTTAACAAATTTGTTACTCTAAGTGCCACAGGACTTCTCGCTCATTTTGCTGAACTAGACTAATATGGCTGCTCCTTTGGAACGCTTCTTATGTAGTGACATCTATTTGCACTCCTACTCAATCAATAGTAAATGGAGGAACTGTTAAATGTATGCCAAGTTCCAAAGGGGTAGCTGTGTTAGTCTAGTTCAGCAAAACAAACGAGTCCTGCGGCACTTAAAGACTAACAACTTTATTTATCGCATGAGCTTTCAAAAGACACCATCATAGGACCTAATCAAGTCAGCTACTCCTTCAAAGGCTCACTCACCTGCTCATCCACCACTGTGATTTATGCCATCATGTGCCAGAAATGCCCCCACACCTTATACACATTGGACAAACAGGACAATCTCTGCTCAAAAGAATAAACAAGCCCAAAACTGATATCAGAAATCACAACATTCAAAAACCAGTAGCTGAGCACATAAAACCTCCTAATCACTCTGTTGATTGTTTTTCAACAGCTCTGCTCAAGCAAATGGGTAACTCATCAAGACTTCAAAAGAGAAACTTCAGAATTGGAACTGATATTCAGATTCAACTAGGTAAAAGCAGGACTAAATCATGACTATGGATTCTCTTCCCATTACAACAGGTGATTTGATCTCACCTTCCTCTATATGCTGTTTCCCAGTGTTCAAATCTTAACTGCTTTGATTTGCTGTTACAGTCTGACCTGATCACATGATTTATGCTTCCCTGCATTTATTTTCCTCTCATTCTGTAAGTTTGCCCATCTTCATAGCATCTGACAAAGGAGGATTTTCTTCCACAAAAGCTCATGCGATAAATAAAATTCATTATTCTTTAAGTGCCACAGGACTCCTTGTTTGTTCTGTTAAATGTATATTTTCTTTTGTTACAGTCAGCTTTAGAATGTAAGATTCAATTACACTTATATTTTATCAGGCCTGTGAGTCATTGACAGCTCACTTTTTTGGTATGAGGGACGAAAGATGGGATAAAATTAGGCAGAAGACTGGAAGTCATGAGTACAAAGAATTGTGTGTGACCTTGGGTAAGTCACTTACCCACTCTGTGCTGCCATTTCCTGATAATTATCTTTACCTCCTTCATAGGCATGCTGGAGCATTAATTCATTAATATTTTAAATCATGTTGAGAATCTCAGACAGAGGACAAGAGGGGCAAAATAATATTAGATTTTAAATTACAGTACTGTTCAGCAGATTGATCCATCTGTATGGATGACATTTCAAACACTGAAAAGTACGGTCTGCTAAACAGAGCACCTAAAAGTACCTTTCTTCTGTGAAATATTTTCACACATTAATAACAACGTTGCATAATTCACTTGTGGTTCTGGTTTGTTCCACTTACATATCATAAAACACACTCACACAGAGACAGACAGACAGATGCACACACACAGCCATTATGTATTCTCTCCAGGACACACTTCTCTAGTAAACAGAATGAATTACATAGTTACATATTTAGTACACAATATATACTGTAAATACTACATGGGAAATGCAATAACTTAAGCTCAACTGCAGACACACAATAGGAACAGTAGACTTATGACAGAAGTAACTTTCTAGAAGCCTTAAACTAAGGTTTGCAGATAATGGATATATTTAGTACAAAAAAAAAAAAAAATTAAGTACACGTAAAATAAATAGGGTGGATCCTATGGTGTTGTTTCACTTAGCACACACAAACTGACAGTCACAAACATACATTCCTGAATGCTGTACAACCTCTTGCTCAATGTGCATAGTTCCTTCCTATATCTCTAGCTTTCAAAAAATAAGAAAACGTTTTCTTTTGTTTGTGACCCAGAACAGCAAAAGGAAATGAGAAAACCCCCTCCTTGAACCTAGAAGTGTGAGTCTTTTTTCTTCACCAGCAATGATGGAGAGACTACACTATCGTCCGAATCATCTGAGTGAGCCTCATCCACAGGCGAAGAGAGCATGGACTGTAGTTGTTTCTGGGAGGACAAGACTGAAATAACCGCAAAGAAGACAGGAGCATCAAATAAACAACATTGACCAAACCAGGCCTTTGTGGGAAGTGTAATATTCTCTGGGCCATTAGGTTACCACAATGACCTACTGTTATGAATAATTTGATTCCTGCTTTTTCTGTGCACCAACAATTACCTCTCCCCTCTCCAGCAAGATCACAGCAAGCATTAAACTGACATACTGACCATGCTTGATTTGTCTTATTGTCATGAAATCTTCTCAAGTGGTTACACACCACAAAATAAAGCAATTTGGAACTGAAGCCATCTCACATCATAAAAACATATTTATTAGCAGGGTAGAAAAGGAAAAATTGACCCAGGCAAGATGAAGCTAAGTGGAAATGTCATGGAGAGGCTTTCAGTCATACATAAAGAAATGGGAGACAGACAGATGGCTGTGAACAGTGATGACTGTCTCTCAAAATGCACTATAAATTGTAATACATAAAGACATTGCTACAGCATGTAAATAGTAACAACAAAGAAACCGTGACCAGATTCTGTTTTATCTTTTATTTATTAACTTGATGGCATTCTTATTCTGACATCCTGAAGGACTTATGTCCCAGAAAAGAAAAAAGAAAATAAAGAATTTTGGGCAGGCAAAGGTGGGACAAATACACCTAGAGCTGTGGCACAGGTTCCCTGCCATGGGCTGGGAGGATATATAATTCCCTGAAATAGAAGGGAATGGAAAGGTAGCACACAGGGGTCATATGAGAGGGGGGAAGATGGGGAGAAAGCCAGGATCCTTTGATGTGTGCAATGTGCTCAACCCACAGAAGCTAGTAAACAAACAAGGAGTCCTGTGGCACTTTTAAAGACTAACAGATTTATTTATCGCATGAGCTTTTGTGGGAGAAAATCCCACTTTGGCAGACGCTTTTGTGCAATCCCTCCCCCCCAGTTAATGAACCAAAGTACACTCCTTGAAGTCTGTTGCTGAGAAGATGAAGGAAGATTTTCAGAATAAAAGATATATGAACTAACAGTACTGAAGAAAAAAGCAAATAAAGGGAACTCCTAGAAACTGACACAGTAATAAAAAGATGCAACTCACACAAAGCATTGCTTGTTTCTAGAAGGTCAGTCTTTGCCTCTCTAATAAGACGTGCTTATCATTAACCTGTCTTTTTGCTGTTACATAATATCTTGCTTTGTTTCTTTTTGTTCTCATCTTAGGTTTTAGACTCTTTGGGGCAAGAACTCTTTTCCAAGTCTGCACTTGTACAGAATCTAGCCCCAGTGGCTCTAGCTTGTATCCTCTCTACTCCTATCCACAACCCCTGCAGCTACTCCTAAAGCTCGGAGCGAGGCCACATTCAGATTTAGTGGCTGCCGCAAAGTGGTGGGACTGCCAAGCTGGGAGATCTGGGACTGCTTGGCTTCTCTGCATTCAGTCCCACAGGATTAGGGGTTCCCCACTGGGAGCCCCACAGGGTGGCAGGGCTTCTCTGCTCTCAATACTGGGGCTTTCCCACTTTATATGTCCTGCAGCCAGGTGGTAGGGCTTGCTTGCTCTTAGCTACAGGGCTTCCCTGCTTAGAGCCCAGGGGGCTCCCATATCCCCCACAATGTATCTCCACATCCCCCCAGATGACTGTGCCCCCCACTTTGAAAACCTCAAGCCAAGCCCAATAGGGTCCTTATTCTGACTGGAGTCTGGGGGCAATATTGCAATACAAATAAGCCATCATAACCAATAAGCACCCTGAGTTAGCTCCGTGCATTGTTCACTACTAAAGAGGAGGGGAGAGATGCCACTCTAGTCAAATCTGTTCACAGCAGACTCCCCCTTATCGGCATGTTCTCAACCAATCAGTTTCAGATGGTGGTTGTTAGCCTTATCTCCCCAAATTTACAGAAAGTACCAAACGTGGCTGAACAAGCCCGATCTTACTGAATACCATTTATAAATCAGACTCCAAAGACTGTTTGCTTATCTTTAGAAAGTTTTGGACTCAAAATACATGCAGAAGCCTCATGAACTGAAGGCCTTGAATAAAATGCCACTTCTTTTAGCTCTTTCCATACAGCAGAGTTTCACTTCTCTATTTAGTTCAAACTATTAGTTTTACAAAGAGATGGCTAAAGGGGGACTCCATTACAATTGATAAATTAAATGACTAAAGGGGGAACAAAAATTTGAGAATGGGGTCTTCAGGCTAGCAGACAAAGGCATAACAGGATGTAATGGCTAGAATTTCAGACTGGAAATAAGGCAAACATTGTTAATTGAGAGTTATTAGCCATTGTAAATACTTTCTGAGAGTTGTGACAAATTCTCTACCGAATTATCTGGCAATTTTAAATAAAAATTGGATGTTTTTCTAAAAGATATCCTCTAGTTTGAACACAAATTAATTCAGGGAAAGTCCTGTGTCCTGTGCTGTAAAATGGTCAGACAAGAATATCACAGTGATCCTGTCTGGTCTTACAATATGATAAAAGCCAAGATACGACTGATGAAACATATTGCTCCTAACCCACAGAAGGCATATTTAAGACCTCCACATTTGCAACTCATCTAAAGGGAATGCCAAAGGATAGGGTAACTAAAATATTTCTTGCAAAATATATTTCCACAGAACATTTAGAGCTGATAAAAAAATCTAGGTCATCAAATGAAAGTTTGCAATCAGAAAGCTCATTCAGTTGCTGAATAATGTGAAGAGATCAAGTCCCTTCATAGCTGAGCGATGACCAGTGAAGCGCATTATTGCACAGAAGGCCTATTTCACTAGTAGATGGTTAGATCAGGCATGACTAAGACTTAGCAGAGTTGAGCTTTTTAGGGACCGATATGGATTCAAACATTTAACAAACTATAATCAACTGTACAGTAGTCAGTCACTCATCAGGGTGGTATTCCTGACAGAGCATTTGCCTTTCTTCAGTAGTAAGCTGTATCTGCCTTTTGGGAGGAATTGGTTACGCTGTGTATAAATGACTTAGCCTAAGAGCAAAGAGTCATACAGCACCAAGTCCAAAACTGACATTTACTGAATTTACATTCATGTTTGCTCACTGTCCCTTCAGTGGCTAGCTAATTTTTTTCTAACTTCTAAGAGTATTTTGAAAAATCTGCCACTTTCCTAGGGGCAATAAACATCCCTTTGCCTCCTGCCACTTGCTTCCAATACTCATCAGAAGAGGACTGCAAGGAGGAAAATTTGTGTTCCCTTGATCTCCTCTCTCTCCTTTCAGCAATAAGGTCCTCCACAACTACTTCTCTGGTGATTTCACTGTCTCCATTATGTGGAATAATTTAGCATTCAGACCCCTCATGTCTATGGAGTGATGGTACTCTATCATTATTATTATTAATTATCTGTGTTATACTAGCACTTGTTAGTCAGATTTTCTAGAATGAATGATTTTTTATTTACCTGGTCTCCCTTATACTTGGAGACAGATGAAAAGACATCACCACATTTATTTAGCTGGTGCTTCTTTATTGCCAGAAAAATCTATCCCTTTTAAGCAAGAAAGGAAATTCCTCCCAACTTCTCCATGGTTGAAATGTCATACAGATTCCTAAAGTACAACTACATGGTGCAGGAAACCAGGAACCAGACCCACTGCACAGCTTCAAAGCATCTGATGAAGTGGGATATTCTCCCAGGAAAGCTCAGGTGATAAATAATTACATTAGTCTTTAAAAGTGCTACAGGACTCCTTGTTTGTTTAGGCTACACAGAGGAACACACATCCTTTTGGATGCCAAACGCTTCCCCCCAGAGATCACATCTCCAAGTCAAGATTGTGACAAATAGGCAGTGCAGTATGCAGGAGACTTGCATGGACACTGACTAGGCATCTGTTTAGTGGCTATAGAATTTCACTCTCCAAGAGTATTAACCTTTCACTGGACCTAAAGCTCTGTTTAAAACTGTAAGAATGCCCATTCATAGCTCACATGCTTTTGAACATACAGGAAAATGAAATTACCAGGAGAGGCTGATGTGAAGGCTGAAGGGAAAGGTTTCCCGAGTGCTGGTGAGATTGGTTTCTTCTTCCTGTTGGAAACAGCAGGGCTTGTTTTTTCATTTCCAGCACTGGAGACTGAGGGCCTGAAAAAGATGCATAGCATTAGCATGAAACAAGACTCACTAATATGCCTGCAGAGACAGAGGCAGGAAACCTGAGAAAAAGACAGTCAAAGAAAAGAACTCTAACAACTCACAGAGGTGTAAACCTGTAAACCAGATGAGATTTCACAGTTGGGCTTTAAGGTACAACCACCTTCTTATTTCATGGCCCAAGGAACAATGCTGACAGCATGACTGGCATGAAACTGCTCTGTATTTCTTTCTTAATACTTTATATGCTATATGATTGTTCAACTGCTGAAAGAAGCCTTCCTGACTGTATGGAGCTAAGTCAACAGGGGATTTGAGGAAAAACAAGTGGGAAAGAAAACAATGAGTAGAGAAAAGATACTTTCAGGAAAACACTTTGTGGAGTCTTTAAGAAAACAATGCATGGTCTATTAATCGATAAAGGCCTATATAGCATGGCTCCAGTAAAGTCAATGAACTTATTCTGCCAGGGCTTAGGGCCCAAGAGCAAAAGGACATTCAAAGTTAGAAAGTCTGCCATCGCGGGTTGTCCACGAGAACCAGCCCAGAGACAGAGGGACTCTGCAAAGGTAGCATGAAGAAATGCAGTTACCTAGCTAATGTTGGGGGGCCAGACCTGTATGAAGTTGTATGAAAGGGACCTTGAGAGGTCTTCTAGTCCAGTTCCCTGCTCTCAAGGCTGGACTAAGTATTATCCAAACCATACCTGCCAAATCTTTGTCTAACCTGCTCTGAAAAATCTCCAATGAAGGAGACTGCACAATACAGTGCTTAACTGCCCTGAGAGTTAGGAAGATGGCCAACCTAAAATGATCTTGCTGTAATTTAAGCTCACTGCTTCTTGCCATACCCTCCGAGGTTAAACAGAGCAAGTTTTTTCCCTCCTCCTTGTAACAACCTTTTATGTATATTAAACCTATCATCACGCTGGCCCTCATACATCTCTTCTCTAGCATTCTTCTGCATTTTACTTGTGAACTGCTCACACTGAACATACATATTGCTCCAAGGGGCTCCTTCTTTTGCTGCCTTGGAGCCATTTAGTACAATTTTACATTGATATAAGAATGCA
The DNA here is from genome assembly GCA_007922195.1 of Podocnemis expansa. Taxonomy (NCBI): domain Eukaryota; kingdom Metazoa; phylum Chordata; order Testudines; family Podocnemididae; genus Podocnemis; species Podocnemis expansa. Next base: position 4,074,817 of record ML682016.1, on the reverse strand, counting down.
AATATGTAATACTGTGTCTTGGTAGAGACATCCATTCCTGACTTGCCTTTCCTCATGCTGTCCTTCACGTTCTAACTGAGTTCTGAAAATTGATTGGACAAATGTCACAGTCTCCTCTTCCTCCTTTAAGTCAGAAGACAAACTCAGTGAGCTGGAGCCATGAGGCATGTTGGAACCCTGCAGTGTAAAGAGACCAAAGGGGAAAAAAAATCAGCCCTTTAACAAATTTCATGCTGACTTAATTGCACCTTTGACATTTCTATTCTTGACTGTGAATGTGGTGTCACCTGGCAGCAAACAAATATTCACTTCTTTTGAATTGCAAACCTTTGGGGTTTAACTAGGCTTCTATTAGTCTGAAGATAATCTGTCATCATGTGGTTGCTAAACAATGAACTTTGAAATATCTGTATTCAACTACAAGACAGTTAAAGGGTAGGCAGCTGAAAGGCATGTTAAATTATTTCAGCAGTATTGTGATCAGGACTCCTTCTCATGCCAAGAGAGGTAAGGCAGCCTCCAAGATGGTTGTGACCTCTTTGCTTCAAGCAAAAGTCGCCAGTCCTGCCAAACTGAGTTTAAGCATTATAAAGTAAATGAGATAAGGAACCTCAGCAGAGAATTCTCTGTTTATTTTCAATTGTCCTAGATCTAAATGGCTGTTCAGGAAATCAGAACATTTACAGCAATTAAAATGTTTTATCAGTGAGGAAGTCTTTTTTATATTCAGAGCTTGGCAGTCAGAACCAGGTGTGACATGATTTAAGAGATGCACTGCATATCTTCAGCAGAGTGGGCTGGATACGGGACTCAAAGCCAAAACATCATTTCCACCTTCTTGCTTCTAAAACACAAGGAGTAACATTTGCCTTATGCTATTATGACTCCCTTTGAAAAGGCTGTGCTCTACTAGTAGAACTCTTTACTGTTACTTGATGGGAGAATCAAATAAAGAAAGCAAGCAGCCTACTGCACAGGGATACTTTGGCTTTATTTCTGAGGAGAACTATGAAGTAGACAGTGAAAAGGAAAGCCAACAAATGGGCTTTATCACTGCAGGCCAGGATATTAAAAAAAGCCCACTGGATGAGTTATGGAACTAAACCTGGAAGTCTTTAAGTGTAGTACTTTGCACTGTAAACTGACTGTAAATAATGGGAAAATGAAGAAGCACACTGTGTCCATGTCTCAAGTTGCTCCAGCTGTTACCTTATTTCCAAGCCTATGCGTGGTGGGAGATTTTTGACTGAGCGTGTTATTCAATAACAATTTTTGTCGAGCTAAATGTCCTCTGAAAGCTGCCTGAATCAAAACAGCCGCCTAGCATAGAGAGAGAAAAATGGAAGTTAATTCCCTGGAAAGATGGCAGCTACAAATTAGAGACCAGAGGGAAAATGCATTAAAGGAGAAAGAACTATTTTTCCTGTGCAATGACAACTGTTTGATGTGCAGGCACTTCCCCTCTAATCAAGTGGCACCTCTAACCACTTCACATGCACTCCTCTGCAATCCAGAAGGGTTTCATCCTATGCATGAGAAAAGAACCACACAGACACACAACTCCACAGTAAACCTGGGATTCTGCACATTATGAAGCCTATCAAATGCAATTATATTCAAGCTGCCAGCATTAGCCCATATTTCATTGATAGAGCAATGCAGCCATATTCCCATCTTAGATCCCAGCTACCAGCAGGCTTTGCTGCATGATATCATCATCAGAAATCAGGTGAAGCCTGGCAAACATTTTGGTGACTATGTTAATCAAATGTTCTTCCTCTCTGCTAAAGGATTTTAACACTGAACTAGGTTCCCAAACATGAGACGGTATCAAGGGCATAAAACAGTGGTTCCCAACATTTTTGGCTTGAGGGCCACAGACGTCATTTTTACAACCCTGAAGGGCCACCAGTTTCAACCTGCAGCCCCCGTCTCTCCCACTTTAGCCAGATGGAGGAAGTTTAGTGAGAAGGCTCCCTCCTTGCTGATCTCCTGTTCCCCTAGCTGCAGTAGAGAAACCACACGTTCACCTGGATCCCTTGGCCAGTTGTTCCCAGCCTTCCCTCTCCCATTGCACACCTTGATACCTTTTATGATTCTGGGGCAAACCACCATATGTCTCCAAATAAACTCATGAATATTCATGAGCCAATCCAAACTTTTTGTGTACTTTTTTCAAAAAATTCCATGGCACACCTGCTCAGGCCTGATGGCACACCTGTGGGATGGGAGCAGCAGGCCACTTTGAAAGACACTTACGTTTAGATGTCATGTCTGACAAAGCGGTATTTTCTCCCACAAAAACTCATGCGATAAATAAATTTGTTAGTCTTTAGGTGTCACAGGACTCCTTAATTGTTCTCTTTAATGAAAGTTCTTTCCATTTCGAACGTCTACATCTAGAATTTTGAAAGTAGGGCTCCTCATAGAAAGACTGCAAGAATTATTTGGACATAATGGGAAAACACTTCTCAACCACAGCTTCTTATATCAAAAAATGTCAGAATCATTTTTGCCCCTATTTTCCAAAAAGTTGTATCTTTTGGCAGAAATCACATATAGAAAATTTGAATCTAAAGGAGAAAGTTTAGGTAAGTCTTCATGAACAATTGATGAAAACAGAATGTCAGAAGGTAAACTGACACACAATGAACTACTAGCATAGCAATCATTAGTGCTTCTACTATTGAATCTCATAATAAAAATCTCTTTAAAAATTACATAATCACTTATTCATACATCTGTTTATTACCAAGTGAACTTGAATGGTCATTTTATTTGTGCTGTATACACTCACCTCATCCAGAGCATTTTCTTCTTTCTGAAATGGAGAAAACTTCTAAATTAACATCATAAGAATTTAAAGTTTTATTTAATAAAGATCACAGCAAAAGGTCTCATTTTCTTACATCCACTGAAAAGCATCCCAAAACAATGAAAAACCCAACTTTTCCTCCCTGGAGCAGCTTTCTGGAACTGGATTTTTGGGGGATTGTTTATTCTTTAGTTTGATAGGGACTTTTACGTTCCTCTATCTCTAACCCTGGAAATCATGAACATCGACATGCATCATTAACTTTGTTTTCAGCCATTTTTTTAAAAATCAGTTTCTAGGTATTCCTTTTTTTTTTTTTTTAAACAAAACTACCAAATTTTTCCACAAAAAATAGACACATCATAAAAACAAAAAGAAGTAATTTAATTAAGCAACCAGTGTTCCATGAAAGTTCAATTTCAATGAAAATTTGACCAGTTGCTGTGCAGTACTCCCATATACTAGTTTTGATTACCACTGGCATCTTTCCCAGTGATTCAGTCAAATCACGACTGCTCCTACCAAAACCCACGTTGTCTGTTAGAATGCCAGCAGAGTTTCCAACATATAGGATGTCAGAAATGAAAAGAACTATTCTTAATCAGTGGTCCTGAAGAAAAGAGCAATATCCAAAGGATGAAGAAAATTAGAGATTTAGTTATGATTGTGTCAATGCTCTTTAATTCCTGATCCTCATCAACATGCTGCTTAATAACATGAAATGAAGGTGAGGCGGCAGGATATTAAATTTTTTTTGTCCATTTATAACAAATTTACCTTCTTTCTGTATGCCTTCCACTGGTTCTGGATGACTTTGGCTGCTTGCTCCTCCCTGTGGTCTTCCTTGCCCTCATGAAAGCAGGCAGATGAAGACTGTGAAGGGAAAACACTTGAATGTACTGTATATACAAAGTAGAATTGCTGATATGTGTTGCTTTCTGAAGCTATAAGACAACTGGGTCACAAGTGACTGGAAAGAGAGAGAGAGAGAGAAAGAGAGAGAGAGATCACTAAAAGAAGTCATTTCCTCACAGGATGGGGGGAAGTTGGAGGAGAAAATAATATTTTAAAAGGTATTTGCATTTGTTATGTTCAGCTCATCATCTGGAAAATTCTTATAGCGAAAAACACTCATCACTATTAACTGTGAACTCGATAAGACAGCTTTTTTTTATTTAAATAGGTAAAGGTTTATAACTGTATGCATTTCTAAGGCATCTATTCTCATGGTGGCAGTTCCTATCTTGCTGAAAAGTGACATAACTTATAAGACAGAAAGCATGAGAATGAATGTCAAAGGACCTGACTTTGCAATCCTTTCACAGGCAAAATTTGCACTAATTTCCACAAGTTTTACAAGTAAGGATTGCACGATTGGTTCATTTCCACTTACTGATGGGATAAGCATTCTGCAACACTGACAATGGGAGTTCAACGTAAATTAACATCATACTGTTCCTCTTTATACTTTAACAAATCAGCAACTTGGAAACCAAAGGAGAAAAGAAGGACAAAAAACGAAGAGTTTACTACTCGTAGTTACAAGGGAAAAGTTCTGCACTGTGTCTCAGACAAATTACCTGAATGATTCGTAACATATGAACCCTCACATTCATCACACAAATTCAACCTACATTTTTATACGGCTCTATATCAATCTCACATAATTACCTACCGTGAAAATATTGAAGGGTTTCTCATGTACTGTCAACTGAAAACACTATACTTCTCTGAGGCACAAAATATTGGGGGAAAACCTCACAAGAGAAGCAAGCAGCTAAATGACTGGATCATACAGCCTGCTTTTACACTTTAAAAGAAGGTGTTCAAAAGGGATTAGTCAACCATTATTGCATGTGTTGACTATACCCACCAAATTAACTGATTAGCAGACTCTTAACTTGGGCATGCTAGCGCCATTTTGTCAATTCTAAAAAACACCCACTGCTGTAGTTCAAACAAACCTACCACACTGGTGCATAAAGACATCACAACACTTGCCAATTTATTAGCATGCAATTATACAACAAAATAATACAGAATATCCATTATTATAATCCATGAAGATCAACCAGGTTTTATACCAGGAATATACTCTCAGCACTTCAGAAATATTTAAGAAAATCTTTCTGTTGATAACCAAGGAGTCCTGTGGCACTTTTAAAGGCTAACTTTATTATTTATTTGTTGATATATAATACTTCTAAAATGATCGTGAAAATCCACCAGCCCAGGCACAAAATCAATTCTCCTACCTAACTAGGAGGACGGGAATGAAAATATCAGTGATATTTTACTCATCAGTCAACAGTTAGAAGCAGAATTTGGAGACTGATTAATTTACTTTCCTACCAAACATTTGAAAATAACTGAAAAAGTTTATTTCATATGAGATCTGAGAAGGATTCTGAATTCTGTTGAAAGGACTTAAGTTATACTCTTTAGAAAATGAATCATGGACCTGACTTTATTAAATGGGTCATGTTATATTCAAAACCACAGTATATTCATAAAAGTAAATATATATAGGAACATAGTGACAGTTAAAAACAATGGGTACAAGAACTGTATTTCCAATTGAAGGGTAGATATTGATTAAGAAATGTTTTTTGGGTTTTTTTGGGTTTTTTTTTTTTAAGTTACTTGGAATTCAGGACTCCATCTACTATTTACCAGTTCGCAACACTTAATCTAAAACTGATCCTGACTTAATGGAATCTCATGTCAAAAACAACAACTTCCTATCCAAAAGGGCTCTCATATTCATACTATGTTGTTATCCATATTGTGCTGTCAATTTTTCACTACACGGTGATCAGAAGCATCAGCAATATTATGTATTTGAAACTCCCTATCACCGCAGTCTTTTGTACAAATGGTTCATTTCACTGCAGACAAATATTGCATAAATCATCAGAGCATCACAGAAGTAGAAACTGGCACCAAAAGTCCATGTTTAGATTACAGACTAAAAGAAGTTAATCCTAATGGGAAAAGGTGCACACTTTTGGCAATACAGACAAAAGCACAATAAAACGAGGCGTACAGTTCAAGGGACCAACTGGCTAGGTATTTAATTTGGGACCAATTTATGCAATGTATACAAATTAATAAAAAGTCATAGCTCTTCGATCTCCAGAAAAATGCATGCAACTCCAAACAAAGAAAAAGCATCAATATACATACAAGTTCCAAAGTGGTAATCATGTTAGTTTAGTTCAGCAAAACAAACAAGGAGTCCTGTGGCACTTTTAAAGACTAACAAACAAATAAATGAATTTGTTAGCCTGTAGAAGTGTCACAGGACTCCTTGTTTAATATACATACAGCAGCTTTATTTAGAAAATCTTTGCGTAACTATGCAAATTGAATGATGATGAAAGTTAGTAATAAAGCAGAAACAAATGATGTGAAAACACAAACCTCCTATCAGGTCCTAATATCAGTTTTGGTGTCTTGGTTGTTTCTGGTGATTCTCCTGAGGAATTAAATTCTAAATTTTTGGTATTATTACAAATACAGTTGAGCAAAGGAAAATCATGATAAGGCCCTGAAATGCATTTCTCTTCAGTGGTGTGAAATAATGTCCAATGTAAACTGAATACACTACTCTATATATTTTTAACCTCAGACTATCTGCTAGAAGTGTTTTTTAGTCCCACAATTCCCCCCCCCCGCCTTTTTTTTTTAGTCTGTTTTAAATACATGAGCTCTTGTAATACTCCACTTAGGAAGCAGGGACCAGCTCTACAGTATGGATAAATAATTGCCAAGAAACTAGGGACAAATTTCTGGGTAATTTAATTTACTGTTGGTACAATTTACCAATGTATTGTGTTATCCATCTTTAAATAAGAGATTTAAAAGATTCTCTGATCCTTAAATCAAGATGTAATGTCCTTCTAAAAAAATATGCCCTAGAATTAGGCTTGAAGCAAAAACTACTGGATACTAATTCTACACTGTATGTTATACAAGAGTTAAAAATCTACAATTCTATTAAATTAAGCTCACTTAATGCACAAGTAAAACTTGTAATCCATACTCAGGCAAAACTCATGAATAATTTAATAGGTTTTGCCTGTGAAAGGAACTGGGACCAGACAGACAAAGATACGTAAACAACTAAAAAAGCAGACTGGCATCTTACAGGAGATACAAAAAAGTGCTCAAATGGGTTAGGTGCCCAACTCCCACTGAAAGTCAATAGGCTTTAAATGGCTAATAACAGGTGCTCTTGTAAATCCCCCTTGGTGCCTATCTGAATCTTTAAGTGCTTAAATACCTTTGTCAATCTTATCCTCAGTGAAGACTGCAGGATTTGGCTCTGATTTGCTGTTACTTTATGACCTGATCCTATGTTTTACACCCCCTTGCATTTAATTTCATTCCTTTCTGTAAGTTCACCCATCTTCGAAGCATCTGAGGAAGTGGGATCTTCTCCCACGAAAGCTCATGCAAAAAATAAATCTGTTAGTCTTAAAGTGCCACACAACTGCTTGTTGTTCTCATAAAGTATATCTGTTTCTAAAAGGACTAGCTACCAAAAGAACTACTTTCTGACATTCTTCCTTTGTGGACCCATATGCAAATGAAAGCACATCTTAAAAGATTGTAATTTACAAATGAAATAAGTTTCAACAAGCAACAATTTTTGATTACTGTTTAAGATAGTGTATGAAGGGATCTGAAAATAAATCAGAATTGCATCATGACCCTGAATATCTATCAGCCAGAAAGACTTCAGCTGACCAGTGTGTAAGGGTACAAATGGGGTACCAAAATTAATGAGGTTATACCTTGTTTAGCATTTCCATGGCATCATCTGCAGTTTGTGTCCTGTTTTGTAGCTGCACCTCCAATTCTCTCACTTTCTGTGTAAGGCTTTGGATTTCCTCCCTTTAATAGGCAGTGCAAAGTTATTTGTGGCCAGAAATATTCTGTTGTTCAGAAACACACAATGCTTGTCTCCATAATGACAGATATAGAAAGGGAACCCACAAAGAGAGATGTCACAGTACTGAATTAAAATTAAAGTTGGCCACTCTCACAATGATTTTTGATGCTATTAATTATGCCCCTGGATCTGACCCAGTAATTCAGTGACAGAGTTACAAATTGTGGCGAAATGTGGTTTTTCACTTTGTCTTGATCTTAGTTTCTGGCAGATTTAAAGGTTGCATCATTTGCCACGTTTGTATCTCTAATGCTCATTGCTCAGTTCTAAATACCATCCACTAGGTCCAGTGGTTTCCAAACTTAGGGTTGGGATCCAGTACTGGGTTGCAGCACCCCCTGCTGCTGCCAGTGAGAGACTGCAATGCATTGCTCAAAGATGTAATTGGTTGGGTCACGGACACAAATGATTTTTTTCAAGTGGGTCCTGGAAAAAAAAGTTGGAAAACCACTGCAGTGGATGGTGAATCACACTGCTAGAGGTCAGGATACAAGGGGGAAGGTAGAGGATCAACACTCTTCTCATAAGACGTAGACAAAAAAGATCATTCAGCCTCTTATCCTAGCTTTTCATGGTTTACTTTAATCCTACATTTCAGCTTCTACACTGTACTCCTCAGTCCCCTTTCCTTCTAGACACAGAGACGTCAATCAGAGTCTGCTTCAAAGCATCTTCCCAAAAAACTCATGCCAAGATTATCATCATTTAGCCAAAACAGCTCTCCCCAGATACATCATTTAATTATTGCTCCCATATTCCACATGGGATTCTTCATATTTTGAACCATACCAAATTCTATCCATCCTTATCAAAATTGGAAAATGCCTATCAAAGTACCTCAAAGTTTCCTCTTTTTCACTCTTTCCTTTCTTCATCTCCTGCAGCTTTTGTAGCTTGCTCTCCAGTTCTGTCTTTGCTTGCTGTAATTGCTTTACCTCTGAGCTGTACGAAAATAGGAAATTCTAAGTGCTACAGCAATGTCTATATAATTTGCATTTCAGCGCATTAGAGGAATTATTTTGCTGTTTAAACTTCTTTTGAATAAAAACTGTTTGTTTAAATTTGAACAGTAATTTTATATTTTAAATAAGTGTATATTTGTCTTTGCAACACCACACGCTATACATGGCCTAGATGAAAAAGGACTTCTTGCATGCTATTGATATTAGGTTTTGGTCTTTGTGCATCTTTACACTGAAGGATCATATTAAAACACAGTCTGCAGTGCGCACACATAGGATCTAAGGTCAGAAGGGACCAATATGATCACCTAGTCTGACTTCCTGTACATGCAGGCCACAAAATCTCATCCACCCACTTCTGTTATAACCTCTAACCTATGACTGAGTTATTAAAGTCCTCAGATTATGATTTGAAGACTGAGTCTATAAATGTTACCTTGCACAAAATGTCACCAACCTTTAAAATTCTTCAGAAACATAGAGCAGTTTCCATTCTGATGATCAAACTTGCCATTCAGTCACAGCACCTTTTTACAAAGTTGATGTGACGAAGAATGGACTGTTTCTTTTTTTTTTCCCCCCAAATCCAAGCAAAAACCCCACAAAACCTCAAATGTTCCTGTTTTCTTTAAAAATGTGAGACCTTTTCACATAGCTCCTCCTTGATACAATGTGAAACACTTCACACATATGAAAAGACTGTCACAGAGGCATGACTACATCCCAGACTTAGTCAGACTTACTATTTAATGGCCAGCTGATTTTGAAGTTCACTCCTATCACCTTTCAGTTTTTTCACCAGACCTCGGAGGCGCTCACATTCTTCAAGGGGGTCAGGTTCTTGAATGGTTGGCCGATCCAGCTTTACAGAAGCTGACGGTGGCAGAGCAAACAATGGTGACGTGCCACTACCTGATGACTGCAATCTGCTGTTCTCCATCTCATGCACTTCCTAGAGATTCAGGGGGAAAAAAAACATCTCTTGCTTCTTCTATAAGACATAGGGGACAGAACAACAGAGGAAAGCAGATTCTCGTCTGGAATAAAGGGACTTCAACTGAGCCATGCTGATTTACATCAGCTGAGGATCTAGCCCAATCTAGGAAAAAGGAAAGGAAAGCAGGATCAAAGGAAGATCAGTCTGAAAGCTGCAGCAACACAAGAAGAATATGACATAGCTGAAAAGGGAACAGTCCAGACAGCTGTTCACATGTGTGAGAATCCACCAAGCAGGTCCTTGAAAGGATAAGGCACCATGAACACAGATCAGTGATTTTGTGTTTTTTATTCTGCTGTTGATAAGGCAGGCAATCTGGTTTCTTTCACTCACTTTTTCCAGTTCTGAAATCCGTCTCACCAGCCTCTGCCTGCTCCACTCATTGTAATCTAAAGAAGGTAACAAGATTTTAAATAAGAAGCTGGGTTAGTGAGACACAAATCCCTAGAAAAAGGAAGCTTGTGTCCATTCAGAAGGCCCACCTCATTGTAAGAGACTGAAAACCAGCTTTAGAAAGGCTGTCTTGAAAGAAAGAATGGCCTAGAAATGTCTGAAATCTTACTTAAACCATTTCAGAATTCAGATTAGACCATTTAAACCAGCCCAGTATATTTCTGCATAATGGAAAACAGGGCTTTATGAAGAATGTCTTGTTCCTCCAGACTCCCTGAATGGATACAAGCACAGATGTCAAAACAGAAGACCCACAGGCAGGATCCAGGCCCCTGGACACTTTCCTCCTAGAGTCTGTAATTCCTTCTGATTTAACAAATGGGTCCAACTCACAACTGTCTGCTGTAGCTCAAAGAGACTGGCAGGGAGTTGGAGCAACTGGTGTTGAGCAGGAAACTCATGCCTGATTGGGTAGCATCCCCATCTCCCCTGATTCCTGCTGCCTCATATCCCACAGCTTCAAGGAAGGGGTGTTCTTCACTCCCATTTCAGAGAGCAGCACCCAGAAGGGGAAATGGCACAAAAAGAGGGGAAGAGTAAAGAGAATGAGGAAGATTCCCCAAAGGCAGTGGGGGAAAGCATGCCAAAGATGGGGCCATGGATAGACAAAAGAGGGTGACAGCTGGAGGTGGGGAGAGAAATAGTTGTGGCCAGAATGCATGAAGGAGTAAGTCAGGATTTGTCTACACACAGTGCTGCAGCTGTAGCACTTAAATGAAGATGCTACCTATGCCAACAAGAGAGCATCTCCCATTGGTGTTGGTACTCCAATGCCCTAAGAGATAGTACCTCTGCCTTCTCGAGGGCTTCTCCCGTTAACATACCCTGTCTACAGTGGGGATTAGGTCAGTATAAGTGTGTTGCTCAGGGTGTCCGAGTGACATAGTTATACCAGTGTAAATCTATGCTGTCTGTAGACCAAACTTCAGTGAACAGTGGAAGGGTGGTTTTACAAGCGAATTTACTCTTTTTCAGAACAGAATTCAATAGTTTTGCAGTGTTCAGAATTCAATAGGCTTCCCCAGCTAGAGAGATACATTCTGCAGTCATACGAGACAACTTTTGTCCCTTTCAAGTGCCCATGGACCCTAACTGAAAAAACAAGTCAGCCCACACAGAGAGCCAGTTTGATACTTCTGAGATGATGGTTACAAATTGATTACTGCCTATTTTCAGGTAACAGCTCTGCAATGTCTTGAGGACCTGTATCCATACTGCTATGTAATCTAAGAACTGGAGCCCTCTATGTACTTTACACCTAGTACCAGCCTTAACTTTTCAACACATACCTTTTGTTTTGCTGGAAGAGGTGGAGCTGCTGAGCACTCTGTCTAGATCTACTTTCAGGCTCTTATTTTCATCCTGCAATTCCTGGACAGTCTTGGATAATCGCAGGATAGCAGCATTCAACACTTTCAGCCGTTTCTGGGACTCTCTGCTCTCTGGAGGGCATCTCAAAACACAGCACAAAGAAACAATAACTACATACAAAAATGAGACACACACACATCCCCTCCCCCCCTCTCAATAAGCAAGCAAACTGGGATTAGGAGAGGAAAGAAAAAGAAAAAGAGAAATTCATTACAAGTAGCTTCTAAGTAAACAGCTACATTTTCAGAAATGTAAGTGTAGCGTTGAGGTATCAGATGCTCTCCTTCTCCTTTTAAGGAAATCCCCTGCCTAGCTTCACTCCCCACTTTAAAGATACACAGGCATCAACGCTAGATAATAAACAGACTTGGAGAATGAAGACACCACCTGTGTGATGGGAAAGTAAGCGCAGACTGGCAGACTGTGTAGAATAGACCATACTGAGGAGCTGAAGGTTTTATAACTTCAGCTGCAAAAGGACACCACACCCTTTGATGCCAGAGCAATTCAGTTATTTTTGGAGAACTGAAAAGATAACTTGTTTGGTTCTTTTTACGGCCAACAGTGGGTCAAACAGTAGGTCAAAATGTACTTCAAAGATTTATTTGTCTACACATGTATCTAAATCTTATATCTAAGATCCAGGAGAGGAGAGGCTAAACACACTACTTTGACTCTGGAATGATACAGGCAGGCATGCTGCAAAAAATATTCACAAATAACTCCTTCAGTGCACCATTGTTTTGGCCTTCAGAACCATTTGCTTTTCCAGTCCTTGGCCACTCATTCTACTCACAAAGATGGTCCTGACCATTGTCTTTTGGAGCTAGGCACCAGTGGGGACTAGAAGGAGACCTGATGACTCCTTTTCACCTATAACTTAAATTGAATTTGATGGCCTTCAGCACTGAAAGGCTACTTCATTAACTCAGTACATGCTTGCGCCAAAAGAAATGAATATTTTTAAGAGTTACAAATTAAAGTCCAGTTTTTAATCCACTACAAAGCCCAGAATGTGGAATTGAAGGAATATACAATACGAGCCCTTGCTGAGAGAGGGGCTGGGCAGGGGCAGTGGCCACTGGACTCCAATAAGGCTCACCTGGTGGGCTAAAAAAGGCTCTGACAAGCTACAGTTTGTCCATCTCTGTTCCTGAGCATTCCTCATAACTGATTTAAGCACACCCAATTCAATCTCTGTACAATGTTACTGTGAGAAGCAGGTCAATTGGCAGTGAAGGAAATAGATTTTTTTTTATGGGGAATAAATGTTAGAAATCCCTTCTTAAGCTTTTAGTTGCTCTGCTTTAAAATGTTTTGTTTTCAAACAGCTTTGATATCTGGGTTCCCTGTAAATTACAATGTAGTTCTTTGATCTATTTGACACTGCATATTCTTTGATTTAATGCCTCTTCACAACATCCTGAAACAGGATGGGAATTTAAAACTGTAATTGAGGTAGATGCCTTGGGTTTTTCTCATTAAAAGCTCATCAGTTCAGATCTACTGTGGAAGCAAGATGAATGACATGTGTGCTGTAAAGTCAACAGTGGTAGTGTGGAAAAACAAATCCAACAGTACCTAAGTACTAAGGCAAACAACAATTTTCACGCAATTGTTTTCCACCAGTTAGCACTGTAGACAAATTATGCATCTAAAACATGCAGATGCACCAAAAGAAACAAACATACTTTTTCCCCACAGCTTCAGATTTCGCCAGCAGGGTTTGGAGACGACGAATCTGCAGGATAGAAGACAGATTTCACTAACGGGCACACACAAGCGGCACTGAAAGGACTAAGCTATTGGAAAGCTCAGAATGTTAACTTCCTAAACAGAAGCTGTGAAGTGAAAATATGAGTAAGTTCCTTGTGGTATTAATATAGGTAATGATGCCATGGCCAAAAATGAGAGTATGGTTTTACTAGCATTAATATAGATGCTGTGCTCATAGTTTCAATACTTCTCTTGTTTAATTAAAATTGGGTTAAAGGCTTTTACAAGTTCATGTAGTTGGCCCTGGGACCTGGCAAACATGTCTAACATTGTTTACTATTTCTACCGAGATTCTATCATTGAACCTCTCCTCCCCATTTACACCAGCCAGGGACCTCACCAGATGTACCTCCTCATAGTAGGTCTCCATAGCAATCCTCATCTCTTCCAAATTCGTGGTCTTCACATCTGTCTGGAATTTGCTGAAAATGGAAGAAGACAACAGTAACTCCATAGGAAAATGGATAACCAATCCCCTTCCCCATCTTGTCCAAAATATTTTCTTGCCCCCAGAAGAGCCGTACTTGATAGTGTTGTCTTTCTCTTTGCATTGCTGTTCCAACTTGAGAATCTTCTGCTTCAGTCCACTAATTACCTACCAAAAGGAAAGAAACACATCTCTTCAGCCCTAGAGATATCTCGGAATCTCCAGTCAGAATTCCTGTTACCCAATAACCCACTTCACCTTTCTAAATTCATCTAATCAGAAATATAACAGGACAAAACAAACTGTAGGCATTGGTGTTATTCTTAGAGGAAGAGAGCCAGATGCCCAATAAACAGCTAGGTTAAATATAACCACATTAAGAGCTATGTGCAAACACTACTAATACACAAGAGTACAATCCTTGAAACGTAGGGCAAGAAAGGACCTGAATAGTTCATCAAATCCATTCCCCTGTGCTGGGGCAGGACAAAACATACCTGGACCATCTCTAACAGTGTTTGTCTTACCTCTTCTTAAAACCTCCAATGACAGGGATTCCACAACCTCCCTTGGTAACCTAGTCCAGTACTTAACTATTCTTATAGTTAGGAAAGTTTTCCTAATATTGAACCTTCTCCTAATATTCAAAGATCTCCTAATACTGAAAAAAAATCTCCCTTGCTCTAAATTAAGCCCATTACTTCTTTTCCTACTTTCAGTGGACATGGAGAATAATTAAACACCATTCTCCTTCTAATGGCCCTTTACACATTTGAACACAGTTATCAGATCCCCTCTCAGTCTTTTTTCCTCAAGACTAGTTTTTTTGCCCAGCCTTTTTTTTTTTTTTTAACCTTTCCTCATAGGTTATGTTTTCTAACCCTTTTACCATTTTTGTTACTCTTCTCTGAACTCTCTCCAATTTGTCCACACCCTTCTTAAAGTTTGGTGCCCAAAATGGGACTCAGTACTCCAGTGCTGAGTAGAGCAGAACAATTACTAAGCCTCCCTGACCCCTGGGTCTCACATACAATTCTCCTGTACATACAGTCCAGAAGGGTTTTAGCCTTTTTGGCAATTACACAACACTGTTGGCTCATCTTTAATTTGTGATCGCCTATAGCCATGTGATTCTTTTCTTCAGTACTATCATTGGCCAATTATTTTCCATTTTGTAGTTGTGCACTTGAATTTTCCTTCCTAAGTGTAATATTGAAGACCTGTCTGTGTTGAATTTTGTGTAGCAAGTAGTCACTAAAGAAAAACATAATCTTTGATAAACTCTTCCATTCACCCAGTATGGGAAACAAGATGGAGTGCAAATGTATATCTACCCTG
This sequence comes from Podocnemis expansa, assembly GCA_007922195.1. NCBI lineage: Eukaryota > Metazoa > Chordata > Testudines > Podocnemididae > Podocnemis > Podocnemis expansa. The sequence goes on along the minus strand of ML682016.1, from coordinate 4,059,721 downwards.
CTAAATTCAGGGCTGTGAATAAGCAAATGTATTGATGTAAACATGTTCATGATGAGGATGAGAAAAGGCTCTTTGAATTGTTGTTAATTCTAGACCTTGGATATTGGTCTCATATCTGACAATAATCAAGATATCACTTATACAATCGCCTAATTAAAATGTATCTGGGATATTCTTCTATCAGTAAGTGTTCAACTGGAAAGGAGAAAAATCATAGTTGAAGGTACAGATGAAGAAGTAATTACCCATTTAGTATCATTCTTCTCCACCAATGTCTGGGCTAAATCAGAGCCCTGTAACAGAAGACAACAAAAACCAACTCAGTTTTATTAAATTCTTCTTGAGTTTCCTCCCTGTAGATTTTCCTCCCAGCCTCCAGACCAGGAACATGTTCTTCCAGTTCTCTAAAGGATTTTCTGTGCCACACATCACAGTAATGACTAAATGTTTCTCTTCTAGGCACACTGGTAGGGTTTTCCTTCTGCTCTACAAGAGTCAGCACTGTATCTGCCATTGACTGCATAGGACTTGGCTCCCCATCAGGCGGTAAATAACTCAGTAAATGGGCTTCCCAAGGAGAAAACAGCTTAAAAATTTACCATTAGTAATGACAACTATCTGCTCCTGACTAAACCCATCTACAAAATACGTTGTCCTTGAACTGAATTTCATGCTTTCAGTTAAGAGGGAGATTGGAATGACAAACTTGGATACAGAGAACAGAAATCATCTTTTATCAGCTGAATCTCTGTCTCAGCCAAGCTCACTGTTACTACAATTGAGATATTCAGAGCAGAGAAATGATGGGCACAGGGGGCAGGCTTGATGTAGTATGACCTCCTGTGCTATCCTACCACACTTACCTGAAAAGTTCTTAGGAACCATATTCAACTTGAAGCCACCACATTACAAACCTCTCATGTCCAAGACAGAGAAAAGAGTGATTGAGAGTGAATTTCCCTTACTCTGAACAAGCTGGCCTTTCAATTTGACACTAAAAATCCAAAAACACCACCCTCACCACCTTGTATCAATACTGTAAACTGATTAGAAATTGCTGTCAGCTACACTACTGGGAAAGGTTACAGACTCACCCTGGAAGGATCCAACAGCTGCTCAATTTGTCGATCCTTCCTGTTACTCTCCTCCTCCAGTCGTCGGATCTTTGTTTTCATCCGATCCCCCTCACTTTTCTGAGCCTGTATAGTCTAATTGGAACAAAAGAAACCACAGGTTCATTTACAAGTTCTGCCCAAGTTTTCGAGGCAGGAAAACGTCAGAGGCACATTGCGAGCTTTCACAATTAAACTCACTCTTGGACACCAAGAGCAACCCAATTAAAATAGCCAGGCAGGACCATCACATTGGATTAGAACTCATTGAAAAGGGAAGTTGTGGGATATGGGGAGGGTGCATATGCACGGGAAAGAGAGAGATGTCAGTGGAAGGGCAACTTTACTGTGGCCAATGAAACAGCCAAGATAATTGTTTGTTAATACTGCCATCTCAGTTACTCTCTCTAACCAAAAGCTTGGTTCAGCTTTGCCTAAGAGTCAAGCCTGACACTCCTCTTCCATGTACTATAGACCAGTGGTTCCCAACATTTTCCCTGTTGTGGCACATCTTGCTACCTTTAATTAATTTGAGGCACACCATCATATAGTTGCCAAATGAACTCATGAATATTCATGAGCCAATGAGCCAAGCCAGAGCTCTTTGAGTAGTTTTTCAAAAAATTTTGTGGCACACCTACTCAGACCTGACGGCACACCTGTGTGCCACAGCACATTGGTTGGGAAACACTGCTATAGACAGACCAGACTGAATGACTTTTAATCTTAAAAGAATGATCAGGGGCTGCGATAGAAATTCAAGTGGCAAAGGAAACAACACCGATTAACTTTTTCAAAGCCCAGGTCAGGGCTTTTTCAGGGTTCAGTCTTTTGGATACACTTCACGGCCTCCCACATCTAGAAGAGCTGACTAAACAATGAGATCTCCTTAAACACGGTTTCAGCTCAGTCCTTACAGTACTGAAGTGAGAAAGCTCAGTGGCTCTTCCAGGTACGGGCACCAGAGCTTGCTGACCTTGTCAGGGCTGAGACCCACATATGAATGAGGCAGGGCACATGTCTTTTTCTATTCAAGTAGGAAAGTGACTGTACCTTCTTCAGTTCAATAATCTCATCATACATATCTTCCTTTTCTTTGTAGTCAGGCGTTCCAGGAATGTATCCTATAAAAAGAAAGAGACAAAATGAGGAAAACCCTTGACAAAAGGAGATCCAAAACAGGCATTTATTTTTCTGAATGACAATCTCATAGATAATAGATAATACTTGAAAACCATCCATTTGAAATCTTATCAATTTAAAACAATAAAAACGAAAGGGAGTTTCAGCAGCGGCACCTGAAACCCCTGCCAGATTTTGGGGAAAATTTTTCCTTTATGAGAAAAAACTCTCTCTCTGCCATTAATGTAGGAGAGATTCACTCAAAAACAAGATAACCTAATGGACCTATACAGGAAAATACTGAAAGCAACTACTTTCCCAAGCTCTCTCAAAAGCCACACAATACTTTGGAAAAAATAAAAAAGTGTGTACTTTTCTAGCTTCTTAAAATTATAGGTCTCTTTGGTGTTACCTTTAACAACAGTAGGTACAAAATTTTCAGACAAAAACTGATTTTTTTTAATTTACAATTTATTGCTAAAGGGATAAAAAGCAAGATTCATGTGTGTGGGTTCATTTTGATGTTCTTCTATAATCAAACTGATTTTTACATAGCAACATAACATAATACAAACACTCTATATAGAGAAGTAACAAAGGGAGTCACCACTTTACATAGAATTTCAGACAGGCACATATCTTACGTGATTAATTAGCTACAGACAAGAAGAGAAGCGTGATGTGACCAGCCAGGTCTCAGAGTTTGTTCTGCAGGTGGAACAAGAGTTGCTGTTGCCTTATCAAAATAAGGACCTTAAACAAAACTATATTGCCATAGTTTCTAATCTCACCATTGCTAGAAGAACGACCATGCTTTGGCTTTTTCATGCCTAGAGCTTCCTTTAGGTATTCTGGAGTGCTGCTGGAAAGGTTAGTCCATGCATGCCCCACATCGAAGTCTGATTTCAGAGGCTGGCTCATACCCACTAGTAATGAAAAAAAAAAATACAAAATCCACAGATAACCATAAATTCATTTTACGCTGTATGAATTCAACGGCAAGGCCCAGAACAGCTCTGGCTGCCTTTACTAACCCATACTAGAAACAAATACATTCCAAAACAATCACAAATCAGATTAGTCAAATTGAATTCTAGCTCACCAACCAGACAGCAGCAAAGTAAATTCTGGCTAGGCATTTAATGAGGATAAATTACTGCTTGGAGGCTTTCCAGAGCCTGTAGGTACTCAACACTGAAGAGAAAGTTATGCAAATATTGATCAACCACAAAAAAGATCTTAAGCAAACTTTTAAACGTAAAACAATATTGGAGAGCAAATTCATCCCTGGAGTAAACATCATGAGTTTACAGTAGATTCAGAGAAAGCTGCACCCACTTATACCAGGAGTACATTATGTTACATTATAATTCCACGAAATTTTACTTGCAGATGTGGATGATGGACTTTTTATATTGGTACCTTGCTTTAGAGATCTTAGCCACATCTGCCTTGGTGTTTTAGCCATTGGGTTCTCATGGTGTACAACTCCTGTTCCCTTCAAGGACCTCCAAACTGCAGCCTTTTTAGGATATGTGGAGCTATATGGAGATTCTAAGGCCAGAAAAAATATTTGAGTGACACAGAATATCCATCCTTGCATCGTTCGAGTTAATAACATAAAAACAATTTCCCCTCCTTAAACATAACCCCGAATACATTACATGCTGATACAGTCTTCTGACTGATCAAAATACATTTTACATTAACTTAAAAGCTTAGCTCCTAAGAACAACAACAAAAGGCAATTGGGACATAAGTCACATTGAAATAAGAAAGAAGTCCACCCTCCACAAATTGTTTTTTAAAAAGATAAATCCATTTAGAAAAAGAGGAATAGTCACATGACATTACACACACACACACACACACACACACACACACACACACACACACACACACACACACACACATTCATGTGTACACTTTAAATACATCTTTGGACTCATAAGAAATATATACACACCTAAATTAATACATTGAAATGGGCTACGAAAAAGAGAGTATACATGTATTCCCTACCAACACAAAAGATATTACATCACACTGATAAAAGCATAGTCAAAAGTGATGTCACAAAGGCCATGGCAGAAATAAAACTGCGATTTTTAAGGTAAAACAATCATATGGTCTTAGGTAATTCAGAAGGAGAGTGTAAGTACAAAGAAAGGGATGCACGTAATCAAAACCTAGCAATCAGAAAAACTCCACTGTTTAGAAATATTATATATGATTTATAAAATTCATAAACATCAGGTTTGAAATACAGACTGAAAAAATAAATTGAATATTAGACAGTTTACTCTAAGTGAACTTAATAAATGATCTTATCTGCAGTTTATAGACATTAAGAATTCCATGAAAACGGGGCAACTTCCTTAATCAGGGAAAATGGATCAGTTGAAAAATGGAATAGTTTAAACTTTTCTGAAGCCTCCATGACTCAGACTGCCTGTAACCCAATAGATCCACTGTTGGGATGTCCTGCTCCAGTATTTCTGGACCGCAAAACTCTTTCTACCCAGGAACAGCAAAGGACACAGTATTTCTCCCAGGAAGTACAACCCAGACAGTAAGTTTTATTTGCAAACTACTTGCCACCACAAGGGAAAAGGGGTGAAGAGTGCACTATTACTCAGTCATGGCCCAGGAGAAGAGCCTCCAGAAAACTGAACTCCAAACCAAGTCTAGAAAAATCAACTGTCGCTTGTCATGGACAATAACTCTCAGGTGGTAAGGCTTCATATTCCATTGAGAATCACAGATGCTCGTCTTTTAGGTGTCCTGTGTAAGTGAGACTGGCCTCCTTGTTTGTTTTGCTAAACTAGACTAACAGAGCTACTGCTTTGGAACTTCTTTTAGGTGTCTCTTCAAAGTGCCATGTCTCATGAACGTCAATGTCATTCAGGACAATGAAGACAGAAGAAAACAATTGGTAACACTTACTTGGTGATTTGGGGGGTTTACGAGAAGTTGTCTTCTTCAATTTCTGAAAGAAAAATAAAAAGATGGTTCCTGCATTCCAACTCTCCCATTCCTAAAACACCTCACTACGCAACCTGAAGCCAGTTGTAATGGAGAGTCAGAAGAGGACTACCGGTAATAAAACAATATCAACTCTTCTAAGAAATAGGACTTGGCTACAAGTAAAACCAAGGGGATTCAATACACAACCCAACTGGTGTAGTTGTACCAAAATTTAATGCCTCTGTGGCAGGCTATAGCAAATGAATAAAAGTGTGCACCAAAACTAAACCACTCACCACAATTAAGATGCTGCACCACAATGGTGTATGCTACAAAGCCAAAGCTACTTGTTTTTGCTCATTTATTGAACAGCTCCGTGAGGTTCACCAGTCTGTACCAAATATGGCAAACTGAAAATCCTCAGAGATGCAGGACTAACACAGGGCAGAGAAAGGGGTCTACAACTCCTTAGATAGAAGAGTTCATTTTTGCAATTAAACTAGCACGTTGGTTCCCAACCTGTGGCCCACGGAGTCAGTCAAAGTGGTCTGCAGCTCCTCTGCCACTGGCTGCAGAAGGAAGTCGCAGCCTAAGTATCCAGGCAGAGCTCACTGATGGTGCAGGCTCCTTGCTGCAGCCAAGAGGATAGGAAATGAGCGCTCCCCTCCAGCTGACTGTAGCATGAAACACAGAAAAGTGCTCAGCAAAGCACTCCACTTGGGTCCCTAGATGCTGGGGTCTCTGCTGGAGCCAGAGGGATGGGAGCACAGTTCTTTGGACCCCTGGTTGCAGAAGGGAGCCACTGCCTGAGAAGTTTTTCAAGTATTTACAGAAGCCACATTGTTGATAGAACTCACCATCTGTGTGTCAGATTCATAGGTTACTGCAGACAGGTTGTCTTCACCCTGGGGAACAGATGTGTAGCATAAAACCTTTGCTGGTCTCTGGATTGTTAGTTAACCTACGGATCTATGGAATTGAAACACCACCCTACTAAACACTTTTATAGCAATCACTGCAGTGATTCGACTACGCACTCTGCCATTACCTTTATAAAGGGACAATGTAGCTTAGAAAAAATTTCCTAAAGAAAATCATCTGCAAGATCTTACCCTAAAATGGTGAAAGCCTGGGCTACAGCAAGACTGCTTATTCAGAGTATCAGATAGCATCAGTACAGGTAGAATGAAAAAATCACTGCAGCATGCTAAATCAATTTCAGAAAAGCAGTACCATAAGAATTACTTTTCAAGCATATTATAAATATCTGTGGAAACCTTGACATTTTCTTAAACTCGTAATAAAATTCTCACTTTTCATTAAATAACACTTTCATATTGTTTTTAAATCATTGCTGTCCTCTCTTTGACATCCAGTGACAGTGCTGGGTGGGATGGGCAAGGCATATCTTCATGCCCTCCCTTAAAAGGGTAGGCTGTACCTGGAAGCTTCTCTCTTAAGTAACTTTGCACTGAGTAAACATTAACTATTTTTCAGTGTTCATTAACATTCTAGATGCAATATTACCAAATGATGCTCATATTAACCTGAACACTCTTCCCATTTACAGGCTCCTCAGATTAGCCACCAGGTGGCTAATCCTAATTAATTCAGTATTAATACCTTCATACCGAGCACTGCTTCACATTTTCAATTGCAACATTTACCAACCCCCACCACAGCCCTGAGAGGCAAATATCACCATTCTCATTTTAAAGACAAGCAACCAAAAGCAGAGAGAGCTTCAGATATCTGACCAGGGTTAAGCAGCAAGTCAGTGGAAGAACTGCCATTGGAATTCAGAGAAGGCTTGCCTCTGTGTTTGGACACTAGACTTTGGACTTATGAGACCTGGGTTCACTTTCCTACTTTACCACAGACTTCCTGTGTGACCTTAGGTAAGCTACTTAGCCTGCCTCTTTTGGTCCCCCTTCTGTACAATGAGGATACCAGCAATTCCCTATCCCACCAGGGTGTTGTGAGGATAAATAGATCAATGACTTGGAAACACAAAGACGATGGGACCATAAAAGTATCTAAAATAAGTAGAAGGAGACTTCACATGTTTATCCCTTCACATCAGTGCTTGATGATAGCTACTGGCTTAACATTGTGCTGATAGAAAAGAGCAGGCGCTCTTCATATTGAGCCAAAAGACGGTCTTTACCTAATTGTAATACATGAGCATATCCAGAACAGAAGGAAACTTAGGAAAATTTTCACTTCCATTTTCTGTGATTTGTATGTTATGTTGTCCTTGCAGAAAGGCTCATGTAGTTCATTTCCACCTGCTGCTGCTGCCTTTGTTCACACTTATAGATGTAGCTCTGCTGTTAGGCGAGATCCATACCTAGCTCATTGTGAGAAGCAGTAGAAGAGGTAAAAGCATATTTTAAAGTGTTGGCTGACAGGAAAGAAGGCAGCAGAGTAAACAGAAAGCACAGATAAAGCAGCTGTCTGAGTGCAGGTAGGCATACATTTCACACTCCATGCTACGCAGTTTTTAATTTCCTGAGTCATGTTCCTTGCAGCATACTGACAAGTTATTTTTATTATTCCTGGGGCATTTTATCACATTGCTGGATCTCACCATGTAACTCCAGTTATGTTAGTGATCAGACAGAGAACAGTGGCAGTGAGGATGGGTAAACAACAGAGGGTTGGAAGCAAAACTAACTAATGTGCATATAAATCTGTAATGGACAGAATCTGCCAGTCCCAACACCTGAGTTTCTTTCTCTCAAAGAGATTAAGCAAGAGGGACAGCCAGGAAGACTGTTCCAGACAATAATGGACCAGTACAGCTCTCAGCAGAGAAAATGAAGCAGCCTAGTCAAGTGCAATGGAGGTGACAATTAAGTAATTTTACAAACGAGGACACTGAACCACTTCCCAAGGTCAAAGAGTGAGCTGGTGGCAATCAGGGAATTAGCATCCAGGAGCCCCTTACGTCTGGTTTCAGAATGAGTTATACCACGTATTTGTGGGTCCAACACTTCTTACACACAGCATTTTGCCTGGGCTGCCACAGGTTATGAAAATTTACTTGGCATTTTCACATCTCAGGCATTTCAGCATGGCACTGTGAGAGAGGTCAACCATCAGGCCACATCAGTATCTCACTGCATGACCTGGTCACCATCAAGTCCTAACCCCATCTTTGGTCAGCAGGAGAAGAAGACAGCAATATCACTGGTGTCATTTACTCTCAGGAGGTGCTCGCAAACTATGGTGAGGGCCAGGTGCCAAAATAAGAACTGAGATAGATGGTTGCTCATCATAGCCCACAATGTCCAACTCCCTTGGTTGCACCACGTGAGGCAAAATAACCAGCACAGCCTATTAAAAATGGATAGTGGGGCGCCCTCACTGCAGTGACCTTCTTACCCTGCGACCTGAGGATGCCCCGCCTCACGCGCTACTGGAGAGGAGCTCGTACCTGCCCCACAGACCCCAGGGTTGTGGGCCCCCCAGTGAGAGCAGGGCAGACCCTTCAACCCCCCACTGCCCTAGTGCCACTGCCGCCCTTTCCACCCCAGCCCTACTGCCCCCCATCCAACCTGGCGCAACTGCCCACTGTCTCCCCCATCTGTCCTGGCCCCACTGCCCCTTTCTCCAGTCCCGCCATCCTCCTGCCCTCAATTTATCCTGGCCCCACTGCCCCTGTCCCACTGCCCCCCCTTTTCTCCAGTCCCACCATCCTCCTGCCCCCAATTTATCCTGGCCTC
>ML682016.1:4019300-4050782 GCA_007922195.1 Podocnemis expansa | reverse complement strand
CCCACTGCCCCCTTCTCCAGTCCCGCCATCCTCCTGCCCCCAATTTACCCTGGCCCCACTGCCCCTGCTCCCATTGCCCCCCATTTGTGACTTGCCCCATCTGCCCCACTCCCACGGCCCCCCTGCCCCAGCCCCGCTGCCCCACCCCCAATTTGCTTCTGCTCCCCAACTGCCCCTTCTCCCCCTCTGCCCCAGCCCCCCCACCACCCCATTTGCCCTGCCCCCATTGCCCCCCATTTGTGACTTGCCCCAGTTGCCCCACCGCCCCCGCGCTCACCGGCTCCTCCTCCGCGCCCAGCAGGCCGGCGGCCCGGGACATGGCGCGGGGGGCGGGGACGGGACCGGGCGGGATCGGGGCCTACCTCCGGCCCGGCACCATGGCAACCGGCCGCTCCGGGCTTGGGACCCGGATGAAGAGCGCCGGCCATTGGCTGAGCGGCCTCGGCTCGCGGCTGGGCCAATCACGTGCGTGCCCGGAGTTCCAGAACCCGGCGGGGGGGGCGGGGCGCTCAGCTGGCGCGCAGAAGGCGGGAGCGGCCTCGCGGGCAGGCAGCGGCCACAGCAGGGACTGGCGGCTCTCGCGCCGCGCATCTGCAGGGCGGGTAGAGACAACATCTGGGGAGCCGGGGTGTCTTCCCAGCATCTGGCCAATGGCTCCGTGTCTCGTGTCTGCTATACAGCTTCAGCCCCAGCAGTCAAAGAATTAAATGAGACTCTCACTCCCCCACCAGCTGTTTTATGCCTCCTTTTCTATCGCCAGAAGGGAGTTACTAAGTCACTCTGTGTGTGTGTGTCTGTCTTAAAGTCTTCAGATTACTGGTATCCAGGTTTCTATTATTCAGTTATATATATTTTTTCTCTCAAGGACTGCATCTTGCTGCAATCGACACACAGTCTACACTCCAAAATTTCCCAGTTACCATTTACCACTTTCCAAAGGGTTAGCCGTGTTAGTCTAGCCCAGCAAAAAAAACCAAGGAGTCGTGCAGCACTTTAAGACTAACAGATTTATCTTTCACACAAACTTTAGTGGGAGACAATCCCACTTCGTCAGATGCTTCGAAGGTGGGTGGACCATCTTCGAAGCATCTGACGAAGTGGGATTGTCTCCCACAAAAGCTCATGCGAAAAATAAATCTGTTAGTCTGAAAGTGCCACACAACTCACCATTTACCACCACTTCTACCAGTGGAAATGCTAGAGTGGACTGCACTCCTGCCAACAGAGGTGTGTGTTTTAGCACATTGTCTGATCCTGCTTGGAGATGCTCTAAATGACCTTATGGTAAAAATCCCAGCACCATTACCAGCAATTTATTCATTTCTGCCAGCATTCTTACAGTTGCTACCAGTGCTGGAAATGAGAGAACCTCAGGTTTGTAAAGCCAAAGCCCAAAAGAAATAATATTAACACTTATCTGACATCATTAAAAATGTCATTGGCATGAAGAAAATCAAAGGGCCTTTTTTTTTAATATATTTACGTGGCACAATAGTGCCATCAAATGGCCGTTCAGAACATAAAAATCCCTGCTGGTTCTCAGGACCTTGCTTTCAGAAAAAGAGACAGACTTCTGAATTCAGATCAAGTGGGAACTATCCTTCTAGGTCAGGGGTCTTAAACTCAAATCACCATGAGGGCCACATGAGGACTTGTAGAGGGCTGCATAAGGACCAGTATATTAGCCTGAGGGTCACACCACTGAAACCTTTTCATACAACAATATGGCAAATATTGGTAACAATAGTGTTGTTGCAGGCCACAGGAAATATCTTTTGGGGCCACATGCAGCCCAGGGGCCGTGTGTTTAAGACCCCTGTTCTAGTTCATCTCTCAGAGTCAGTCAGCCTTAGCATTTTTGGGCAGGCTTAGTTCTCTGTTTCCCAAAATGTAACTATCTCCTGTTCACCATGGCCAGTCTAATGATTCATGAGGTGGGATTAATGCGATGACTCCATTCTGTAAATTCACCCATCTTCAAAGCATCTGACAAAGTGGGATTTTCTCCCACAAAAGCTCATGCGATAAGTAAATCTGTTAGTCTTAAAAGTGCCACAGGACTCCTTGTTGTTTCTTTTGGATACACACCAAAATTTAACTGATTTCATAAAGCATTGCACATGCTCTTCAAGTCTCCTCTATTTCTTAAACATCCTGTTGTGGAAGTGGAGCTTAATTACATCATATGCATAGCTGCCAACAGGAAGGCCTGGGCTATGTTCAGTTTTTGTAACAATTTAACTATTTGGGTTGGAAAAGTGATAGTTTAACAATACAGTCACAAGGTACAAGCTGTAGTGCGGACACAGTTATATGGGTGTGATGGTGTGTCATACCTCTATAATTTCTTTACCCTCATGGACTATCCCTGCAATCCCCATTGGATCTCATCTCAAGCAGGAGCATCAGGGTAAGAGTTTGTCCCCCCCCTTTAGGATTTCACATTGGGAAAGCAAGCTGGACACAGCTCTTGCAATACAAACAAGGACTAACAAATGCACTTATCGCATGCTATTGTTAGTCTTTAAAAAAACCCACACAGCTCCTTGTTTTGCTGAACCAGAGTAACACAGCTGCCCCTTTGAAGCTGTCACCATGTAAATCCCCCTGCGCACATTTCTTGCAGTGAAGCCAAGGCGAAAGGGGCAGCTCACAGACCCTCTGCCCTTAATTTAAACGCGACGGAGAGGCTGAGCTCGCGCCTCTTGGTGCAAGTTGCCATAATAACCCCCTTTCAAAGCAACAGCAGCGCGTCCACACAGGCCTCTGCACCAGTTTAGTGAACAGCCGGGGATGGCTGTGTGCACGGATCACCTAATCCGGAGCAGCGCCTGCCAGACCTTCACCCCGCCCTGCGACCTGACCCCAGCCACGGCCCGCCCACGTGGTGTTCCACTGCGCTTTTACGACAGCAGGCAGGCGCGCTTTGCGGCTGGAGTATTCATGAATGGGGAGAGCGCGCGGTGAGTGGTGGGGAGCGCTGGTTGGCGCCTTTTCCGTGCTCCGCGCGCCGGCGAGGAGGGATGGAGAGGAGGGGCTGCCCTCGCTAGGCGCGCTGCCGCCCCCTAGCGGTTGGAGGGGCGCCTAGTCCCCAGCGATGGGTGGGTGCATGGGGAGCACATGGGGCCTGGATTGCTGGGTTCAGCTCAGCCCCAAATCCCACGAGCTAGCCCATTTCATAGGGAAGAGGGGGTCTGTCCTACAACAAACCAAGAGTCCCACTCCCAGGGCACTTTTAAAGACTAACATTTACTGGCGGCGTGAGCTTTGGTGGGTGAAATCGGCTCCCCAACCTGGCTAGGCAAGGTTGCAATGAAGAAGTGGTTGCGCATCCATTGAGTTTCTTTCTCACCTTCATTTATCAGAGGAAAACTGACACACGATGGACGGGGAATGTTCTCAGCTCCTGCCGGCCGTGTGCGCGGTCCTAGCAGACTCCCGGCAACTTGTTGCAGATGACACGTTTTTAGAGAAATTACTCGATTGGTTTAAGGCGCTGACTGAAACAGGTAATTCTGGCTTTCTGACTTGGGCCTGTGTCTCTTAGAAGATGACAGGATCATCACAGATGCGTTTAAGGAAGATTAATATTGGGCCATGTTAGGATCCTGAAGGTTTTAAAGAAAATGGTAAATTATCAGGGGGTGATGGCCACCTCCAAATTGAGGGAAGCTTTCAGGCCACTTTTGTATTGGCACAAAGAAAATCGTTTTCTAGACAAGTTTTGTGTCACTCGTTCAGAGTGGTAAAGTTCTTACTCTAATAAAATGTGCTGACCCCCTGTGCCAGCCCCTCCTTCCAAACCCTCAGCAGGTGCCACTATGCCCTCCACCAAAAAAACAGCAACCACAGCCTCCTGAGAATTTGGCAGTGGCCACAGCTGGAGTCTTCCTGCCATCAAAAGAAGGCACCTGGAGTGGGAGATCTCCACACACACCCTGGAGAGCCCCTCTGGGCAGCTTCTTTAGCGGCAGCTGAGAGAGGGTCCTGGCCAGAAGAAAGGCCTGGAGTGGCTTCTGGTGGCTGGGAGTGCAGCATCTCCAGGCATGCTGCCTAAAGTAACTTCTCAGTAGCCTGGAGTGGCAATTTTAGCAGCACTACAAATGATGCTGCATGCCACTCTGAATTAGCTTGTGTGTTGGGGGTTGCTGACCTCCCCTGAAATAAAGGAACGTGTCCACCAGCCATGCATGTTTCTTTCCCAGAATCGAGCTTGCTGCTGTTACAGAAGAATCCATGTCTGACAGAGCTTATCACAGGTGTGCTGAAACTGAGGGATCCAGGTTCCAGCACTCTTTCCTTTACTCTGAGATTAACAGGGTTATTTGCAGCCTCTGAAACTTGCTTCCAGCATTTACAGGTAAATTAGGTTAATCAGCTAGAAACAGAAGCACTTTTACTGGTTCAGATTTTGTCAGTTTCTGTAAAACACACGCCCAACTATGTAGGCTTATTTTCTCAAAGGAAAATACCAATCCAGAAGTCATTCAAATATTGAGTCATGTTGCTAGACTCACTGTGGGATTGTCAGAGCATTGAAAGGTATTTGCTCTCCTTGCATGTGAGAGGGTATGTATGCAGAACTCAGATGTCAGATGCTTGGGAGAAGGGAAGAGGTAAACGCATCTCAGTCCCAAAACTGAAAATAAAATGACTGCCTATGTGACTGTCTCACCTTTGTTAATCTCTTTTGAGGCATATGGTAATATGTAAACTGTTCTCAAGGAGTTGTGTGTTCATGCTCCTATGCAGGTATTATTTTCAATGGCTTTTAATTTTGCATTTCCTGAATTCAGATAATACACCATCATTCAAAATTAAGACGTTAATATACATGGCTTAGTGCCAGAACTCTTCTTTACAATGTTACCAAAGCACATTTCTAAAAATTACACATGATGACTTTTTAGCACAAGGTATTGCATTCCATGTGAGTTTGCTATTTTGTACCTCAGAATGATGGATAAAAGTTCATATATTGCTCACTGAAAGTTGGAGATTGTCTACAGCCTAATGATTATATGCTTACTTTTAATATGAGCAAACAGAACAAAGCCCTAACCAGTAATATATATAAAGAGCTAATTTTACAAGGCTGAGCAAAACTGACTGGATGGAAAACTTAGTCAGAAAAATGGGAATGAAAATAGGGAGCTCTTTTTAAGATGAGTTTAAAATGGCCAAAAAGCTATTATTCCTCATTCAAGAAAGAGGACAACTTTGGCTAAAAGCCCTTAGTGCCTCAGTAGTGAAGGTAGCAATTAGAAATATCAATGAGAAGTCATGAAGAATAGAAAATCAATTAGAGGAAAGCAAAAATATCAGCGGAGATTCCAAAGGAGCAGCTGCGTTAGTCTAGTTCAGGAAACAAGCAAGGAGTCTTGTGGCACTTAAAGACTAACAAATTTATTAATCACATGAGCTTTCATAGGAGAAAATTCCTTCTCCCACAAAAGCTCATGTGATAATACGGAGGAAGGGTTATAGGTGGGTGGGTGTGTACTCTTATTTTGCGTGTATTATACAAACAAAAGACATCCTAGAAATGGCAAAGGCCCATTTCTAGATGGAGTGCCTGGTGGTCATTTGAATTAATCATGGAACAGTGAGGAAATCCAAAAGATTAGAAGAATGCTGACGTTACTGTAATGGTCAAAAAGGACAAGTGGGATGACTAGGGTAGTTATAGGCTAGTTAGGCTGACATCAATTCTAGGCAAAATAATGGCAAAGCTAATAATAGAATCAGTTTATTTAAAAAAAAATTATCAAAACATACAAATACAAGTAACACTAGTCAATCTGGTTTTATGGAAAACAGACCTTCTTAAATGAACCAGATAGAATTCTTCTGCGATTAAAGCTTGGGTAGGTGAGGTAACTGTGTAGATGTAATATACTTAGACCTTCAGGCATTTGACTTGCCACCACATGACCATGTTTAAAAAAAAAAAATCAACACTATGGCCTATAAAGGAGCACAATAAATGGATTTATTGGCTAACTGACATCTCAAAATGTAGTTTTCCATGGGGCAGCATTGCATACGGTTCTAGGGTTCCACCATAATCCATACTAGTCTGATACTCTTCCGTGCCATCGGTGATCTGGAAGCAAATCTAAATATTGTCACTGGTCAAATTTTGATATGACACAAAGATTAGTACAGTGGTAGATAATAATGAAGACAGGGTAGTAACAGAGTTACCTGGATTGCTTGGCAAGTCGCTTAAAATCTGTTTTATTACAGCCAAATGCCAAGTTATACATCTAGGGATAAAGACTGCAAGCTGCATCTATGGGGGGGGGTATCCTGGGAAGCAGTGACTCTGACGTGAGGGGTCAGAATGACCAGCAACAGAACATGAGCTCCCAGTCTGATGCTGTGGCAACAAGGGTTAACACAAACCTTGGCTGTATAAATATGGCAGTAGAGAGGCAATTTTTCCTCTCGCTAGTCTTGGTGAGACCAGTACTAGAATCCGACATATAGACTTGGTATTCATATTTTTAAAAAGTAGTTTAAAGAGGAGGGCATAGACAACCACAAAAAGGATTCAAGGACAGGAGAAAATGCCTTACAGTTAGAGATTGAAAGTGCTCAGTCTGTTTAGCTTATCGAAAAGACGACGGGGGGTGCGGGGGGTGAACTGATTACAGTATTTAAGTACCTTCATGGGAAGAAAGTACTGTGTATTAAAGGGCTCTTTAATCTAGCAAAAAAAAAAAAAAAAGCATAATAAGAAGTAATGGCTGGAAACTGAAGCCAGACAAATTAAATTAGATATTAGGCACAAATTTAACAGTGAGTGTAATTAACCATTAGAAAAGTGCAATACACCACAGTAATAGATTCTCAGTTTCATGGATGCCATTCTGGAAGGTGTGCTTTAGCCAGATAAGTTATTGGGTTTGATACAGAGATAACTGGTGAGAAAAGGTAGTGGTCTGTGATATACAAGAAGTCAGATTAGATGACAGAATATTCCTTTCTGGTCTTAAACTCCATGAGTGAGACCGCCAGGCTCCAGAATGCCATTCTCAATGCTGGGTGCATTGTGGAGGGAGGGAAATAAATCACTGAAATGCATTGGGCACACAAGGATCTCTCCTTCAATCTACACTAAACAGTGATTGAAACACTTTTTGGGCAGTGGGTTAATTTGTGAAAAGCTCTTACAGTATACATGTTTCAGATGTAAAGCAGCTATCACATGCCACACAGATCAGCAAACATTACTGCATTAAGGAAGATTTACAAACCACCTAAGCTATGGGAGTTCTGACTTAATGCAGTCATCACTTTCTTGTCTCTACTACATCCTGTGCTTCACACAAAAAAAACCCCAAATAATTTGTAGCACTTTTTATCTCTAAAGTGCTTTGCAGCTTGTGGCCTTCTAACAGCATCACTTAGCAGTGACTGGGATCCCTAGCAAGAGCCTTTTCATTTAAATTGCAGTAACAGAACTTAGTTTTCCTGTGAGCAAGGTGGAGTGGGGATCCAGCAGTCTGTGCACCTCAGATATGTGGGAAATTCATTTTTTATCATTATTTTTTAATTCCCTTGGTTTGTATGGAAGTCTTTGAGTACGCTCAGTGAATGGCCTTCAGGGAACAGAACAGGTAGATAGAAAACAACCTTACAGGGCTGTCATAGTGTCAAGACCTTTTTCAAAAGCCCTAAAAATCCATCTCAGATTGTTATAACATTTATCTCACTCCTGGTTTAAGCACATGAGTATTTTTCCTAGATCTGCATAGCACCTTCTCATAAGTCTTTAAGTATCCATTGTCAAATTACTTTATGTAACTAACCTGTAAGTCCCCCAAACTTGTCTTGCTGTATAGTTTACTTGTCTCTCTCATCTTGACTCAGCAGGGGGAGTTGTTGACCAGTCTCTTTGGAGAGATGGGGCCTCTCAGCAGCGCTCAGTGGGAAGAGGCATCTGTGCGAAGCGGCTGGGTCAAGGGCATACACAACATGGTGCAGCACCAGAGTGCCCTCAAGTTTGTATGCGGCTGTGGTAAGCGCTTTGTTTCCTCCCAGGATTCTTAACTTCAACGCTTAATGTGCCTTGGCCATTCTAGTTGGTCACCTCAGTGTTAAATGAGAGGAATCATCCCAGTTTATTGCATTGTGATGTCATTACTGTACTTTGAGAAGAACAAAATGAAGAAATCATGACAGAAAGGGAGTGAGTTGTTTAAGTTAATTGTATTGGGGGGTTTTTTGTTTTTGTTTTTTTTTTGGTTACATGCCTATTCAGTTTCCTCAATTTAAAAAAAAACAAAAAAAACCAAACACAAACATACATGTTGGAGGGAAAAATACACACCAACCCAATAAGCAAAGTAAAAAATAGATCATTAGAAAGCCACCAAAATTCATATTTCTATTAGAAATAGGTCAGGACTGTTGTACTCTAGAGGGAA
The DNA here is from genome assembly GCA_007922195.1 of Podocnemis expansa. NCBI lineage: Eukaryota > Metazoa > Chordata > Testudines > Podocnemididae > Podocnemis > Podocnemis expansa. The sequence goes on along the minus strand of ML682016.1, from coordinate 4,042,347 downwards.
GTAAACCCAGGCCTCATACTTGCAAACTTTTATTTGTGCATATAGAATTTACTCATGGGAGCAGTCTTATTTGTGTTACTTTTACACTATGTTTTGTTTACTATTTATAGTTCACTTCTTTTTAGAGAGCGACAATACATATTTTTCACTTCCAGGTTCTCAGCCTAAGGTCGCATTCTTTGATCTTGTGACCACTGCAGCAGAAGTTCAAACGTAAACTATTTTCATGGATTTTTTTTTTTTAAGATGCTGCGATCATTTGATTCTGTGAAACTTTTCTCATATCCTCCAACACACAATTATTGCTGTACTGTATCCATCACAGCGCCTGTAATCTTACAGCTGGGAAAATAGAAATTTTGCAAGTAAGGCTGCCAGTTACTGTGACATTTATTTCCCTTTTCTTCCTGGGGTCTGAATGATGGATAGACTGATTCTTCAGAGATCTATTTTTTCAATCCATTGTATTTATAGCATTTTAAGCTTTTTTTTTACATTTTAATTTGTATAAGGTACTTGGAAGTAGGGTGACATGATTAGACTGTGATGAAGTCTCAGATTACAACATAACTGTTGAGTTTTTTTTAATGTCATGCCTGGGTTTTGTTTTTTTTTCTTTGACACAGGAATCCTGGATGTGATCTTTACTCTACAAGGAGATCCCAGTCTGTTTGTGGCATCAGCTGCCAATCAACTTCTAGTGCACATGCTCATCTTCTCTGTACAGTCTGAAGTGACTAAACTTGAAAATATAAAGGACTGTGATTGGCCAATATGTGCTCGAATGATTATAGTGCACATAGAAGAGTCCCTTAAATCCAACTCTGCCCCTCAGATCAGGCAATCCTTGAAGCTACTAACTAGTGTGTTTGGATGCTGTCATGATCCGTGGACTGAAGCACTTTGGTCACAGCTATCCGAGTCAATTGTGTATCTCTTGGAGAAGGAGCCAGCCCACGCAGGGCACTCATTAGTGGATCTTTTCCTTAGCATGGCAAGGTGAAGACCCCTTTGGAACTTGGATTCGTGCAGTACTGTCCAAAATGTTGTAAGAAGAAACATGCTTGCGTTTTCCAAGATGGGTACTCAAAAATATACTAACACTTTTTTCTCAGGTCTCCTGTGTTTAGCTGCCCTGAATGTGGCTTGTGGACATCAGTGACATGTGCTCTGGACTGCTTAAACCCAACAGAAGCTGGCCCTTTGGCAGTGGGAGTACTGAAGCTCCAGGAATGGTATGAATTATTAGTATCAAATTTAAAAGCTGTCGTATGTTCTTGGACTATTATTCTGCAAATCTTCTAACTGTTGATGTTCTGCTGTGTGAGGAGGAAAACCATAGTGCAACACTCTGCCAGTGTAAGGTTGGTACAGAAAATTATGTCCAAGAGCTGAAGATGCTGATGGTTTGTGACAGTTCAGTTCCAAACATGATGAAGAGGGGAAGCAAATGCCCTGTATATTCTCTCAAATCCCAGGTACAGCCAGCCAGTCTCTAGGGCAGGAATAGCAAACTTTATTTTTGCACTGTCATGCTAAATTTAGTGTTCAGAATCAGCATTATCTTGAGTGAATACATATTTCTCTTCCTGATATAAGGCTTTACTGATGTGAACCATTATGAATTAACTGATCAATTTGGTGGCAAATTCTGGGGGAGAATGAAGTGTTGTTCATTCACTACCACATCTTCCTTTTAAGTCCACAGGCAGTAAGGATCCAAGCTCTGCATATTCTGCTTCAGCCAATGGACTGTGTTCTGAAAGCACGTTCCCAGCCCTCGGAAGGCCCAGGTATAATGCCCGTAGACACGTGAAAGAGACGTGACCACACTGCCTATAAAGGACAAGACTGTATCCTGTGCAGAAGGAATGGGAATATGAGTGGTGTCTTTAATGAGGAGGGGGAGTGAACAATTGAAGTAGCATCTATAGTGTGGGAACACAGTCAAGAAATAGCGTTTGTGGGACAGCTTCTGGCATGTATAATGTCCTGCTGCGGAAAGGGGCTTATTTTTCCATGAAGAGATGGCTGTAAATCCCTTCCTTCCTTCACATCAGACTCTGATTTGCCTTCTCCATTTCAAATCCATTGTTGTCCTTCATGTTTGTTCTACTCACCTCAGTTTTCTCCCCCTTTTCTTCTCCAGGTTTGCTGAATGGGTCTGTGAATGATTCTGCCACTGTTGAAGCTCTTCTTTCCTCCAAGTCCTCTTGTGCCACTCTCCTGTGTCAAACGCTGGCTCATCTAGAGGAGCTGCAGTATTTGGTAGCAGTCTGAGAGGAGGGATGCCTTGAAAGATTTCATTAAGACAGGCCATGTTGTGAAAATATGCAACCAAACAGAACACGGGGAAGGGCTGGTAGTGGGGACTTCCTTGAAGTGCCATGTCTAGTTTCAAGGAAGAATCTAATATCCTCTTCTTACCATCTTGCTGCTCTCCCACTTAAGGGTTACACTTGGCTTATGCGTTGCAACCAAAACCGTGGGTTTGATGCTACTGTCCGCTACTTGTCAGCTGGCAGAGAAATCATCTTTCCTCTTTTATCCCCCCCATACCAAGCTTATACTAGCATTGATATGTTTCTTGTTAGACTTTTTACTTGTTCTAAGAGCCTTCATTTGTGTAAAAGCTGTTTGGGGTGTGGAAGAGAATTTGTTGGTAACTATCGAACTTGTGATACCACAGAGATAGAACAAAAGAGGCTTCTGCCCATCCTCCCCTATGTCTCTTGTAATATAAAAATAGACTACACATACAAACACACATGTGAGGTTATTTGCTAGAAACTGCTTTGCTTTTTCCCTTAGACCTGCTTGCCAGTGGATTTACCCCGTATGCCTTTGCTACAATCTGTAGTGACGATCTTGCAATTCTGTATTGGCCTTGTAACTCCAGCGTCCTGTCTGGGAAGTGAGATCAGTAAAAGCCTGATTGGTTGCTTCAGAGTCCAGAGGTCAGCACTTGACATCCTGGGAACACTCTCTCAGTGGGAAAGTGAGTGTTGTGCTTCAATATATTTAATTTCTGGAACACATAGCTATTCTGGATTTGCAGGAGTGCAAAATGGCCTGTGCCCATTTCCTCTCCAAGCCTCTAGGTCTGGGACCAATAGTTTGTGGTATAAGAACAATCCAGTTTGAGTTTTTTTCAGTTCTCAGCCCGGATAGCAGCTTCACCTATGAATCTTCATGAATGTTAGTAAGTTAGAGCAATTAGTGATGAAAGCAGGTTCGATAGATAGGCCATCTCTCTTCTCCCCTGCTTTCAGATATAATGCATTTGAGGATTACCTTTGTTTCCCCCCCTACAAATAGTTCTATAAGAAATGTATTGGGATTTCAAGAGTTGATTAGTATTAATTGTTTGGCTATCACTTTTCCTTTGTTTCAGGTCACAGTGCATTCAGGGAGAGTGTGGCTGACATTCTCCTTGCATACCTAAAGAGTCCAGATACCAGCCCCACTGTAAGTGCAGAAAACAGATCACAGAAGTGATACAATTTACTAAGAGTGAACCTAGTGTGATTAGGGTGTGGTTCTCAGAAACTGTTTGACACCATAAACAGCTTATTCAGGAACATGGAAGAGGCTCCTGTCTCAGCTCTGAGTGACAGAGGAAGTGGCTTAAGAAGTGCAATTATGCCATTGAACAGCGGCCGAGTTCAGTATCACTGAAAGCAAACAGGACACAGTATTGTACCCAAGAGTAGAACTGACCCATTAACTTTCCCTTAGCCTGGGGGTTTCTAGGACTTGACGCTTGGTTTGCTAGGTGACAGGAGGTTTTCTGCTGGTCAAGACTCTGGAAAATCGGCTGCTGGAATTAAAAATTAATGTGTTCCAGAAGCTTGTTAGGAAAATGAACAGGCATCATTGGATGCCTGATCTAGGCAATGTTTAAGAGCAGCCTAGTCCTTGATAACAAAGAATGCTGCGTTGTTATCCTTAGCAGTTTGGCTACAGTTGAGAAGATTAAGCAAACGTTATCCAGTGTAAAAGCAAAAACATGACTCCTCATGAAATAAATATTAGAAGAGCAGCTTCCCTTTGATTTCTCTAGTTCTGCTTTGTCCCGTTCTAGGTTATGAAGAAGTCATTTCAAGCTACATTCAACTGGCTGCTGAGTTTGTCACAAGCACCCAGCTCCAAGGATCTCTGGCAACAGACTGAGCATTTTCTCCACGGTAAGTAAACTGTTAGCTGGGGTAAGCTGAAACTAACGGCCAGGTGTTATGGCAGTCGCTGGTAAATAATTCTAATGGAGCAACAGCTCATACAGAACTGCTACTCTGCTTGTGTTTCACATTCCCAATATTAGGTGCACATATATTTATGTGTAACACAACTGTAAGAACCATGTCCAGCGAGATGCGCTAGGGATCTCTGAAAGAAGCATGCACAGCAGCAGTAAAAGATGTTCCCTATGATGACCAAAAGAACGTTAATGTTTAAAAAAAAAAAAAAATTTGCTACTGTTGATGTGTATCCCTTCATGTTGATCCAAACCTATTGCTTGCTGTATGCAGATTTGTTTCTGGTGCTGCAGAAGCGTTTGTGCAGCCCTTGCTGGGAAGTACGAGACTCTGCCTTGGAATTTCTCACCCTCTTGACTAAGCACCTGAGAGGTAAGTGTAGAGAAACTAACACCTGAGATTTGAGGCATATCACATCCAAGTATTTAGTTAAAGAAGTTTGGTCTACAACCTCCACTATTTGCAAAAACAAAAAATAAAAGCCCACTACGCACTCAAGACTGTAGAGCAATGTAAGCCATGAAGAACCTTGACAGTAGGTCTATCATAATTTGCCGTTGTGCTCCAAATACTTAGTGGTTCTGAAGACCCAGACACACAACAGTTCTAAACCATCTGACTGAGAGGTCATAACATAATTCTACAAATATGTCTGAATGCATGCAGGTCACACCCATTACAGGCAAAAACCTTGTTTCCTTCCTGCTCCAGTGTCTCACAGTGAACTTGGTAAGGTTTCACTGAGCAGGTGGTAGGGTAAGATTTTGGAGCTTATACAAGGGAGCACACCTGCATAGGGGACAGACTTTCTGCCCACTGCAGATTCACCATCCATTTTCTCCCATTTACACAGAAGAGGCCCAGCTCCGAGGCCAGGGTAGCTCATCTCCTATTTGACTGCACAGAAGAGAAAAGTAATTTCTATTCCCTACTTTTCTCCCCACAAACCTGTACAGAACTCCCCTATGCACAACCCAGCTGTTTGTCCTCGCGGATAGCCTTCCTTTGCTTTGGGCCTTGAGCAGCTCACAGCTGTTCCATGCGACCTGCAGACCACTCAGTGGCACTGTGTAAATTATTCAATGAGTTAGGTAGGTTCTTTAAACCATTTGGACTAGACATTCATTTTTAGATGAAAGTCTAAATTCAGCAAGCTGAGAGTAAATCCCCACTTGCCAGAGAAAGAGAGAGGTTCATTTCATTAATGCCAGTGACAACTAGATTTCCCCAAGCTTTTGCTTTTGAGGGATGGAATACAACAAAAATTCACAGAGCTTGTGGTGGAGCAGCTGTGCTCTTATCAGCAGTTGTCTGATCTCTATAGCAGGGGTGGCCAAGCTTAGGGAACTCAAGAGCCACACAAGTTGATTATTAAAGCTTCAAGAGCCACACTGAGGCACATAGCCACATACTTTTATTTATTCTGAAATTACTAAGTTTAAAATTCATTGCACACTTTAATTTCCTCATAAAAAGAAGACAACTATTGATCCGACTGTCAAATTCTAATAATTACTTAAGGTTGCCATGAAAATTAGGCCTGTACAGTAAAAAGTTAGCTGCTGCTCATTGTAGAAGACTGCAGGCTAGTGGCGAGTTTTTAAAAATCCTGACCATGCTGTGCTTCTCCCCGCCATCCCTGACCATGCTGCACTTCTCCCCACTGTCCTGACCTCCCCCCCCCCTGAACTCCTAGGCTGGGGCTGCTTTCCTAAATTGATTTTGTTGACATTCTTCCAGGAGTCACAGTTTTTCAGTCAAGAGCACATGTGGCTCCTGAGCCACAGTTTGGCCATGCCTGCTATAGCAGCTAAACTCACTCTGCAGGCAGTGGGCGTCTTTAAGATGTAGGGAACTGTCTGCACTGGAAACAGTTTGGCTGGATAGACTACTAAGGCCTCTTTCTTTGCACTGCTGTATATTTACAGAGAAGGAGGTTTTCAGGCAAGCTCTCTTCTCTTCGGAGGTGCCCAGGCTCACGGAAGATCTCCTTGAGGACCCAGAGAGCTACGTGCGAGCGAGTGCTGTGACAGCTGTGGGACAGCTGTCCTTCCTCACTCATCAGATGCTTGGCATGGAAAATGGGAATGGCAAAGAGGTAAGGGAGGGGAAAGAAAACCATCATTTAACACACAGCAGAATCTAGTAGAACTTCCCACCACTTAACTTAAATAAATTAGATCATTCTTAACTCATTAGAAAAACATCACTTAAATTGTCAGTGGCAGCATGAGCAAATAGGAAATCTTGCATCCACTAAGATGCTGAAGCCATAGAGGGAAACTGGAGTGTTTAGAACTTGTTAGCTAACAATTTCCATTTCTTTAAACATGTTACTTCTGTTTTGTTGGTCTTAGAAAAGCACTGTAGCACAGCTGCAAGACATCTTAGCAACAGACTCCGAGGGCTTCCCTAGAAGAGCCGTGATTGGTGTTTTCACTGCCTGGCTGAGAGAAGGCCACACAGATGTACTGAAAGACACTGAGCAGTTTGTCTCCAGCGTTCTCCAAGCTGTGAACTGTGACTTAGACTGGGAAGTCAAAGCTGGTGGTTTGGAACTGGCTGAAACTTTCTCTGCCCAGACACTTGGACGGCTTGGGCTTGCTGGATGCCCATATGCTGCTGTCTTATCCTCTGCCACCCACTCTGCTCACCTGAATGAGACACTGCAGATATTCTGCCGGGTGAAACTATTTGAGTTCCTGTTTGGTGCTTTGTGTGACTGTGACAGGCCAGTGGCCCAGAAAGCGTGCAATATTCTCATAGACTTGAAAGGCAAGCTCTGTGAAGGGAGCAGCCTGAAGGAGGGACTGAATTCCAGAGACTTGTCTACAGAAACACATGACATTGCTTGGTTAGAAAATACCCTGAGGGGATGGAATTCCCATCCATGGGCCTGTCCTGTAAGTGATGATGATGTGGCTGGCTCCCAGGACCCAAACTGTGTGCTGCTGGTTTTGAGAACACTGGACTTGGAAGGGTTGCACAGGTCACTCAACAGAAGTAGTGACCACATTGAGAAGAGTCCTCTGTCTCTTTTGCAGGACATCCTAGCCACTGTGGGGACCCTGGAGGAGAACGAAGCTGACTGTTATTAAAGTCAACACCAGAGTCTTGCTCAGGAGGAAGCCATTCCAAACAATTGTGTTGCCACAAGAGACGTTATTTCCAAGATTAGAAATCAAGATCTACAAGTCCCCTGAACAAGGGGAAACTTGTAGAGAAGCCTAGGAAGAGGACTCTGTCTTGGACTGGCCTAAACAGTAAGGACAACAGCCTGGCTGTCTGTCAAACAGATTAGACAATCTGTATTGGCATGTTGCTCTCACTAGCTGTGGCCCAGAATGCGAGGAATTTGAATGAGAAACAGAGCCTGTAAGAGAAGCATCAAGGAACAATACAATACAATGTATTTTAACAATTGACTGTTCAATACTTGGTTCATATGACTTCAGACTGGACTCTGGAGAGTCACTGCCCAAAGCTCATCTGTTTTTTCAAAAGTCCAAAAAAGCATCTGCTTCATTTTAACACAAGCTCAGATAAAGCCCTAGAGAAAATGACTGAAAACTCACTTTTTAAAAGCGACTTCAAGTGCTGGTGTAAACAGAGTAAAGAAATTGATGTACCCCTTTTTATAGCATGGTTGGTTAAACCTGTCAAAAGCTGTTTCAAGTTGACTAGTTTTAAAAGGGATCTATTTGTTTTTCCTTTGTTTACATCGCCGCTCTAAAATCAGAGTCCCTGCTATAACTAAGGGTCTGGAGGCATGGAGGAAAGATAGGACATCACTATTTTGAATGTTTCCTGTATTGTGGCAGGAGATCAATTTAAAATTTTTGGCAAATTGTTTGACTTCTTCCCACATAGGTTCATGGGGAGAAGGCAAGATGCTGGATGCAACACACTTGCGTTTCAGTAATGCCAGGGGCAGTGGCAGTTGCTAAGCCTTCAGACGGTTCTAGCCCTATTTCAGAACCGCCAGAAAGACTCCTGGGGAGTGAAGGAGCCTTTGGTAGTTGAACCTTAGATAAGAGCTCAGTGTCACCCTTTGTCTCATCCAAGTCAACAAACTTCCCTCATTTGAAAATTAGCAGCTGAATCCAATGGACAGTTTGATGGCCTTTAGAGAGCAGCTTGGGTGAGATTATTTGTCGTACAGCTTCCGCTGCCCAAAAGAGACACTGCAGTAAAACCTCCCTGATGTAGCGAAAAAGTAACCATGGTGACAGTGTTTACTGCACCTAAGCCCCTTGAGCTGTGAATGGTTGTGATACCACTGCATGCCTGGGTGACAAGGTAAGAACAGAGCTTTCATTTTAGGCTATTGGTGGAAAAGGAAGGTTTCATTCTCTCCCTCATGCAGCTGCAGCGTCTCCATTCAAACACCCTCCTATTCATTCCCTTCTGCAAACATCTGTGCTAGCCCCTGCACCAGCCTCCCAAAGTCTGTCTTCTACAGCAGTTCCCTGGCAGCCATGAAGCAGGGTTAGGCATAGGCTGGAATACAAAACTACTTTGGCTGGTGTCTGACAACATACCCGTTCCTGAATTTGCACAGTAAACTTGACTGCAAAGCTGCACACAGCTTTCTACAGAGGAGCCCCAGATCTCTCACGGCAACTGGAAGGAGCAGTCTTTAATGGTATCCAAGCCTGCCTGGCATGGAGCAATACCTGACCAAGTAAAGTAGTAGTATGAAAATAAGACTAAGCTAGACCCATCCTTACTCTGCCTCTCCCTTGCAGAAACACGAAGGGTTATGAAGGCGAGTCTGGCTACATTTAAGGAAGCATAAGTTATTTGACCACTGCAGCCCTCTCTGCTGGATGAACTGTTGCCCCAAAGCTCACCCCCACCCCACTTTAAACAGGTCAGATGATGTCCTGCAAAGGACAAGGGAGCAGGTTCTTAGATCACAACCAGTGACACTTCTTAGGGAGTGCCTGCCGCTAATAAAACATAACAGGTGGCAAAAGCTAAGAACTAGAACTCAAGTCACCAGCCCCCTGGGTCCCAGGACTCTAACTAATTTGCTTCCCTGATGCGTCACCTTTTGCTAGAACTAATAGTGAGGCTCAATTCAGACCCCACCTACCTCAAGCCACCTCACGCCATGCAAGAGATATATACCTCCCCAGAAAGTCACATAGGGAGAGCCAGGGAACCCTGCTTATATCTGCGGGGAGACATAGTGTCTCCTTTGTCTTTTCAGATGTGAGGGAAGCTGACAGGATGATTTGCTTTGAGATTTAATTTCATAAACAAGTTTTATGCTGAAAAACCCTCAAATGCCAGCAATTAGGAGACTAAAACATACTGACTTTTGCACAGGTTGTGTTTTCTTGAATCTTTCCATTTCCCTCAACGTTGTTCCTTGCACTTCTTTGTTCTTAAAGCTTTGTGTTAGTATTGGGGTGCAGAGCTGGGCGTCGTGTTTCTAACAAAAGGGAGAAAGAGCTGAGTAATACGAAAATGAGAGCAGTGTGAATAGCATAGGGGCAGGGGTGGAAAAGATCAAGAAAACCCTGCTTACCAAAGATTCATCTAGTGCTTTGGGACATTACAAATCTTGCTGAAAAATAAAACTTTTCCACCCTGCTTGTAAATGAACACCAGGGCACACCCAGCCACAAGTGCATTCCCCACATCCCTAGAAGGGTGTAAGGGCAGTGAGCCGGCTCAGAAGATTAGATAAGAAACTGCTCTTGTCCTTCAGCAAGGGCATCATTCCAGTCCCTGAGAATGGTGACATGGAGTCTGCCTTGTTGTGGAGAATAAAAGCAGCTTGTCTTTCACTCCTGAGCGCCAGAGATCACACAGCACCACCCGATGTGGGCTTTTCCAAAGGAGACTGCCCTGCTAGGTTTGTAACAGACCCCTAAACTCTCAACCTGACTGCAGAGACTTCGGTGCTGCTGAGACAGAATCTCAAGCAGGACCAAGAAAGCACATATCCTGCCTGTTCAGCAGTACACACATTGACCACTAAGCCACCAAGTTAAGAGGTTTTGCTATCTAGCACTTCAGTTTCTAGGCTGAGGCTGTGATCTCCAAAAACTGGGTTCATCCACAGCGCAGACGGCAGTGGAGGGAGGGAAGGGGTTTTGTGCCTATGTGGATGGGCACTTGTGCTCACCAGCATTCAGAACACCTGTGGTAGAAGGAGGCCAGCAATGCCTATGATGTCTCTTGTTGTGGAGCCACCGGAGAAGCCCTAGCTTTAATAACCTACAACTTCAGCTGCTTCTGCCTATGGGAGAAACACTGGGAGACTTTTGCACACACAATACCGCCCACTAAGAAAATTCCCCATAGCCTTTCACCATCAATTTGAGTAGCAGCTTTAGGGTGTGGCCTGCTGTCCCCAGCTCAAAGATGGACAAGGACAATCAGAATGAAGCTTTTTCTAAAAACCTGCAATATAAATCCTCATGCATGATCTATGGGGAATGTAAAATCATGTGGGTTACTTATTTACCCAACACATTTCGGGACAGGCTTGTTGTCCATTTAATCACTTGTGCATGGCCACCAAAAGTGAGCACAAGAAAACAAGCATTTTTGGCTAGGTCCTACATAAATACTGGCTTAAAGAAAGTCAGCAAAGGGTGGGCATTAGTGATGTGTTTTAAGTGGCTATTTAAACTCCAGTGAACATTCTTCAACAAATTATAACAATTGTATTCTTTTGTCAAATGCAGGGCATACATAAATACAGCTGTTCCAGATCTCAGGAGAAAATGTGATTTAATTTTGTAACTGTCTCATATATGTCACAAGTCTCTGCTCAAGAAAATACATTTCTAGAGGCATGTCTGACAGAATTAAATTTTAAAAGCCACAGCTATGGTTTAGCAGTGTCACTATGAAAGGTAGCAATTTATACAGGGGGAATCAGCAGTAATACCTATGTTCTGGCCTGCATCATTCACTTATGCAAAAAGAGACCTTGCATATGAAGAAATACAATTTTAACAAAGACTCCCAAGCCATGCTCTGCAACAGGCTTCATCTCCACAGACAGGGACATCTCTCAGCGCGGCCTGGCTGGTATCTGCAATCACACGTGAGTGTGACAAGGGGAGGGAATGAGTGAATTCCTGCTGCATTACACAGCTCAATAAAGACCTGCCCACGCATAAGTTGTACCATTTTAACAATATTGGGATGGTTAAAGCAATACAATCTTCCCCCAGTGAGGGTGCAGTAACTGACACGATTAAAGTATTAAAACCCTGCTAGTGTGGACATAGCCCTGTGGTACAGCTCATTCCCATACAGAAAGAGAAAACAATGTTAACTGGATATGATTCGACTGTATTCATCCTGGAGATTATACATACAATTTCCGTAAAACAAAAAACATAACTCTTGCCAAAAGTTACACCTGTGGGAGCCCTGAAGACTGGGTCTAAGACATTTAAAAGGAACATTTACCTCAGCTATAATATGGTGCTAGGACTAGAAGCCAAATTTTAGATGTGATCTGAGCTCCACACCAAGAGCAAGGATCTTAACTGTGACAGGGCTGATGTGATGCAGGAAATGAATCTGGGTGTTAGTGCTAGACAAATGTGAATTTCCATTAGGAAATCAGGTGCACTTTCAGTTTCCAAGGTCTCCTCACCTTCTCTCCCAATAATTCCAGAGGCCCTGAACCCTGGCTCCTGGGGAGAATTGATTTGCAAGGGACACTGGTAATTTACACACCCCAAACAACGTTTAATGGTGGATTTCAGGACGTGATCAGAGAAAGCAGAGCCACAACCACCACGACAAATTCCTTTTCCCAGGTGGATCATTAATCTGACTCTTCAAGGTACCTCCATCTGTCTCAGCTATTTTCATTACATCCTCCATGTATGGCAAATCTCATACTGTCTGTTCTGAGCCGCAGATCAGAACTGAGAGCACCCAGTCTTACCAGAGTCCATATTCCCACACAGCAGGTTTCAGGATGGGCCAGCTGGGTGGGACAGACAGAAGTTCTGGAAATTGCTGAGTGGTGGACAGAGCTATCCATGTTTGTTTCATTCAGTCTCCCACCAGTCTACAATTCCAAACAGTCTCATTGCCTATTTCAAAAGTGAAGCTCTCAGCTGACTCCCAGGTTATGCCAAGACCAGAGTGAAAAAAAATTAATAAAAAGACAGGGCCTGTCTAGACCAATGGTTTCCAGGGCCTGCTACTGGCTCGCAGCAACTCCTACTGCCTCCACCGAAAGACTGGAATGCATTGCTCAAAAATGTTGTTGTTAGGTTGCGGACATTATTTTTTTCACCTGGGTCCCAAGAAAAAAAAGTTTGAAAGTCACTGCTTTAGAGTAGGGCAATAGATTACAGCCAGATAACACATATTTAAACATGACTCACTCTGTCTCCACTAGGTGCAAAGGCTCAGCTAAAATCTTTTTAGTTCAAATCCATTAGTTTACACAATCCATTTTCAAAACGCAGGCATGTCCTTCCTCTAGGATAATCATCATGCAGCGAAAGTGCTGGTTAGTGCTGGAACACTTCATTGTCTAATACAAACCCCTTCCACAAGCATGAGGTACAAATTACAATTCTTGTTATAGTCTAATAAAAAGCTGCCTTTCAAAACCAGCTATGGTTGCTAAGTGACAGCATTTGTACAAAACCTATCAGTTCACAGACCCAGGCACTTAAAACCAAGGAAACAAATAGTTATAGCCTTCACAAAACCAAACATGGTCCACATAAAACATATCTTTGTCAAGCACAAATAAATGCTTATTTTATCATAACCCAACATCTTTAACCCCCCCCCCCCATCTATTTGTTAAGAGTGTTGAGCTGTGAAAGAAAAATAACCAAAGCGGGTCTATAACTCTCCTTGAAATCAGTGGCATTAACTTTGGTCCCTAGGGCATTCACAACAAAACCTGTGAACTTTATTTCATTTCATGCTATTTTCTTGCAGAACAGCTGCTACACGCGTTTCAAGATGAGCTGATAACACAGCCAGTTCAGGAGCTACCAGACATTTCTGAGAAAGAGACATAAAAATCAACATTTCAGATCAGGGGTTTTGCTTGTTTGTCTTTAATTACTTGCAGCTCAAAGTTCTCCTCGGTAAAACTGAAACAAAGAAGGAGTTCTTGGTGTCCAGGGTCAACCTAGCAATTTTCAAGCTATGCTGGTTTTCCAAGCCAGAACGATACAGGGTCTAAAACAGAACTTTCCAATCTTTTGCAATCTTACCCCAGGAGAGATTACCCCTACAAACTACTTTTCACACTGAAGATCCCTGCAATATTCATAAACTATGATAAATATTCCAATTATTTCCTGGGCCTGCAAGACCTTTGGGTGGACTCATGCTGGTTTCCTCCATTCACCTGTTAGAGGCCTAATAGCCCAGGAGCGGACAAAATTGGCTGACAGCTAGGTGCCAGCAATTTTACTTTTGGTTGCTAGAAGGCATGCCTCTGTTACATTTCTGCAGAGGAGCTAGGGGTTAGGCTAACTAAAACTGGTCATCGTGGCAACCAGAAACATACATTTGTCAAGGCCTGCAATAGCCTCCCAGACAATGTTGATAAAGTGATACATTTAAATACTAAATATGATTTTCTAAACCAAGGACTAACTGTGTTAGAGTCTGATCCGGCTGGGAGTCTTTTCAGTGGCTAATGGCAGTCAGATCTGACTCTTAAAAAACAACTCCATTTGTTTCTTCAGAATACCATCAGAGAGCCTTCTAACGCAGGTCTGGGGTGTGTGAGGAAAGGGGCCCTTTTCTTTGGTGGGATTTGTTATCTGACCCAAGAAAATACTACTGCCAGTGCTGGGTCCAAGCTACAAATGTGTTAGATTAACATGGTATAAAGCACCAGTGACTTGTGTGTGTGTAAAATTATATATAGTGGAGTGCAAGAAATGCTAAGGGGGTTTATTCTCTCTTTGATGAGAAGGATTCACTCAGGCTTGACCTCACAGCAACAGCATATGGAGCCAGCTCAAAGTTATGGCATGTTGTCTGCCTGAGCAAATGCCATACATCACAATGTGTCGACTGGGCCCTCTATGCACCATCGTGTGTAGTGCAGGTAGGAGCACATCTTATTCTAATCATCTCTACAGATGCTGCAGCACCACAAAAAACAAAGCCTTGGATCACATCATTCGGGCTCCCAGCAACAAAAACTCCCACCCAGCAGCTACTAGCCCTTTTTGCATCTCTAGCTTGGGACTGTCTTCTCTTTTATTTATTAGTAGATCAAAGATGCATCTCCATGGCAACATCTTAGCTCCTACAGCATCTGTACAACAGCTTTAGATCCTATTGATTGTTTTCAAGTCTGTTTCTAAACTGGAGCCTTGAGATTGGCTATCTTGGCATTCACTTCTCTGCATAAATGATTTGATTAGCAATAACTAATAACGTGAGCAGCATGCATATGCACGGGCATGTGGTTAGTACACATGTAACCATGACTGGGTGGAGCAGGGCCAAATTCCAAGTGTTTAGGAGTGCCTGTGCAGATGTCTGCCTACTTGTGTGTCTCTCTTCCGATCTTCACAGGTGGCCGTAAAAGACTGGGAGTGTGTGGCCTTCATGAGTTTTTGCAGCTTGTGACTTTTTGCATTTGGCTTTTAGCTGGGAGATTGTAATTGTTCTTGTTGCATTTGTGCCTCAGAAAGCATTTAGGACCTCCTGCCTGAATTATTGTACCTTAAGACCATTAAGAAACTTCGGGCAGCACGGATTTGCAGGCACCCAACTCCCCACTGAAGCATATTTCACTCATGCTCCAGGGTTCTTTCCTATTTGCTTCCACTATAATTGAAATGGGTGGTGGTGGATAAAGCCATAAATAGTTTGGGATCTGGGATCTAGGTCAAGACAGCCTTTCTCTGTGCTTTGTCCCCACACCTGAGATCTAGTGGCACGTGACGGTTCCCACATTTGTCCACTAAGGAGATGAAGTTTGCTCCCCACCTGTATTCTGACAAAGCCCAGGTCACACAAACCTGAGAAGCATGCTGTGAAGGGAGGAGCAGCAGGGGGCTGATGGGAATGCTATTGCTGACCAAGTCCAGAGATGGCAGCAGACACAACAGGCAGCAAAACAAAGAACACAGTGCATTAAATTCTAACTGCAGGCTCTCGAGCTTCAGTGAGCAGTGCAGGGAAAAAGGAGTGCCAGACACCTGCATGCCTGTGCATTTAACTGCCTCTGTACGTGCTATAGGTTAGGATGACATTAACCCTTCTTGCATCAGAAGCTGCATCCATGAACTCTGTTCTGAGGCAGCCCAGGTGAAGGTCAAAGTCAGTGACTTTCTCCTGTCCTTCGTCTTGAAGCCCAAGCTGCCATGATGCGCAGACCTGAGCCAGCCAGGGAATTCAGCTAGGCTCCAATTACTTTGCATGAACTGTGTCTGAAACCAAATGATTTTTAATTTGTTTTAAATGGCTTAGAGCTCCAAAAAATAAAGGCACAGACAGAAGAAAATTCAATTCAGCATCGAGACCTGCCTTAAAAATGGGTATCCTCAGAAGAGGAAAATGGGGAGATCAAATGATGTAACTATCTGATAAGACTAACAAGCCGTCCCTGATCAGTCCAATTCACTATTAAACCTGAGAATGCTCGGGTGGTAAATGGTGCTGGAAGACAGGGCTGTAACTACGGCAGGGCGAGCAGGGCTTTGGCCCGGGTGCACTGGAGTGGCTCCACTGAGCCGCTCCATTAAAGGGCATGTTCTGCACCGCTCACTCCAGGTGCCGACCATTGTAAGGGGTGCATTGTGAGCAGAATGGGTCCCGAGCGCAGTAAGCTGTAGTTACGGCTCTGCTGGAAGAGTCTCAGCTCCCAACAGTCAGATCAGGCTGCCAACATGCAGCTTTATCCCAGAGCACAGGTAGAATATGCTAGACATGCTGTACCCTTCTGTGTCTTAATTATGAAACAGAAAGCACCAAAAAGAAGGGATCTGTTGGGCCAATAAATGTTCTGAGTGTGATGACAACAGTTATGGGCAATGGGCGAAGGCATGGATACATACACTGTAAAAGCACAATATTTTGCTCTCATACATACTGTATTAATTCAGTCTGGTTGCAATGACTGCATATCACCACCACTGGTCTCAACATAACACTACACCAAGTACCTCACTGCTGTCATTGAGCCAAGTGTAAACTAGGGCGTATGTTAGACTTATGGAAAAAATAACAGCCTCGCTTACACCAGGCCGCAAGTGAGGGCAGAACAACAAAGTTGTTGACTCAAACTGAAGGTGCAACAGATCAAGGGTGTGATCTTCCACAGCCTTGCTCCCAGTATGGTCATTCGTATCTGCACTAAGCAAGAGCACAATATATTTCCAATGCAAGTGACGGGAGGACTTTGGTTCAAAAGCAACTGGTACGCCCTCTATACAGGTGTAAACAACACAGAAGCAGCAAAGCAGGGGAGAAATCAGGCCTTTGGGATATCCTGCATATAATGAGTTCCTAACAATTGTGCAGTATATTAGCTAGGAAGAGTTTGACAAAATTGGCTCCCAGCTAGGTACCAGTAATGTTATTTTTGGTCCCCGAGGGTGCTCCTCCACTGCAGTTATGCAGCAGAGCTAGGAGCCAGGCTACAAACCTAGGTTGTCATGGGAAGCTGGCTCCAGGTTTTGTCAAGCCCTGAGCTAAAAGTCCTTCTCTTTCTCAGTGTCTGCAAGGAGCTCTCCTCAAATCCTCCATTAGCTCACCTCATACCAATTCTTATTTGCCCAGCCTGCTTTTCCTCAGGCTTCATTTCTCAGTCACAACCCTCTCTCTTTAAAGTGACAATCTTCCATGAACAACATTGGCTGACTTGACAATTTCCCGTAATAAACTTCATGCATTTCCACATCTGAGTTGGAGGAAAACTCTCAAAGGCAGAATAGAGCTGGGGCTTAGTTAGGCTGTGGCAAAATCCTTCCGTTTCCACCATACACAGACTCACAAATTAACAGCTGAATGGTCTAAATTCCAGGATGAGGGAACTTCACCATTTTATCAAGGGAGACCATCGGCGAGACATTCCAGAGCTGAAATGTTGCACTGTTGCCAGTTGATGCTACATGCTCTGAGTAATGAAACTTAGAAGAATCTCAAACATTTGGTTACATTATGTAAATAACCTGTTCTAGCAGAAAAAATCTATTTCATGTTGCTATCCGCTAGCCCTCTCCATTTGCTCCCATGCATTGTATAGAGAGCCTAGGTGCTTAGTACATCATTGCTGTTCCAGTGATTTTCTAGGCATCTGACATTAGGTGTTGCAATGCCCAGGCCCCTTTGTGGATCCAGACCTCAGTACCTGTAAGAGCTCAACTCTTGGATTCAAGTCCAATTGCCATGCAAAATAACAAGAACTTCATAGCACCCCACCCGAACTGTCTGTCTGGGATGCTTAGTCCTTAGAGGCGCAGTCCCCAGTACCCCAGGATACACATTACAAAGCTGTAAGACACCATTTTCTGCACCTAAAAATCATAAACATTATCTCCTTCCCTCCCACATTCAACACGGAGTGTCTCATCCAAAGAATTATAATAGGATACAGGGTCCAATCACCTCCAGGAAAGCAATCTGACCCAAAGCATCCAGCACTTAAAACACATCTTGTGCAGAGCTTGGATATTATGTGGATGGCCATGGTGTGAGAACCTGGCCCAGTGCTGGGGCAGATTCTGAAGAGCAGTTTAGAACTACATGGCAGGGGAATTTCTCTGTCCTGCAATCAGACCCTTTAGAAACAAATGACCTCAAGGACTTCCATGCAGTCTAAAGATCTTTCAGCTCATTTTTTCTATTGACGAAGCAAATTTATACTTAGTAAGTCCATGCACTGGCCCTAGTCTACAGGGTGTTTAAGTGTTTAAGGGGGGCAAAGACTGGATCTCTTGGGGGGCCAGATCTTCAACTACTATAAGAACCATGCATCATTTCAGACACCTCTCAGGCTCTTTCCGGCGGTGGCTTTCATTTGCTCCAAATTCTGGCTGCCTATGTGCTGGTCTAACAGCAAATATGTGCACAGCTGTGGCAGCAGACACGTTACCCACCCACCTCAAATTTTGGCGGTCACTATGATTTTACAATGAGCTTGAGCGTTTTTGGGCACAATGTCCACAATTGATTTAATAGGTGCACAGACTGTCTAGTCAAGGTCTGAAAACATCCACTCTCGGAGAAAATAGAGGCTGTTCCTGCTAATCTCTGTCCTGCAGTTAATTAGGTGCCTTTGATAAGCCAAGCTTTCTGCTGAATCAGACGCCTCTGCCAGGCATTAAATTAAGTTTGCAATGGAAGAGTTTTTATTTTCTTTTAAAGCAAAGAAGGGCAAATGACGGACAGACTCCTGGAGGAAATTCAGCAGGGCTGACAAGCAACTCATGCACTGTAGGTTTGGAATGGGCCCCACCTGATCCTCTTAGGTTTGTAATAAAATTGCTTCTACCTTAGAAAGGAATCATGGAGTATGATCACACTACATTTCAAAACCCACTGCAGTGTCTCAAGACCAGGTCTACTGACTTGGGATCATGCTACAGCACTAAAAACAGTTGTCTGTAGGCATTTTAGTTCAGGCTGGAGCTCAGTGAAGCCAGGGGAAGGGGGTGAGTTGCTGCTGCAGGTTTTAAGTTAGTGCAGACACACCGACACTGAAGGTCATGAAGGCACAAGTGAGACACTTAATAGCAACCTTGGCCCCAGGAAACGTTCATTGCACAGTCAACTCTGGAGGAAAAAAACAAGTCCACTGCCCCAGATCCTCAGGGGACTGTAAGACAACAGCTATTGCTGGAGATCAGCAAACCTACGCTGATTTACATCACCTACTGTTCTCGCCCAGTGTCCATACCCCACGCCTTACCCCCCCCAATCTCGCAGTTGCACATTTGGTGAACAAAGGCCACAGAATGTGCTCCTTTTTGCTGCTGCAGCCGCTGCTCCCTTCCACCAGATCTAGTGTTTTGGGCCTCACTTTCGGTGTCCCTGGAGCCCAAGATCAATGCCTTGCCAAAGCCACCTCTTAATTTATTTCCTAGCTCTCTTCTGGGCATCGTTTACAGCTGAAAGCTTTATAAGAGGGGCAGGCACTGGAGGGGTGGGGACTGGCTAAATTACCTTGGTCCATGGCAATTTTTTAGTGCTTTCCTGCCCTCCTCCAGTTGTGGTTTTTGCACCCAAGGGCAAGCACCAACAACAGGATCGGGCCACATGGGGCTAGTTCTGCCTTCTGCCTTACTCAGGCCACCCCTTGTGCTTGGCATCTTCCTCTCTTTGTCCCCCTTGACAACCTCCTGCCTTTCATTCTTCTCCTTGCACAGACAGCCTTCTGGGGAGTTTTTCAGCATTTACCCACCAAAAGATACAAGCAGCTGTTTAAAATGTTCATGCTTTGTTGCAAATCTATCAGATAAGGTCTTGTCTTCACCTGAGTGTGTAATCAGGTCAAGCGACACAGTGCTGACCATGACTCGCTGTTCAACGCAGACAAAGAGAAGCCATGGTGACATGAACTGGGACAAGTGTTTTCTCCCAGCTAGCACAGCAGGCTCCCAGTGGTGGTTAGCTCTTGGCCACTGCTGTAACAAGTGTGTAATAACACTACAGTTTGCCATTGTCTACTCTGACTAGCCAGCTTTGTATCAGCTAAACTGAGTGTTAAATATTGAATTTAAACAACTCATTTTCCAAGTAAAAATAAGGACCTAGACCACGATGTGCCTGAACACCTGGAATCACAGAATCCTAGAAAATTATGGTTGGAAAGGATTTCAAGAGGTCACCTAATCCAATCCACTGCTCAAAGTAGGACCAATCCTAGCCAGGCCTTTATCAGCCATAAAGACCTCTAAGGCTGGATACTGCACCACCTCCCTAGCTTCTCCTGCTTCGTTTAGTTGTTTTCTCTGTGCTTTGTATAGTACCACTCATACTGAACAATCCTAGTCCAGCAAAAAGATAGACCACATCAGCTGATTAGCATGAACAATGGGCCCTGAACACAAGTAGTCACAAGTTAATGTAACCCACAGGGAGCCCCAGTGTTTGCTATGGCAGTGAACGAACTTTGAAATGCTGCCATAGCAACTCCTTGGGACACCGTTCTGTCCCACAACGGCATAGGGTCTCCCTCATAAGGGCTTATTTGGTACCTTGCCAGCGATGCTCCACTCTGAGTCAATCAGCACTGCTTCCATAGATGACCTGGCCTGTGATGCTTTGCTTTGGATGCTCTGATCAAGACAAAGCATTGAGCCTTGCGTCTGATCCTTTCCTGGGGCCACACTGCTTGCACCACAAGCAGCACTGGCTGTCAAGCACCTGCAAAAAACAAAACAAAACAAGGAGTCGTGTGGCACTTGGTTTTTTTGCTGGACTAGACTAACACGGCTATCCCTTTGGAAACTGTCAAGCTGCTGTACCACTACAAGAGATGCTCTGAACTCTGAGCAGCATTTGGTCCACAAGCCACACTTCAGCTACATGTCGTGGCACAGCCTTCCCCTGGTAACCCTGTTTGCTATTTCTACTCCTTTGACAGAGGAAGGAGGCCTTAGTTGGATGTTTCTCTTTCCCTGCCCTGCCTGTTAGCTTGCTAAGGCCCGAACGGGGATCAGCGCCCTGAAGTGAGCTACACCAGAAAGAGAATACAGCAGGAAACAAAGGCTTTCTCAATCTTCTTAACATTTTTTAGAACTGCTATTAACCAGTTTAGTAGTTCTGGTATAAGATAATGCATAGAAACAACAGGGACAGAAAGAAACTCCCAGGTCCGCTTGGGACAGAGGGTGGGACAGTCATGATGTCTATCAGAGCTAAAGGCAACCACCAGCTTTTCCTGAGGAAGTGCTCTTGTGATGCACTGCAGGAGCCAGCCCCTGAGCTGTGGCTTAATTCTCTGCACTCTAGATGGTGAAAGTAAAGAGGGTTTTAGTACTCTTGGGCATCATTGCAAGGCTCAGCCAGGAACAGACCTTCCTAAGGGGAGCCCCCAGTCCCTGCTCCCACAGACTATACCTCAAGGCTAGAAAGGAATTGAGACCCTTGCCCACCCAGCCCAGAGCCCTTCTTAACTGCCTCCCTGAGCTAAAAGGAGATCTTGCCCCCCCCCTTCACACGAAACCAGGGGCATTGCTACATTGGGGCCAACAGGGCACAGGCCCTGCATCTGCAGCCCCAGATAGCCAGAAGTGGCCCAATCTGGCTCTGGGCCACTTCCAGAAAGTGTGGCCAGCTCCTGCTGCGCATGGAGCCCGACTCAACTTTGAGCCTCCTGAAGGGGGCTCGAAGCCAATGAAGGTCTGTGCCGCTTGTGGGAAGCAGCAGGGACAGTCCCCAAGTGGCAGAGACTGTCCCCGCCGCTTGTAAAAAGAGGCCTGGACCATCCCCGTCTTCAAGCCCCACGCAGGAGGTTCAAAGTGGGAGGCAGTTGCTGCCCCCTCCCACAAGCAGCAGGGACCATCTCCGCCACTCAGGGAACGTCCCTGCTGCTTTCCACAAGCGGCACGGACTGTCCTCGGCTTTGAGCTCCCTTCAGGAAGCTTGAAGCCAGATAGGGCCCCATGCATGGCTGGATCGGGCCCACTTGTGTGGGGGCACGTGCCCCACATCCTGGGTCCCTCTAGAATTGCCCCTGCACAAAACCCTCTTCTCCCCCATTACCTGGGCTGACAACCGTCCTGGGCTGAGGGGAACACACAGGCCATTGCCCGCTGGAAGCACCCCTAGGCAGATGTGGTGTTCCTCAGTTCCCCACAGGGCCCTCCAGAGGACTTAGGGGGCCTGGGGCAGATTTGATGTGAGGGGCCCCCTGACACGTACAACTCATACATTTATGTATTGTAGCAGACTGCAGGTGAGCTCTGATGGCAGCCAGCTCATCTGCTCCTGTTCCCTCTTGTCTCCAAGGCCATAACTACGGTGTGGCCAACGGTGTTTGCTGGAGTGGCTCAATGGAGCTGTTCTAATAAAAGGCACGTTTCACGGCACCAGCTCTGAGCACCGCTAACTGCAAGAGGCGGGTTCTGATCAGAACATGACCTGGGCACCATAACACCACGTTACGGCTCAGCTTGTCTCCTCCACGAGTCCCCCTCCCTCCCAAGCCTTGCCTTGTGCAGCAGTCCCGTCACCTCTGCTCAGCCGCAGGTCTCCTCCCGTCTCATCTTGTGCCAACCATCTTCCCAATCTCCAAGCCCCTCTCGATTTCCCCAGCCCCAATGTTTCCCCTGAGCTATGCAGTCAGAAACTGAGGCAGTGGCTGGAGGCAAGCTGCCTCTGTGGCCCCCCTCTGGGTAGCCCTGGTCCCGTACAAACCAGCTGCCCTCCCCCAGTATTCTCCCCAGGACTGGAAATTGCAGGAAGTGTAGGAGGAGGTATGGGGGTGTATTGGGGAGCTCAGTAAATTGGCATAACACTGTTACTAGCTGACAGCTAGGGGGTGCTAGGAAATTCAGGGGGAGGTTTGGGGGGCTGTTGGGGAGCTCAGTAAATTGGCATACCATTGTTGCTAGCTGACAGCTGGGGGGTGCTGGGAAATTCAGGGTGGTGCAGGGGCAGATTTGGGGGGTTGGGGAGCTCACTAATTGGGTCTCACACTGTTACCAGCTGAAAACTGGGGGTGCTGGGAAATTCAGGGGGTGCAGGAGGAGGTTGGGGGGTTTGGGAGCTCACTAAATGGTCTCACACTGTTACCAGCTGAAAACTGGAGGTGCTGGGAAATTCAGGGGGTGCAGGGGGAGGTTGGGGGCTCACTAATTGGG
>ML682016.1:3990178-4019290 GCA_007922195.1 Podocnemis expansa | reverse complement strand
CTGACAGCTGGGGGTGCGGGGAAATTCAGGGGGTGCAGGGGGAGGTTTGGGGGGCTCACTAATTGGGTCTCACACTGTTACCAGCTGACAGCTGGGGAACCCCCGCCTGGCCCCTCCCACCCACGAGCGGGGCCGGGAGGGGCTGAGCCCCCCCCCGGCGGAGACGTCACGAGCGCGGAGGCTCCGCCCCGAGCAGCGCCTGCGGCCGGCCGCCCCGCGGAGCAGGTGGGTCGATGCGGGGTCCGGGGGGTCCCCGGGCTGCAGCAGTGGCGGGGCGGGGGGGCCCAGCCGGGCTGAGGCAGGGATCTCCCTCAGACCCCCTGAATTTGCCAGCACCCCCAGCTGTCAGCTGGGACCACCCCCACCCCCCTCCTGATTTCAAGTCCTGGGGAGAACAAGGGGTGAACCAAAGCCGGGATCACAGGAGCAGCCAGACCCCAGCGCTCATCCCCACAAGCAGGTGCTTGCGCTGGGTCCTTTGCCTAAGGTGGCTCCTGGGGGCTGGGTGGACGGGGCCAAGGGCAGCCGTGTTAGTCAAAACCAACCAGGAGTCCTGCAGCACTTTTAAAGACTAACACAGGGGTCGGCAACCTTTGCCAACCCCTCTGCCGGACTTTCCTTCCCGACCCTGAGCTGGCACCGGTGCCCCCTCTGATGAAGAAAACGTGGCGGCTGCTGGAAAATTCAGCAGTGGTCACGGCCAGCGTGGGAGCGCTTTGCAGGCGTGCCATGGAAAGAAGTCGCCCGGAGCGCCTCAGCTTGGAGGTGTGGCTGGGGCAGGGGGTCTCCAGGCATGCCACGAAATGAAGCGGCTCCTTTCGGGGGTCCCAGGCATGCTGGGGAAAGAAGCTGCCTGGAGTGGTTCCTTTGGGGAGCATCACACTACAGAGAGGAGCTGCGCTGGGCAGCTTTTTTCTGTGTCACGTGGAGGCATAGGCACGGTGACACCCTGTCTCCCAGCTGCACCCAAAGGAGGCTGCCCAGAGTGGCTTTCAGTGCTAGGAGGGGCAATTCCTGGGGTACCAGAGGGTGCCACGTGCCACTCTGAATGGGCTCGAGTGCCACTGTCGGCACACATGCTGGGGGTTGCTTACCCCTGGACATTTATTTACCGCATGAGCTTTTGTGGGAGAAAATGCAACTTCATCAGACCCTTGAGGGTGGGGGAACTTAAAAATGCCATCAGACTCCTTGGGTGTTTGTTTTAGACGGTGGTTCTCAATCACTCTGCCACCACACAGCTGTAAGTGTGTCACAGAGAGGGAAAAAAAAGGCTTGTAGCATTTAAACACTAATGGATAGGACTCCTTGTTTTTATTGCTAGACCAGACTAACACAGCTGTCCTTTGGAACATGTCACAGAGAGCCAGAGATGACTGGATTTTGCCAGGGAGGGGGTGAATTGCCATGTGCTGCAGGGGTGTTGCTTGCGCTGGGCTTACGTGGCTCGAGTCTTCAGTCACAGTGGACAAAGCCCTGGGTCTTTTCTCAGACCAGCGGCACTTCTGGTGTCCTCTACAGTCATGATTTCAATGTTCCCTCTAATTTTCCATAGGCTGTGCACACAAAAAATGTCTTGGTGTATGCAAAACGTTTCTTTGTGTTAGCACTGTTGAATTTTTGTGTGTGTACTTTATTTTGTTTTGTGCCCGAGTTTCACGAGCTGTGTGCACATGCACACGCACACAGCTTAGAGGGAACAGTGATCACAATATGTCACCAAGTGTGTTGCGACCTGCACAAGGTTGAGAACTACTGGCTTAAGGGACTTTATGCAAGACCAGGCCACCCACTGGTTAAATAATGCACAAAGCTAGAGGTCTGGCCTGGGATTTTATTCATAGGTCTGGTGGGGCAGTTATGTTAGTTTGTATATAGCAAAAACAGCAAAAGTCCTGTGGCACCTTAATGACTGACCAGTTTCTTAAGGCATAAGCTTTCATGGGCTGCAGCCTGCTTGCATCTGACTAAATGGGTTGCAGCCCACAAAATCTTACACCCAAAGAAATTAGTTAGGTGCCACAGGACTCTTGTATCTGCAGCTCTGCTGCTTGCTCTCCCGATGTAGGCAAGTCACAGTAACTTGCGGTACCTTGGTTTCCCTGGGTGCAAATTTGGTGAAAATAATTGGGCTGGGGGCAGCGGCAAGGAACAGTGAGTGCTTGTAAAGCCCTTCAGGTGTCAGCGCCGGGCATCTGTGTTTAACTACAACTGAAATGTTACCACAATGACCTACAAGGGAATGAGAAAGAGCACACAGATGTGCATTCAACCATTATGGTAACACTGCAATTTTAAAACACACTCAGGACCCTACTAAGGTCCATTTGGGGAAAGCATTAGGTGTATCTAGACAGGTCTAGGGAAGACAAACATGGTCTGAGCTGTGAATGATTCACACTTGGGCACTTCACCAGCAAGATTTTTTTTTTTTTTTTTAGATGATGCTTCCTGCTGCAATGCACATTTGATTGCTCAGTTATCAGGTGCATGTGAACGAGGCATAATCTGCTATAGGGCAGCGGGTGGTTGCTCTCATCCCCCGACTTTTCAGAGGTCTGTAAGCTCCACTTCCCATCCCAGCAGCCCAACTCTGCAGAATACAATAACGTATATAACTTCACTGTCCAGCCTGGGGCCCAGAACGTGACCTGCCAAAGGCTGCTGTCTGGTCCACTAGAGGGCCCGGAAGGGGGAGCAGCCATCCTACCCCAGCTGAAGCCAAAGACCAGCCCCACCCCTCTGGCCCTATGCTGCCAAGGAGCAGCCCCTCTCCTCCACTCAAGCCCCATGCACAGCCCTAGCCAGCATGCAGGAGCAGAGGTGGGTGTGGGAGATCAGCCATTTCTGGCTGGGAGGGATGCTGTGGCAGCTGTAGAGAATACAGTTAGTAGAGCAGCTCCCCTCCCTTTGGGATGCTGACCCTTCCTCTCGCATACTGGCGAAGCCTGGCAAGAACACGAGCCAGCCCAGCATCCCACATCCCGCACACTGCGCTGCTCAGCACAGCAGCTGCCTGGGAGAGCTTGGCTGGGAAAACAGCCTTCAGTCTAGATCAAAGCTGGCATCTGGAGGCAGGAGCCACGTACCAAAACCAGAGCTCTCAGTTCCCTACTTCTCCCTCCCCCTGTTTCCAGACCAGCTCATTTGGGTACCAGGCTGGCAGCCAGCTCACGGCAGGGAAGAGAAGCCACTTCCCCCAGCCAAGTCCCACAGGCAAGAGGGACCAGGTTTGGATGTGGATCCCCCTCCACTCGCCCAGCTGCCAGGCAGAGTAGCCAAATGGGCCGTGGGGCACAGCAGGCAAAGGAATGGGCCACTGCCCTCCACCTCTATAAGGGCATGGGGAGTTGGGGAGAGCACAGCAACCATGGACTAGGAGACGAGTCACGTGATCAGTTGCTGTCCTCCTCCAAAACTCCCCACCCCACCAGCATCACTGACAAAAAAAAAAGTTGGCATCTGTAAATCCCTCCCCCCCACCATCCTATGCCACTAGGTGCAACCACAGTATCCCATCCCATCCAAAACTTGCTCACCAGGCTCCCGAGTGAGAAAAAAATTTTAATGCGGCCCTTGAACTAAAAGGTTGGATGCCCCGAACATGTAACATTCTGTACACTGACAACTTTGCCATTTCCCCAGTTTTTCTAAGATGACACCCCCAATGTGAAGTAGCCTGTCCTAACTCCTGTAGGAACAAGGAAGGGAGGATGCAGCCACATCTCCACCACATACACACCCTGGGGTAGCATTTTCCAAATAATGTAAATGACTTAAAGAAACTACTGAAGGCTTTGTGCCTACACATTAAAATGAATACTGGAAAAAATAGCTTATGAAAAACTGAATGAAATACTCTAAATAATCAGTTCTTTTTGTGACCCAATACAATGTAAAACAGAGTACTCTGAGTGGGGCTAAAAGTCCCCAGGACTGGATGGTTGGGAGGCTGTAATTAATGTCAGTAAAATACTTCAAAATCATGAGATGGAAGGTACTATAGAAGAGGACAGCATATTAGTATAACAAGATCCATCAGGGTACATAGTATATAAACCCTTAAGGGCAGAAGAACAAAGTTAGGGTAATAGAACTGCTGCATATTAACACCAGAAGGAGTTTGTATTGAACTCCACCCTTTTCAATAAAATAAAACAGAGTGAGGGGCTCCCCTTGTAAGTGTTCACTAGACCTTACTGCACTCTTAAGCACCTAAATACCATTACAAATCTAGTCCTTAATCCTGCAGACTTTTACTCACGAATCATCTTTGACTTGTGAGCAGCTAGCTGCATAAGGCTGATTCATATAGTAACAGTTCAGAGGATTGCCTTCTCCTCTGCAATAATAAATCAGACCAAACAGCTACAGTGAGACAGATAAATTCTTACCAGTAAATGCACACACACATTTATAGCTCTGGAGATTTCCTCAGCCCTGGGAATGATTCATGCTAAAGAGACGGAATGAAGCATTTGTTTCAAAGTGAGAAACATATTCCTGGTGACATTACTGATAAGTCAGATCAGAATCAGGTGATAATGGTGAAGGCCTGACTCTTTAATCTACCTTTCGGCATGAAGCACAAAAGGCCCTGCACGTTCTGTAACCATTTTCCCCGGTGCAAAAGGATACATTCATGATTGGGTAGCATTTTACATGGCTACAGAGGACTCTCATGGTGCATCGTCAGGTGGGGCTCTGTAGATTTTATTTTCTCCTTCACCAAAAGAGCCTGATCTTGCAAGGTGCTGAGCACCATCAGTGTCCTCTGAAGGCAGTGAGAATAGTAGGTCTTCACTGTCTTTCAGGATTGGACCAGCAAAACACTCATATTTCTTTGAGCTCAACAGCTGGGCCCACTCAGTGCAGGATGCATCAGTCCAAGGACAGGAGTATGCAAGCAGTACTGGGGCCAGGTGCATTTTGTTTGTGTAGAGTTAAACAACCTGGCCTGGCTTCTCTTGCTGCCCTCCCTGCTTCTGCCAGCTCTTGACTCTTGTACACATCACGAGTTCAGCCTCTCAGTCAAAAACAATCTTTTTCAGTACGTGTTGACAAACAAATTGAGAAAATTGCCTTCAGCCTTGCAGCTGGCTTTATACTGGAAATAAAAGGATGATCTGAAAGCAGCGGTACTGCAGATCTTGGGAAGAGACCTATTGAGTGATTAAAGCATTTGCCAATATAATTAACTAAGGTTCTTCAGATGCACTCTGGGCTTTTAATTTGGTTGACAGGCTATGAATTTTCTCCACTATGACTGCTTCTTTACAGCACAGCACCTAATCTGACCAATTAATCAGTTTTAACAGATTCCCCTAATGTTCCTCAGACATTCAAAGTGCCCAGTTAATTAACTAGGCTCTAAACACAGAAATTCAGAGGGGAAGAAACAAAATCTGAAAGATTCCTTCTCTCAATCGGAAAGCCATAGTTTGTATGAAATGGAGTAGAAAGATACATAAAAGAAACTGTTTAGATGATGGTTTTAAGTGACCAAAGCCCAGGTTAGGGTTGCATCATGCAAAAGAGCTGAGCAAATCCCATGAAGTTCTTGGATTTTTTTTCTCCACTACTAGACAGACACTACATAGAATCTGTTAATTCAGGGCTCAATTCTGTCTCCTCCCAGTCCTCCTTGTGCTGTCACTTCCAAACCCCTCTGTGCTAGGGAGCAATGTTAATATATCAAGACTAAATTACAGAATTTGAAAAAGAATAATTCATAGGTAATTGTCAATTAAAGAGAATTATTTATAGGTAGCTGTTTTCCAAAGAGAATAATTCATGAGCAACTGTGAATTGCATGTAAAATCATTTACGGGTAACTGTCAGACGTGCTTAATTTATAATGAAAGAGGTGTCAGAGCTCAAGCAGATTTTTTACTTTCATAACTGATTTAGCAAGTCAGAAGGTGTTGGGGCTATGACTTGAAAAGGCTGGAAATGTGAGAGCCTCAGGCACTGACTAAGCTATGAAGAGAATATACTGATACCCAGCTGTATGAGATGAGGCTGTACTTTCAGGGAGCAGTTCTGGGGAAATCATTAGAAGAAAGTCCCAGAACTCCCCAGTAAAAGCGGTTGTGCAATAGATAGAGCATGAAGTCCCTGGGTACCAACAAAAGCCACCCATACCACCACAAACAGCTAATGTCCCCCTCAGAAGATCCCATCTTACTGGATCCATTCATCCAGACAGGAAGGTCTGAGTTGGAGCCTTACAGTTCATCTGATGCAAGAGGCCAATTGTGCAAAATGCAGAAAACGCTAATCTCCTTGTGACTTCCTTGGGGGGGGGGGTATTCAGCAGTCTCATGAGATCAGGCCCCACAGGAGTTTAATATGGTAAGCAGTTTCTCTATGGAAGTTGGGTGTGTGAATAGAACTGTTTGGATGCCTGAGCTGCTTGATTATAAAAATAGTGAATAGGTGAAATCATGGCCCTGCTGACATCCATGGCAACACTCCCATTGACGTCAGGATGGCCAGAATCTCACCTCCTCACCCTGCCAAGTGTGAAGAACAGTTTTATGGATAGGGTTCTCGGTTCTCCAGTTCCCAGACTGGACCAAGTTATGGTGTAGCTCTACACCAACTACCCCACAGGCATTTTGCTTTGCTGATGTAAGTCATTTGAGGTTCTGGTGAACTGTTAATAGCAAGCTGAGTGGAGAAGGAAACCCCACATGCAGTCTGGCTGCTAGCTCTAAAGACAAGCAGCAGCAGCAGCAAGTTGGGTGTTTTTCTACAAGCTCTGCTCTAGGAATTATTTTGATGACGTTCTATGGTGTATGCTGAACATGGGGACAGACTAGATGACCACAGTGGTCCCCCCTGGTCTTGGAATCTATGGATAGATCCCTTGGCAGATCCAGAGGGCTGGACACACAGCGTCACAGACCATTTCTGAATGTATGGCTTTGATTTGAGTACATTGTCCTCACGGCTTGGGGCTGTTGCAGTCTGAGGTTTGCAGACACAAAGAGGGACTGGGTCCTCCCTTCCCAGAGCTGGAGCTGTCCTGTTCAGACTCAGGAAGGCCACACAAAGGAGTCCCTGTTGATGGTTGTCTACACACACTAGTCTTTCCAAAGGTTGCTTGTCTAGCATGTTTGTATAGACTATAAAATAAAAATGGGCCACTGCTTTCTCTCACCTCCTCTGACACAAATCGGTGGCTTGTTCCAGTGTAACAGAGGGGAATTTGGCTCAGGGTATTTATCAACAATTAATTATTCTTTACTGTTACCCTAGGAGGCCCTAGAATATCACTGATACTCCACAGAAATATGGCCACAGGGGCCATTATTAAGCTGTACACGCAGGGGTGGCTTTGCATTTGCAAGAGTCAGTTACTTGATCCAGCCCCCTTGGCAAAACTCCCACTGACTCCAGTCTGTTCCTGATGCTGCAGGCACACAGCAGGCTCTCCTCTTTCTCATCATGCCAAGGTATTTAGCACTGCCTTGTCTCTTGCATTGCAGAGACACAAGGTTTTGCAAACTGAGCCTTAAATGTATTCAGCTGGTTTCCACTTCAGTTACAAGCTATTGGCACCTGTCCCTGACCTGTCCCAGTCTTCTTTGAAATCATTTCCCAACTGCCAAGGAAACACTTCTCCCTTCTGTTCAAACATTGTCATTCTGCTGTGTCCAGGAGAGGAGGCTGCTCCTTTAAACCACAGCCTCAGGACTCTCAGCAGTGAGCTATGTTGACTGTGCCTGCACTAAATGGCTATTTACCCACTGACTTAAGCACACAAGTCTTGTCCCAGCATGTCCTGGGCTCTGGCTAAATCTGGAATGGAAAGGCTTGGAGTGCACTCTCCCTTTCCCTCTCTTTTTTCTCTAAGTCCTAGGGTGAGATCTAGTCATAGGCTAAGCCTAAATTGTAAAGGAAGTTGGATGCTTAACTCTTATGGCTCCTCTGAAAATCACCACTGTAGTGAGGAGCCAAGAAATAATATGTACTGTCCTGGGAACAGCACATCCTTTCAGATGTGGACTTTGGTTTGCAGGGTGTTTATGTCCTCGTAGCATCTCTGTGCACTGCACAAAGGTATTCAGCCATTACAGAGATGGGGTCATGCAAGTACTCTATCTATCTCGATAGATAGGGATAAAGCAAATGAATGCCGTTCATCCACCGTTTCCACTTGCTGATCTGAGTTGGCAACCTGCCTCCAGCCTCAGTTCTGAAGCTGCTCTGGTTGTTTCCAGAGATAATCTGGGTCACTGCTGTTAAAAGTCTAAGAAGTTGCTAGAGGAAGCTGCTGGCAGTTCACAAGTTACACTCATCTTGCAAGACCTAAGATCTTTGCTGTATGATCTTTGCCCACCATCCACTGGTTCATTAGCTGTTCACATAGACACAGGGCACTCCCATAACAAATGACTCCAAGCCATCAGCACCCCAAGACTCTGAGCACCCTGTGATATCTCACAATTCAAATCACTAGTCCAATTCACACAAGTGGAAAGAGTTGAGAGCCCTCTGGTCCCTTGTGGGGTTAAATGCTGATGATTTGATTCACTTTCCCCAGGCCCAGCACCCGTCAGCAATGTTGCAGTGCAGACACGCTCAGGAATTCAGCTTTGGACCCCGAGCTCTGAAGGACGCACTCATCTCTACCAACCCTGCCCTCCAAGAGCTCTATGCCAAAACCTTCTCCAGTGCGGAGAAACTTTTCCTCTCGGAAGCATACAATCCCCAGCGGACACTCTTCTGCACCCTGTTGATCAGGACTGCCTTTGACTGGCTCCTCAGCCACCCTGATGCTCCTGAGGACTTCGAGACCTTCTATCATGCCATGCTGAGGAGGAAGCAACATCTTTGTCAGAAGCACATCTACTTGCAGCCTATAGGTACCACAGGCCCAAAACCCTGGCACCTTTCATGGGGGACACCTTGAAAGAAATGGGAATATGTTCAGGTTTTTAAACCACTGTCAACCCTCAACCATGACTTTTCAGCCTTGTCTGTCCAATGGCTGAGCCTGCAAATGGCCAGTGCCACAGCCAGAGCTTCTCTGACAGCCTTTACCTTTGTGTAACATTGCGGTGGTAAGGGCTGCCACTGCTTACAGCGGGAGATCAGCTCCATAGTACGTGCCCTGGGGAGTGGCTTCCCCAGGAGCAACTTGAAATAAATACATTCAAAATGGTGAACTAAGAAAATGGTGCTAGAGGCTCCCCTGCCACATGAGTAACTTCTCTGCATGGCCTGCTTGGCCCCAGAGATTTCTCAGAGATACTCCACACAGAGCTAACTTCTTTCAGTGACATGCCCTGTAAATGACTTGACAGAGACACTCCCCATAGCACTAATCCCTGAGCAGGCATTTCAGGGAAACACCCCAGTGCAAATGACTGGGTCCAGAGAGACCTGGCAACCCCCTAGAAGTCCCTTACAGAGTAACCCCTTACCGTACCTTTGACTAGTAGCAGAGAAAACCTTTTAGACCTTCTCCGGCCTACAGATAACTGACACTGGTGCTTCTGCTCTTAGATCTAACTGAGGAGCCAGTTGGGATCTCACTGCTGGATTCCCTCAGAAGCTGCCTAGAATCTTTCTTCCTGGGCCTTCGTGTCAAGTGCCTTCCCTCTGTTCCCATCTCCTCCATCCACTGCTCCTATCGACACAGCCAGGATTCAGACAGAGTGCAGCTCCATGCAGGTAAGGAGAGAGGAGTGGAGCCAGCAGAGAAGTCTGGCTGGCACTCAGACTTAGGGCAGTCTCTCGGCCCACACTGCTCCCTGCGGAAATGACTTTGATCTCATCTTTTTGCCGGAACAGGGGAGAAAGGGTGTGAAGAGGGAGAAATCCTGTTTCCGTGGAAAATCCATTTTTTTTGGACTGGAAACCACAACAAAAAATAACCAGGAGGGCTGTTCTCATCACACTTTTTCCTCTAGCTTGTGTTTTTCAGAGTAAACTTTATATTCAGTTTTGCAAGCTAAAAGCTGCTGCTCTCCTCTCAGCAAGTGCAGCATCCTTTTAGATTTCATTCTGTTGTGCACTCATTTGTCATTCCCCCACTGGTTGTCTAAACCCAAATTAATTGAATGCCGGGAGGGAGGGGTGTGTGTGTTAATGCACTGGTATTTCACAATACAATATCTGAACCCAAATTTCCATTAGGACCCAGCAGATGAGAGGGGTTTATTGGCTGCCAGGCCTAGTGTTGTGTGACTGTTCATCCACAATCCAAAACTGCTTTGCTGCTTGGCAGAACTGGTCATGTACGCTCAGGAAAGGCCCAGTGCTGGGACAGGAGGGCTATTGCAGGTCAGGGCTGAGGTGTACATAGGGAAATTCTGGGTTGTAACCCATCCTTTCTTTAGTGCGGCGTGGCACTGGATTCATGCTTTGGAGTACTAAGACTGCATCTTGGTCCCCCCCAGCATTCTTCTTTGGCTTTATTCTGTGCTGCAAAATCATCTCCCATGCAAGTCAGGGCTGATGGGGCCCAGCATAAAGGGAATGGGTGATAAAGAGCAAGGAAGAGAACCTCCTCCTTTACCCTGAATTTTGAGCTCAGCCCCTCTGCCAGCTTGTAGCTTGGATTCCAAATTCTATCCCAGTAGCTCAGGAGTGGACAAAATTGGCTCACACCTAGGTGCCAGCAATTTTACTTTTGGTCACCAAAGGGTCCTCATCCATTACATTTCTGCAGTGGAGCTAGGTGACAGGCCACTGAAAGTGATCACCACGGCAACCAGAAACATAGATTTGCCGAGGCTTGCAGTAGCTGTAGAAATAGTGGCTCTTGCAATTGTCTTTTGGGTAGAGCTGATTTTTATCTTCTGTCTTCTGTTTATCCAGATGGGATCCTGAGCTTCCTGAAGAACAACAAGCCCATGGATGCCCTGTGCGTCCTTGGACTCACGCTCTTGGATCTGTATCCCTGTGAGACCTGGAACTTCACCTTTGGCAAATTGCTGCCTGGACAAGGTTTATACAACATCCTATATTCTTTCTATGTGGGGAATGAAAAGTGTTTTATCTTAAACCACTTCCTGGGAGGCAGAGTAAGCCTATAACATTTGTGAATAGCATAGTGATACAAGACAGGATTTCCCAAAGTAAAATATGGGCGCTCGGGACTCACAGGCCCCAGGAGGCTGTTGGCCCAGGCAGGGAAGTCTGACTAGCTGTACCCTTTAGGGGACCACAGAAGCCCACATTCAGTACTGTGGAGGGTGTGGTGCTATAGTAGATGAAAATAAGACCATTCCCCATCATGGTCCTTATGGCTAGAGGCAGGTACTGGAGGCTGATGTTAAGTCCTCTTAGCCTGTGTCGTTTCTGTTTGCCTCTCTTTGTAGAAGTGGGCGTCTGCAGCTTTGCCAGATTTTCTGGCAGTTTCCCCCAGCCAGGTTGCACCACCTTAAATCCAGCCCCAGGGAGAGAGGAGCTGCGCAAGGTCACTGCGAAGGCCCGAGACCGGACGTTGCTGTTCAGCGTGTTGGAGATGGTTCAGTGTTGCAAGGTGCAGCTACCCAGAAGCAAAGGTCCTGCAATGTGTGGTTTACATTCCAGCAGCCTCTGTAACCACACCTTTTGTGACAAAGGAGTGAGGTCTGGCCAAAGCCATTCAGTTACGGCAGTGCGCCCATACTTGCTTAACATTGCATTGTCAAAGCACTGTTCAGTCTTTTCCCACGTTGCTGGGAGGGGAATCAAGCAGGAGCTGACGGCCAGGACGCCTGGGTTCCAGGCTTATCTCGGGGAGGGAGGGATTGGGATCCATCACCTGCATTTTACAGCTTGAGAAACTGCAGCACAGAGTGGTCACGCAATTTGCCTTACAGTGCACTGCAAATGTGTGGCAGAGCTGGGATCATGAACCAGAGTCTTTGGCTCTCATGCTTATGCTGCTAGGCCTTGCTGCTTGGCAGGCAGTAGGCGGATCAATAGCTAACAACTTCTTTATCTCCTCATTGTAGATACAGTCTGGTAATCTCTTCAGAGGGTGGAGCAGAGTTTTGTATACAATATTGTGATGGATTGAGGAAGCATGGTGTATACACCTACATCTCCCTCAAATGGCTGGTGACCAAAACAGAGGAAAACCCAGCCCCAGTTCCTATCAGACCTGCCCATTAGGGCTCATCAAAAAAAACCTGAACAAAGTTTGCAGATATATCTATATGCAAATTGCTTATAATCCCCAGAGACCTCTCCACTTCAGTGTTTCCTTTGAGCCATCCCATCTGCGCTCACCACAGCTGCCGCTTCTTCTGCCCCTCCTGAGTGCTGCCTCACAAGGCTGGCTTCCTTTGAGCAATTTTAGCAGCTCTTTTGCTGCAACAGGGCTGGCCCTCTGTCTCCTGCCCTGCTCTTGGCTCCTTCCTTAGCTCCCTCTGGATCTAACTAGGAGAGGAGGCAGCCTGACTGGCTGGCAGGGGAAGGAGAGGAAATCTCAATCACTCACATCTTTCATGTTGCCCCAGTGCCAAGGAAGTTGAAGGCAGCAGAGCATGTCCAGAAGTTGGAAGGCTGGGGTTAGGTGGGCCTGGTACCTGCTCCTGGTAACTAATTCGGACAACATTAACTGGTGCTTTGGTAGTGAAGGACCCAGGTTCTCTGTCTGATAATGTGAGGCGAGCCTTGTTACAGTTGCTGGTTTCTTCCTGTGCTCCTCCTGCCCCTAGTAGAACAGTATATAGTTGGACGAACAAGAAGCTTGGATTCCCCTTTCCCCTCCCTGCATGAAGAAGGGTTGGGAGCAGGGAGACTGTGGTCAGGATTGTGGTTTCTTGGGTTTTATTAACAGCTGAATGACTTTCCTTTTGTGAAAGGTCACCTGTCACGAGATCTGCCACCTGATTGGTTTGGGGACCTGCAGATGGCTGCAATGCATCATGCAGGGAGCTCTGAGTTTGGATGAAGCGTTGTTGCGGCCCCTGGAGCCCTGCCCAGTTTGCCTCAGGAAGCTGCAGTCCATTGTGGGCTTCAAACTCGTCGAGCGCTACAGGGTGAGAGAAGGATTGCAGGCTGCACTTGGGACAAAGGGGCAAGGCAAGGGTCTCTCCAGCGAGAGAGCCTATCTGTGAATTATAGCATCTGGTGATCATGTTAAAGTCAGGACCAGGTGAAGAAATACACAGAGTTCCCTCTCCTGTCAATTGGCCTGGGTTACAGAAACACTGAACCCAAGACCCACAATAGGGGTGGGGAAATCATATACACATTCGCCATGAGTAATTCTTATGCACAATCTCCAAAACTCTGTGCAACAGCCCTGCACTTAACTCATCATCCCCATTTTATTGTGGAGGAAAATGAGGCAAAGGGGATGTGACAGAGGCACGGTCAGAGAGACAAAGTCAGAACAGTGGCTAATGCGTGCAAGTTCCTGGCTTCTAGTCTTCTGCTCTGCCAGTGCTGTGTGACAGCCTGATCTGCTTTGCCGTCAAGAAAATGTTAATGGCACAAGGAGCTTTAGATGCCATCACTCAACGTGTTAAGGCTGAAAAGAGTCTTCCCCTCAGTTAGTAGAAGAGCTGGACTCTAACCAAAGGACAGGTGCATTACATGAACAGAAATAAGCTTTCAGTTCATGCTAAACACCTCTTCTGTGTGATTTTCTCTCTATAGGACATGCAGTGTCTCCATGGACAGATTTCTTCAGGAGTCTGGTGGCCCTTTTAAAGACTAACAAATTTATTTATTGCATGAGCGTTCATGGGAGAAACTCCCACTTTGGCAGACGCTTTGTTTTTTTGTTTTGCTGGACTGATTAACATGGCTACCCCTTTGGAACTTGGTTTTTCTATGTGCCTATTTTCAACTTGTGGGAGTTGTATTCTCACTTCATACAGAGCAAGTTGGGCAGTTCCAGGAAGTTTTCTAGTTCTTTTGAGACATGTTCACACAGAAGCACTTCACCATGCCTGGGGAGAAAACACTGCCTGGGTGTGCTACTAAGACAGCACTGGTTTTAGCCTCATCATCTAGGTCTTGGGCTGCCTGGCTTACATCTAATACTGAGAGGTCTTCAGCCCCAGCCTGTCAAGGCTGCTGTTAGAACAAGTCAGAGCAACCAGCATTAACAAAAAAAGTATCCTCTGGTTCCAGCAGAGAAACAATTCAAATTAAATGTTTCCCTCCACACCTATTTCATTGCAGCAAAT
Source organism: Podocnemis expansa (assembly GCA_007922195.1). Classification (NCBI taxonomy): domain Eukaryota; kingdom Metazoa; phylum Chordata; order Testudines; family Podocnemididae; genus Podocnemis; species Podocnemis expansa. The sequence goes on along the minus strand of ML682016.1, from coordinate 4,005,143 downwards.
ACTGTGATTAGCTCAGCTTCCCCACAGCAACTGTGAAAGAAACCCTGAAGAGCAGCCACCAATCTACTAGTTTCTTTTAAGTGTCATATCTGCCTCTAGGACACTAAGGAAGGAATAAGACTAGAGACCATTGCAGGCTTATATAGTGAGATTGTGAATCTCTGCCAGGGCCAATCCAAGGGTTTTTGGCACCCTAGGTCAGTGGTTCCCAACCTTTTCTCTGCTGTGGCACACCCTGATAACTTCAAATTTTTTGAGGCATGCCACCATTAAAAACTCATGAATATTCAGATTAACTTAAATTACTTACGAATATTCATGAACAATAGCACAGTATTTCGGAACCACTGCTGTTTGGGGTAGTAGGGGTAGCAGAGCAGGGGTGGCAAAACACAGGAAGTCAGGAGTCGTGTGCAGTGGCAGGAGTGAGTGTGGGGAGCAGAGCAGGGCAGAGGTGGCAAAAGAGGACAAGGGCAGCCATGTGGGGAACAGCACGAGGGTGGCAAGAGAGGAGAGAGGAAGGGAGAACAGGAGTAGCTTTGTGGGACGGTGGTGGAGGGAACCTGGGGAGTGGGAGGGTAGGGCAGGGGAGCATGGCGCAGCACCCACTTCCCCCTTCTCCACAGCGGCACCCTGCCACCCAGGGCAAATCCTCACCCCACTGCTGCTCCCTCCCACCCCAGTGGGTCCCGTCCTCCCCTCCCCAGCCCCCTTCTGCCTGTGATGGACCCTCCCATCACTGCAGGGACCAGAACTAGGGCTCCAGCCCCCAGCTACACCCCCGACACACCCCCAACCCCAGCTACACACCCACATGTGCTACACATACACACACACACCCCTACCCCATACAACCCCCAGCAGTCCCCCCCCCCCAAAGCCCTTACCTCAGCTGTTTGCAGGCTGGCTGACCGGCTGGGAGCTGCTCCGCCCTGGAGGGGGAGATTCCCACACTCCCAGCCCCCTGCAACTCACTGCTGGCTGGGTTAAGGTGGAGCCACCAGGACTCTGCGTTCTGGCTGCTCCTGCTATTTTTAGGGGGGCCTTGGAACTTGGCGTCTGGTGCCTTCTATTTTTAGGGGGGCCGGACTGCTGCCTGCCTAAAAACAGGGGGCCTTGGAACTCTGTTCCAGTGCTTTCTCCCTTACTTTAACCCCTTGCTTTTCCCAGCCCTGCACAGTCCACGTGGCTGGGCTGTGCAGGGAGGGAACTTTAACTCCAGCTCTTGGGGATGCTCACAGCACACTTTGGGTGTTGCCGCAGCACACCAGTGTGCTGCAGCGCACTGGTTGGGAACTACTGCCCTAGGTGAACTATGACTTTGCCCCCGTCCCCACATGTTATAAGAGCTAACATTTTTTTTTAAAATAGAGGGAAAAAATCACTTCCATCTAATTTGGCACCCTTAAAGCCTGGCACCCTAGGCAACTGCCTAGTTTATCTATATGGTTGGACCAGCCCTGATCTCTGCGAGCAGCTTATAAGACCTGCATCAAAGCAGTGTCTAAGTGAGGGGTGGACAAAACTGGCTTACAGCTAGGCACCAGCACTTTTATTTCTGATCATCAGAGGGCACTCCTCCATTACATTTCTGCTACGGAGCTAGACGACAGGCTACTAAAACTGGTTGCCATGGTTACCAGAAACCTAAATTTGTCAAGGCCAATTGAAGTGCCTAGAAAGACAGGTTAAATAGCTAGACAACTTGCTGGCAGAGGGCACATAGCCCAGGAAGGCAAAATCATGTCAGAAAGCAAAGTTGTTTGCACAGCATACTCTGCAAGGCCCAAACTAGCCACTGTCATGTGTTTGGCATGAACTTCACCTTTTACGTTGCTTCTTCCAGTTGAGGAACCAATTTCCCTAAATCATACAGCCACCCCAGTTATAAGGAACAAATATGGCAAATGCCTCACACAGACCCATGCCTTCCCGGTTGCAGACGCTGCTGCCAAGGGCATAAACAGCAGTGAGGGGTAACTGGAAAATGGGGCAAGTGGTAGAAGCGGGTAGTCTCTCTCTAGGAAGATGAACTCTCTGCAGTTGATTTGAGTTTTCACTCAGAAGCACTCTCTTTTAACATCAGCCTGGGTTTCTTTTATCTTGACAGATTTAGAGCAAAAAAATCCAGGCTGCACTTGTATTACTCAAAAGTTTCCATCTGTTTGCCTTGTTTGCCTTACAGTACGATAGGCAGCTGCCCCCCAACATTGCCCTTCAAGGCTAGTACAGACGAGTAGCTGGATAGTGATGAAGGGTACGTCTACACTACAAAAATACTCCATGGTAGCGAGTCTTGGAGCCGGATTCAGATTTGGCCTTGTGGAATGATACTAAAAATAGCCATGGGGGCATTCCCGCTCATGCTGGAGGCTGGGCTCTGAAACACAGGGCAGAGATAGGTTCAGAGCCTGAGCCAGAATGTCTATGCTATTTTCAGTGCTGTAGCACAAGCCCAAGTCTGTAGGCCTGGGCTCAGATAGTCACTGGGGCACACATTTGTTTTGTAGTGTAGCTGTCCAGAGCTTGCCTTCACTACAGTGTAAGTCCTCTTGAGTCAGGCTAGCTCAGTGCAACCTGAAAGATCAGAAGAGCCATTTTTAAAAATTCCTTCAATAGCCAAATGTTTTGAGAGCTGCTGTGGGCAGGTTGCAGCCCCCAGGGCAAGCTGGAGTGAGCAATCACACCGCAAACACAAGCAGCTCAGAATAGTTATGTCCCTGATGCATCAATGGCTTTATCGCACCCCCCGTCCTGCCTGATGGGCAGCTATTTTGAGTTTAAAGAGCCATGTAACTCAAGCTAAAGATGTGCACCAAAAGAAGCAGAGTCAGGACAGCCCTTGAATTACAGTTCGAGCTAATGCTGCAGAGTTGCAACTGGGCCGTAACTTCCTGCACAGCCAGGTCCGTCCGGCCTTTGGGAACAGAATCAGTTCCTAAGGTCCAGGCCGTCGCTCAGGTGTGGGGATTGACACCAGAACTAATGGAGCAAAGAAGCTTAGATTGCAGTGCAGGGTCTGGCTTACAGCAGAGGACATCCCTGTCTCTGTGGTGTTCATTCCCTTACTGGCTGATGTAAACCAAGCCTGCTAGGGGTGACCTCTCTGGCTCACTTTGAAAGATTATTTTTTCCTTCCGCTAATTGCAGATGATTACAGGGCAGCAGTCCCTTAGAAAAAGGCTTTCTTTATTCTCTCTGGCTGCTGCAAATTGCTCAGTTTGAGTTTTCTCACCTATAAATGTCATGCCAAACTGACCTTGCCTACTGTGCACTGATGGAAACACCACTGAGGCTGACAAGGACAAGGTGACCCTTTACTAAAATCTGAGTAACACTGTTCCCTTGTAATGTCAAAGAGTGGAACTCAAGCTGTGCTAGCTGCCTGCCCAGGCTCCTGCAGAGATGAGAAACAGCAGAACAGAAAAGAGATGCTAAAAAGCACACAAACCCTTAAATATCTTGTAGAAAATGTGCCGTTGAGTCTGAAAGGTTGAAAAGAATTTTTGCCTGTTGCAGGGATTTTGGGGACAGCACTTGCCTCTTCTTGAGTGGAAATAAATGAGCCTTTAGAGTTGGTCAAATTTTTCTGTTAAAAATGGGCAGATTTGACAGCATCAAAGTATTTTGTATTTTTGTGTCAGTTTCATCTTACTGCAGGAGTAAAACCAAAAAACTATTTGGAGGAAAACAAATTGAAGTGGTTTGGGGTTTTTTTGGTTTTTTTTTTGGTAAAATTAAACATTTTTGGTTTTGGTTCCATGTGACTTTGTTTTGAACTTCCTTTAATTTTATATAAAAATCAAAAAAGTTTTTAAATAATAAAAATAATTTGTCAAAACTGTATGTCTCAGCCATAAGCTGAAGGGAATTTCACCCCCAACACTTTTTGGTTTGCCAAAAATTTTAAAACTTAGTTTTCAAGTTGAACCAAAACAATCGCCCCCTCAGCGCCACCCCCCCGAATTACCCAGCAAACAGAAATGTCTCTTATTGACACAGCTGTGCCAGTCATCTCTGATGGATGGCCTCGGTTCAGCTCTCTCTTTGCTTGGTACACATTTTTTCCTCTCTGGTGGTTTTGGACTGAGTAGCAGTTGGGATTACCTTGGAGATTCATAGATGTCTTGGGAGTTAAGGAGTCCTGTGGCACTTAAAGACTAAAATTTATTTATTGCATGCGCTTTTGTGGGAGAAAATCCCACTTTGTCAGACACTTTGAAGGTACGGGTAAAGTTCCCCCATCTTCAAAGCATTGACGAAGTGGGACTTTCTCCCACAAAAGCTCATGTGATAAATACATTTGTTAGTCCAAGTGCCACAGGACTCCTTGCTTGTTTTGGTGAACTAGACTAAGACGGCTGCCCTGTTAGAACTTGGGAATTGAGAGCCGTCATAAAATGCATGGTGTAATTGGGACTTTCAAACAGTATGATTTCCACGCGCTCTCCTCTGCAGGGTCTGATGCATGTTCTGTTGAGCATGTGCACGTGTGGTCAATGGTGTGCAATGCACACAGCTGGTTTGAACTGCACAACAGTGGCCACAGCAAAGCAGACAAAATATCCTCCCTTTGCATTTTTTCTTGGCGATAGGGGATCTCAGCTGTTCAGCTGCATCCCTGTACAATGAAGGCTGGGCTTCACATGCAGATTGCAGCAGAAGTTGGAACATGACTGTGCTTGGCCCACCCACTCAGCATGGTCTGTTGGCTGCTTCTATCACTGGCCTGGGGAAGGAAGCTAGTTATGAAAAGGGGAGGGAGGAGCAATAGAAAACTCTGGGGAAAAGGAACTCTGCAAATCACTGGGAAGGCCAGGAGACGTCAGCCAGAGTGCAACTCTGGTGCCCTCTGGTGGAAAAAGCACTTCCCTCTCTAGGAGCTGAAAGCACAGCACAGGCACATTATTAATACATCAACTACCTGCCCCATGGCAGTTTTTTGTTTTGTTTTTTAACTGCTACCACAGTATTTGCTCGTACAAGTGTCTAGCTTTGCTAAGATGCCAAATAGGGGGTAACAGAAAACAAAAGATAGATAAATCAGTAAATGAAGTGTGGGGTGTGAATGCCTCAGGACAAAAAAGAAAAACATCATGCCAGTTAATAGACAAGGAGGCCAAAACATCAGCAATTGGAAACTGTCAAATGCTATGATTCATTCCCCAAAGTGCAAGGAATAAGTATGCCAGAAGCAAGCAGCTGTTTTCCATATCATAGCATGGAAACTGTCTGAGATCCCCCTTTTAAACACTACTTTCTATTAATTCTTTCCTAGAACCCAGACTTTCCTTATATGTATTTCAAGTCAAGAGATGAAGAGCTTTTCTTAAGACTGAAAATGCATACTCAATAGGAGTGAATATGTTAAACAAGACTCAACAGCTTTGACTCAGGGACAAATATATACATGTAATGCAACTTTCAAGAGCAGTGGTTTTCAACCCGTGTGCTGTGAGAATGGTCCAAGTGTGCCATGAAATTTTGTACAATGGTAATGAAAAAATCAGTGTAAAGCAAACAATGTTTCATCTTAAACAATATTCGATCCAACCAAAATTACAGCTCAAAACTCGTAAAGATTAATTATGATATGAAAAGCAAGGTATTGGTCTTTCAAGTCTAACACGTGAACATTGTAAATGCAGGTGGCCAAAGGGCAAAACTGAGGTATGTATTTTTTTCTGGTGGATCAGAAACATTAATACATTTGATCCTTCTCTAGCTTGTTGTATGCACTATCTTGCAAATCTCTCTAGTAAGACCGTTCCCACAGTAAATATAAGTAAATGTGATGTTTAGGAGCAATCACTTCAGCTGAAAAAAGTGGGGGCGCCGTGGAATTGTTTCTCTCATTGAAGTTTGCCGTGTTACTGAAAAGGCTGGGAACCAGTGCTCTAGAGAAATGGCACTGCTCTGTTGGTTGCTTTTACATAGATTACATGGCAGACAGAGGCCGGTGGAGGGGGCGGTTAACTGAGAATTATACTACTGTTCCTCTATCATCATCTTTAAGGCATTCATGAGTAGTTTAGTCCCAGTATTTTCTAGCAGCAGTCACAGCAAGGAATAGTGCAGAACCACATGTTACATAATCACTCAAGTATTTCAGGTCTGTTTTCTCCCAAACAGGAGTCATCCTTGTAAGCACTGATGTTTGGCGTAATTCTACTCTTTACTGTATATCAAGGTTGTCAAGAGTACCTAGTGATTTTGGATGTGTAAGTTTTGGGGCACCCAACTTGAGATGCCTTAAAAGGGGCCTAATTTTCAGACAGTGGGTACTCAGCGCTTTCTGGAAGTCAGCCCCCTTTAAAGTGTCTTAAATCAAACACCCCAAAATTGAGGCACTTGAACTTGCCTGGCACTTCAGAAAATCTTGGCCAATTTACAATTTGTTTTGCTAATTTCCACTAACATAAGAACATTTTCCTCCCACCACAGCAACTCTATGCTTGGACACAAACTGTACTGTCTGCTTGGCCTAGTGAAGAGTCAGACCTGTCAACATCTGAGGAGATCCTGCCATTCAGCTCAGACTCTGGGATGTGCTGCGAGAATGACTCTGAACCCGTGACTTCTCTGTCTGAGCCACTGACCCCCGACACTTGCAGCCAGTCCTTCTCCATCGGGCAGGAGCTGCAGCACAGCGAGCAGTGTTCCCCACAGGTGGACACACACAGCCAGCAGCAGCTGGACAGACCTGCTAAGTCCATAAACATCATTAAAGATTATGAATTATGGCTGGAAATGTGCATCACTGCCTTGGAGAAGAACGTCTCTGACGAGGAGCTGGCTCAGCTGGACAAAACCGTGGATGCCTTGGCAAAGTGGGAAATGTTTACGGGGCAGCTCCCCATTATGAGGAAGGATCTGCCCTTTGCCAAAGACAACGGTGGGCTCAGAAAAGTCCTTGGAGACAAGTTCTCCTCCTTGCGAAGGAAACTGAGTTCTAGAAAACTGTCCAAAGCTGAGTCTTCCCCTCATCGCTGGAGGTGGGAGGAAAACTAGCGCTTGGTCTGACTTTTCCTTTCCCAGTCCTTGCTCCTTTCTGGACTGGGAAAAGCTGGTTGGTTTGCCACTCATTTAGATTTCAGTTTTGTTACAAGATTGCCATGAATGATTTGATTTTTCTCACCAGAAGTTACTGTTTGAGAAGGAAACAGGAACTCTCAACTGGAATGAAAGATACTTCTTTTTCTGAGGCTCCTAATGTGGAATTTGTTTCAATCATTTAGTCACTTTAAGGGCTTATCTACACGAGAAAGTCTCACTGGATTAACCCCACATGTGAATCCAAACACGTGTAAAGCTCTGTCTGGATACTCATGTTTCAGTACAATAGTAGTATATTTCAGTTTGGCTTAAGTTTGCTAGGAACAGGTTCACACTAAATTAAAACAAAAGCGTCCACACAGGAATATGTACCAGTTTAACTAAATTGGTTTAAAAAGTGATGCATGTTAAATTAATGCAATTTTCCAACACAGTCATGGCTTCAATCTACTAAGCATTTGGGGTCTGCAACCTGCAGCTCCAGAGTCACATGCAGCTCTTTGGCTGCCCACTTGTGGCTCCAGGGCCCCTTCTCACCACTGGGGGACCCTATGGGCAGCCCGCACCAGGCTCTGAGCTCCCCACCATCACCAACAGATCCTGCAGCTGGGCCCACTCCTGGTTCTGGGTTTCCCACTACTGTGGGACCCTGTGGAAGAGCCACTTTGTGGGAGATCTTGCAGCAGGCACCCTGACCCAGCACCCCCACCAGGAGGCTACACTCATGGTAGCTGTCAAAACACTTGGTTATAAAAGAAATTTTTAAAAATGTCTCATCTTTTGGGTTGCTGAGCCCTGAAAGCTCTGAGCATGGAAACTATTCCTCCATTTTGTTTTATACCAAACATCAATTTCCAGCCAGGTCCCTGGCCCATAGTTTGCATCATGCACAGGCACAAAGTTGTGACTTTTTAACCAGACCTCCATGGAGTCCAGGTGAAGAGCACAGACGTGGGCTGGGGGAGGCAGAGGAGGAAAATAGCAATCAAGGACTAAAAAATCCTTACTGCTTCTCTCACATAATCAATGGTGTTCGCTTAAAGGGAGCAGTGACCCCTCTTGAAAAGCTGCCACCCCTTCTATTCTGCAACATCCATAAGTCACTATTGCACAGCATATGGGCACCTCTACTGTGAGGAAGTCGCAGCAGACCCTTTCGTTGCTCATACATGCAGCAAGTCCAAGTTTTTTATAGCTAGGAGTGCCAGAGCTGAAGGTTTTCCAGCCCTGTAACATCGCTGTGTGCATTGGGGAGGCTGGGCCTCTCCACTGCACTCTCACAGGATTCTGGCACTGATACACTCCTCAACTTGCAGCTTAATGGCCAGAGTTCAGATTTTTCTGATCTAAAAATACTTTTAATTCCCAACTGTCCAGAGGAGAGAACAAAGTAAAACTCATTCACAGAGCATGGGGAGTTTTCTACTAGGTTGGAGCTTTGTGTTTTAATGGCGCTATTAAGCATGTCAACCTCAGACTGCAGCTGGTGGACAACAACACAGTAACCTGTGGATTGCACAGGGGTGGGAGGGACGAGGTAGGCGTTCCAGGGTAGACACCAGAGAAAAAAATTGCAGCCTGCTAATACAGGTTTGTTACAGGAGAAAATTCTTCAGTTAAGCACACTTAAAAATGTATAAAAAATTAAAACCACCATGATTCACACAAAGAGAACAATAGGGATTCTGGCTTCTAAAAGGCTGACGACGTCAGTTAGTGGAAAGACATTTTTCCAGTCTGCACATCTGGAATCCATGTTGTAAGAAAGCTGCTGCTGCCACCATCTACTGGCTGTCTAAATACTAAGGCCATTAAAAAAAATATCACTTTCCATCTGAGAATTTTAGATGAGCAGAAACTTTCAAACAAGTCGTACTTGATCTAGAAATGCATCCACTATCCCAAAGTCTGGTCTAGCATTTCTTAAACAGATCAGCTATTTCTTACAGAGTGTTTACTTTTTCTTTTGGGCCTCTTTGCTCTTGCTTGATCCTTCAGTGGAGTTGCAAAGCTGAATTTAAGATGGTATCCAGAGAGGTATCACTAATGTAAAATGGTGATATTGCTGGAGAATCAAAGAGGGTGGAGGGACTGCTCTCAGCTTTGGGACAACTGCAAAGGGAATACAGAAGGAGTGGCTAAACTAAAGCACATCAAAAATGCTTTTAAGCATTAGCTGCAGTATAGAGATGCTTTTGCAGACAGTGACAAAACAGGAAATGCATGGCTATTCCCACTCACTTTTTAGGTGAAATCAAAACTAGGAAAGAAACCTCAGAGGGTGGGAAGGCAGGCTGGTTATAGACACTTTGCTTACGCACAGTTAAAAACTTTTCAACACTCTCTCTGATTTCATGGAAGTGTCTAAATCCCCTCTGCTTCATTCCCCACAACCATGGAAAGATTTGCAATAGTATATAATCACCAATATAGCAACAGCTTACCAGTTCAGAGGATTCACAATCACACCATGTACGTTCAGACACTGGAACAGAAGGCCTCACACCTCCGTATAGGATCCAGGGTCATGATGTAACCTCAGGAGGTAGAGTAACCTTGGCTTACATCTGGTTCTCAAGGAGCTGTACAGCAAAAACAGTGTATATAGTACAGATCTGTAGGCTTCACACTGAAGCATCACATTTCTGTGCAGCAGATTACACTAGGCAGCAGCAGATGTATGTCTGGTGAAATCATCTTCATCAGGGCCCAATGGACAGCCTTATTATCCACATGAAAAGAATTTCCAGTGAATAGACACTATTTTCATTATAAGGCTGATAAGCCGAGGTTGCTATGCATAGCCCAGGAGCTCAGAACCGGTTATTTGTCAGACTCGTGGAACTAGAAGGCAGCTGTGTCTATGGAGACAGGGACTGACCAGAGCCGGCAGCGCTGAAGAGATGCACAGATGGGGAGTTCACCATGGTGCAGACTGACAATGCTTAGCATTGACACAGCACATTTATTACCAAGGTGAGCAAATACATTACTCACTTGCAGAGCTGGAGAAACTGAGGCACAGCATAGACTCAGATTAATGTCAGAAAGGATCAGCATGATCATCTAGTCCAGTGGTCCCAACCAATAGATCATGATCTACTTCTAAAGAGCAGATGCTGCTGAAACCTATGAGTGTTGGGCCATCTGCTGGCATTAAGGTTGGAGACCACTGATTAGCCTGCACAGTGCAGGCCACAGAGCCTCACCTGCCCACTCCTGCAATAAACTTCTATCCTGTGATTGACTTGAAGTCCTCAAGTCATGGTTTAAAGCAGGGGTCTCAAACACGTGGCCCGTGGGCCTCATGTGGCCCCTAAAGTTACTTCCTGCAGCCCGCAATGACACTATTGTTGCCAATATTTACAATATTGTTGTATGAAAAGGTTTCAGTGGTGTGGCCCTCAGGCTAATGTTCTAGTCCTCATGCGGCCCTTGGGGTGATTTGAGTTTGAGACCCCTGGTTTAAAGACTTCAAAGTAGAGAAGTGAGTTGTGCCCCATGCTACAGAGGAAGGTGAAACTCCCCCCACTTCCCAGCACTCTGTCAATCTGCTCTGGAGGAAAATTCCCTCCCAACCCCAATATGGTGACCAGTTAAACCATGAGCATGAAAGCAACTGGCCCTTCTGCAGAACAGCAGCCTCAGAGCTAGGGCCAGGATGCCATTCTTGCCCTTTCCATCTGTCTCACAGCTGTGGATGGATAGAAAAGGTAGGAGCCAATGGCTAGACTATTACAACAGTGACAGGCTATTAAATGTGATGAAGGCTGCCCTGTTCAATGGAGTTCTCTCTTATTTCAAGTAGCAGTTAATGCTGCTGAGTGGCACAGGTTTAAATTACTTCCCTGCTGGCCACCTTGATTAAAGAGAGTGTGCAGGTAAAGACAGCTATTAACTGGAGATGGGACAGGGTAGAACAGGAGATTTGCATTTTGTTTTTAGAAGGTTAATTTGGAGGACTCAATCAGCAAGTGGTAGCTGAGCACTTTCCACACTGTGGGCCAAGAAAATGCATTGCAACACACTAGTAGGGTCACAGCATGTTACAAGTGGGTCACGCTCATACAGAGCTCCATTGTGCTGCACATAATGGGTAGGAGAGCCTGGGCCTCTTGTGCTAGACAGCGCTTCAGACTTAAAGGGACGAGCCTTTGCTGCACACTGATCTGCACTGACAGATGCTTTGGGAATGGCCTGCATTTTATCAGGCTGTTGTAAGTGAAAGCATGCAAGCAGGCAACTAGCTTGAATTGCAATAGCTAAGGAAGAGCACCCCTATGATTAGGGAGTTCTCCAGGACGGGAGCCCACTTCGAGAGTGGTGGCAAGTGGAACAGAAGAAGGGTGGCATATCCGGAGGGGAACACTGGCTGTGGTCAGAGAAATGCAAACTGCACAGCCCTTTTGCTCCTGCCCGGCTCTGTGCCAGGCTCTCTGGAGTTTGGGCAACAGCAGCACAGGTAAGTGACAGTGTACGAGTCCCAACCCCTGCAACAACACAGTTCTGCTCCTGAACTGCTTAGGAGGCCTCCCTGGCAGACTTTCTGCTACCCTTAGATATCTCCTTTGTCCTACCACCACTGAGACATCATCTTGCTATTCTGAAGGGCAGAAGATCTAGAAGAGCCTTAGGCTACAACCTAGTCACTTCCCTTCTAAGTGCAGCTCCAGGAAACCCACCAATTGCAGAGACAGACAAAATAGTGATTGTGGTGTTGTGTGAACAGATGCTGAAAGGGAATACGATGACTGGCATTTGCAGGGCCAGATCAAGGCCCCTGGGGACTTGGGGCTGTTCACTCTTGTGGAGCTCCCTAGTTCACACACTTCAGTTTATGCTTATCGATATAAGCAAGGGATTAAAATTCCTTACACTTCCACAGGATTTAAGCACTTCGCTGAAGAGAGAATGACTACTCTGGGCCAACGGTTGGACACCCACATCACTACCACCTTTATCTACAAACCTTGCACAAGAGGTAAGGCCTTTAAAATGCACTGAAGGTACAGGATAGTGATTTGGACAGGAGCCTTGACCTGTGCTTCTCACACAGCAGTAAGGTAAAGGAAACAAGCAAGCAGCAAGCTCTTTTTTTTTTTTTTTTTTTTTTGGAGAACAGTGACCAATTACTGGTGCATCAATATTCCCGAATAGACCCCATATAATTAAGACTGAAGAGTCTTCTGACCCACCCGCTCCTAAAAGTTTCTCCTTCCCTTTCAGTTTGAAAACGTTTTATTGGTTCTGTGTATTGACTTTCACTAACGAAGTCAGGAATATTTACTAGTAGGTACTAAAAAGGTACTTCGTCTGCCTAGGTAGACTTGATCAAGGAAATGTCTAACAGCAGCAACCCCAAGGGCTAAGCAGTGTATTATTTTGACCAAGATCTAAAACATCTGAACTTGAATACCTCCTCCTCACCATCTATATCCCTATTCCAGCTCTTCAACTGGTTCAGAAACACTGAAAACCCACAGTTCCCACTAGGATAAAATGGGAGCCGAAGATCCTTAGTATATCTGAGAGGAGAAAAAAAAGGCAATTCACACACCCAGAGATTCTGGTTCCCTTATTTGTGCCACCCAATGCTCACAGGTAACAGGCGAGCCAAGACTCCCTTTGAAGAGTGTCAAATTGTGCTTGTGCTGCCCTGGTTAAATGGGATTGATGTCACCATCAATTTGTAAGAACTGCGACTGAAGTCTCTTCAACAATAGCAATATTCCTACAGCCTTTCCCCCCCCTCACATGGGACCTGCCAAAGTACAAGAGATGAAAGGCTGAAGGGATTGCTAAAGGCAGGAGCTCAAAGCATGGTAGAATTAGCTGCAGGTAAGACTCAGTACCGTAAACAGGCGGGCAATGGGGCAGATATTAAAATTGACCTAAGGTCAGTAGTTCTGCCTTGAGGCTAAAAAGCAAGCAAGGCTGACAGCAAAAGTAACTGGCACCATAAGAGGGACACGTATGTAGGGCATATTGCTATTATTGGATACTACGCAGCTGAAGAGAAATTACTTTTAACAGGTGTTGTCAACTGAACTGGCTGAGCTTGAAATACATAGGAACAAGTGCTTGTATCTGTACCCTTGTTAATGGTAATATCTACACCAGCTATGGCAATGCTGCAGCGTGAATCTGAATTTCAGGAGGGCTCTGAAGACGGTGACAGTTCACCAGCATTTCTTCCACACCAAAGGTGCCATACGAATGGTTCAATTCTTAGATGCAGGAGCAGAATCAAGACTCCAGCACACCACAAGAAATAGTATAACAAGTCAAGTTTTAATACATTTATAAAATTCATATATACAAAACAGTAAAACTAATTCACCAAAGCTATAAAATACACTTTTTACACATCACAATATAATTTTATCTACTGCACAGTTTTCCAAAATTGAGACTATCACAGCAAATAGGCTGCCTTTGTGGTGGATGCTGTTTTGATTCTACAAAGACACTTAGGTAAGCCCTTTTCAGTTTAACTCAGTTTAGTTAAGCCCTTTTCAGTTTAACTCAGTTTAGTTTGTCACTGTCTTTAAAAAACCATTATATGAATTGTTAGAAATTAAGGCTAAACTCCGGCCTTTCCTGCCCAATGCACCAAACTGGTTTTAAAAGAACCATATGAAATTGCATAGTATGTAGCCTTCTACAATACACCACAGGGCACAATAGCTGAGAGGCTAACACTTAGAATTAGATACAGGATTGCATCAAAAAAGTTAACTAGTATTGTGTCATTTGGAAGGCTACAATTTTGGCACAGGTTTTTTTTTGTTTGTTTGTTTTCTTTTTACTGAAGTCATGGATAGGTTGTAGGCAAGAAACAATCAGACTAAAACCCAAACTGCAAGGGGGCTGAAGCTGAAGCCAATAAACTCGGACATGTGTTAAAACCACGACATTGGTGACCTCTATGACAGAACCATAGCCGTAGTCATTTCATTTGTATGTGATTCAAACCGAGTTTAAAAATAAAATAAATCAGAGTCCACTTAAAAGAGTAACACCAAACTTTCAGCACAGGGTGTAGAGACACTTGGGTGTAGTCAGTTATTAATAAGCTAAATTAGCAGGTCTGGACTACTGAGCAAATTCAAACAGACCAGGCCTGTTTGGAAAAATGCACTTTATCTGACAGACTAATGTTTGTCAACTGAAATCAATTTTCAACACAATGTATGACTTTCAAAGCAGAGCCTTTAAATTCTGTTGGAAGACCATTTCCCCCATTATTGTGCCAAGCCTGTGAGCTTAACATGTGTGTGCAGCAAGAGCAGCAGCTGATTTTGAATAAGATGCTCTCATGTCTCCACGTAATCTGACCCCTTGAAACCAGCTGTTCCTGCATACACCTCACAATTTAATAAATTAATGCAAGGTTAACTAGTTCTTAAATTGGCGTAAGGCATGCTGCCAGAAAGAAGACTTGCACGTCACGTCAGAAGGGATTGAGTTTATTGCACCTAGTTATGTCACCCCCCCCCCCCCCCCGATTTAATGGAAGTGCAAACAGCTACAGCCATGCCTGCGTATTAGTGTAATACACAGCCAAAGCTCTCCTGGAGTCAGTTATCCAAGGAGTACTAGCGAATGGCTGATGTCGTTGTTTCAATATACAGACAGGATTTAGCAGAAGCAATCTGGGATCTGTTTAGAAACTGCCCCCCCCCCCCAATACCCTTTGGCTGCGGAAAGTCCATCTTGGAGGACATCAGTCCAGCTCTGTCCTTCTGATTGTGGCTCTTTCAAGTCAAGCAGAAGAGATGACCATGGCCACATGCCAAGAGTTAGACTGAAGCAGTTTATGGAGTACAACAAGGCAGCCACAGAACTGCTGGCATTGGAGCCAACCTGTGTCCCCAACCCCTCAATGGAAAAGCAAGCATATCCACAC